>ML787370.1:141293-238962 GCA_009831015.1 Picea engelmannii
TTTTCTCCTATTTGCACACACACTTTGACTCTCACACACTAAACTCCTTTGCTAAATTACATTCAACACACTCAAATTTTCGTTATGTTTCCTAACAACTACTCTAATCAATGATTTTATTATTTTACCATAACTCTCAATAGTTTGACTTTAAATTGTCTAGTGGAAATTATATATAGGTAATACTTAATTCTAGTGTATTGAAATCATAATGAACATATTTCCTAAGACCTTTATCACAAATTATTTCTAGTTTTCAAATTCATTTTTGTGACAATCTAAAAAGGCTTTTATATGACATTCACAAATTTCGGGTCTTTATCATCAACATTTGTGCATTTAGACTCACATAGGTTGGTATTTCACTCTTGTTAGGATACGTAGGTATACTAAAGGGATTCTTAGGAAACGTAGGTTTGTATCTCTTGCCTTCTTTCCCGCACCCATTTCAAAGGTCTTTGCTTTGGGAGCCATCCATGGTTTCAGGACCTTCGTATCTCAGTACCGGAGCCATTCCAACCCCCGAAATATCATCAACGATTGTCACCTCACCACTGCATTGCAAGGAGAAAGTGACCTCAGTCACTACAACACAAGGAGACATAGACCTCGAGCCACTATGTATGTAAGGAGATAGAGACCTCGACCTCAAGTCAATATTCACAAGGAACAAAGAATGGTGAGTAATTTCATTCTAAGAGTTTCGATTTGGAAAATGAATGAATAAATTTGGACTCCTTATTTCCACACAAATGTTTGAATCAGAGGTCTTTAGGATTCCAAAATCTCAAAATCCACAATCAGATACTTAGCATTTCAATAGGTTTCTGATGATGCTCATACTAAATTTAGGGTTTGGTCGAATGTATATGGTTATTCCATGATTGTTTAGTTTGATATTGGTTCACAACACATTGAGGGTCTTAAACATAACTTTCATATTACACATTGAGGGCCTTAAACATCTTTGTTCTTTAATATATCTAACGACTACAATAGAGATATTTTTCTTTGCCCCAATTTATATCTTATATATACATTCACACTACTAGAAAATAAGGATCCCACATGTACCTCCCTTGTAGCCACAAACCTTTAGGAATAATATTTTGGGTAAGTACCCTACAAAAACTAGGTACGCATCGTCTTCCTTCCCACACTAGCATAGTTTTAACCCTTAGCATTAGTAAACCTCTCGATGCACTTCTATCCAATGTGGTTTTGGGTTCATGGTGAGATTTTTTTAGAGAGGAAATCACAAGTTATAAAATCCACCAACACACTAGGACCTAAATATTTATGGAACACACTTTAATTCCATATAATATAGAATATGCATGTTTGTATTGAGAATGGGAGCACCCTCCATTAAGTATTCAATGAGGGAAGGCTACTAGGTACATTTGAGGGAAATCGTGTCATGGTTTTGGACTCGTGTCGTGTAATAAACTTAGATAACATTCAAGMAGAGATGAGTTGACTAAGGTTATGGACCATTAGGAGTCTCTTAAAAGACATGTCCCTATACCTAATGCACCATTGCCCATGTTAGGTTTTACCCACGGGGGCATGAAAAATATTTTTCATTAGACATTGAGAAATGACTTGTGCTCGATTTCTTCAACAACTCTATTGGTTTCTTCTTCTATTACAACAAAAAAAATTATCCTCATTTTTAGGACAACTACAAAGAAAAGGTGAGTTATAAAACACTAGTGTTAACCCACTTGCAAAGAATAACAAGCCCCATGACTTTTGATTTCTACACAATAAAAAATAAAAATACAAATTTTTGGCATTTTTTGTGCTACAAGTAAGCCTAGAATTTGACATCCCACATGGTTTGAGAATGCTCATTCAATGGTATTCCTCATGATTCCTATTACCCACCAACACCATTATAATTTGTGTAATCTCACTCCTAAGTAGTGTCTTTCATATTGTTGTTTTGGCTCAAACATAATATTTTATCTTCATACAAACTCAAAATCCTCTTCATCCTTTCAATCTAGGAATATATTTATCCTTCTAGGTCCTTGGTATTTTTATTGCTACACCCTTAACCTCCCAATATTTCCATCGTTTTCAATGCCAAATTTGCAAAATTCCTTTGATACAACAATGTTTTGAACTTCAAATTCCCTTCACTAACGACTAACCTACCTCTTTATTACCTCCTCCAATCGTTTGTTTCCTCCAGGGAATCTAAGATAACTCACACGAAATTGTTGTCAAGATATTTACATCCATAGTTGTTAGTTTTCACTCAACAACATTGCATAGGGTGTAGTTGTACTTCCTCCTAGTCACCAAGCTCATTGTTTCCCCATAGTAGTACTAATGTGAAGTGTGGAGGGCATGCCTCTTTGCTTTCAAACCCCATTATCTCATGTTATCATCCTTTGATATGGATATGAATATATGAATAAAAACATCAATGTCTAATTGCTCATCATCCACTAATCATTACTAATATAAGAAAGCATTATGATTACCTTTACTAACATGATATAATCATTACTAATATAAGAAAGCATTATGAGGAGTCTTTGTTCACCATATATCCACAAGTTTGTCCCCTTTTCCATGATGTGTTAGTCCCCGAGTGTGGATAGTGTATCCAAATATTTGTCATACATACATGTTTTTGACTCCCTGTGGATGAGTGCATATAATGGCCTCATAAATTCTTCACATATATTCACATAAATACTATTTTATTTATATTCCCACAACACTTTTTAGTAAACATGAATCAGGGGATGTTTGGGAAAAGTCAAGTAAAACTAACATCTTGAAAATCCATACCCGAGGCGATGTATCCTACTGATCCTTTCAAAGAAACTATTGAAGTGACTCAATAGAGGTTGTACCCATTCATTTTGCAATCCCAAAATATGTTACATGGCCTGACATGTCTTCATCTAGTTGGCCTCAAGTGAGATCCCTTCTAAGTTTAAGACTTTGACTCTATATGAAAATCACTCATTTATCTTTGCTGACCTTGCCTCAACTAGTTTGTCAGTGATTGAAACCTGACTTGTTGAACCAACTTGATATGTCACTTGATCTCTCTACATCACAAATACGAGTTGATCAATCTGCCCCTTATAATACGAGTTGATCAATCTGCCATTTAAGAAGAATGCATATTTTTTGTTTGCCTTTTGTCATCCTTGTATCCTACACAATTATCATTACTAGAATTGAAAGGGGCATTCTTCTTAACTGCTAACTCATTCGATGGACTACAAGTACAACCAAACAGGTATTTTTCAGATCTATCTTTGTCGAGCGAGGGAAGTTCAGGTAGACGGAGAGAAACTAGAGGTGAGAAGATTAGAAGAAAATTCCATAGATGCATGGAATTTTTTCTTGCTGAAGAGGGGTCTTGCTCTTATGATGCTGAGAGCATAGATGACATCGAGGTTCCCTTGAGGTACAAACATTTAGTGAAACGATGGGTACCCAAGGAACTTCCTCAAGTAAACACTGATTTTTGTCTGGACGAGAGGATATATCGCATTGCTCCATCATCGTTACATGGCTTGGGGCTATTTTCCATGGATGGCATACAGGTTTTTGATGATAGAATAACTGAATTGATGGAGTATGTCGGGCCTTGTTACAATTATAGAGATTGGATGAAGCTAGTCCAATATACGCGAGGTATGCGGATATACGGAGTGGCTGCAAATTATATATAGCTAAGAGACAACGATAGAAACAAAGGAGGGTCTATGCATATTGACAGAAAGCCAAATGCATTGGGCAATATTGTGGGGTTTATAAATAGTACACGACCCGAGACAACAAATAAGCAACCCAATTGCATATTTGAGGGGCGGGAACGAAACCATGTATTCATATGCGCAATAAAATCAATAACTGTAGGGGAGGATTTGTTGATTGATTACGACTTGAATCGAATACATACAAACATTGCTATTATGGGGGCGATAATTTGAAATCTATTATGTTTACTTATCATGATGTGATGTGGTGCAGTTTGTAAATTTGTATTCCCATTGTTTGTAAATTTATCATTGTTCATGATGTTTATTTGTTATGGATTTCTAACACCTAAATCTTATGCACATCATACTCTTAGTGTTTTCATGATTCGTTTCATTTGTTATAGATTTATAACGCCTAATTCTTGGTAGGCTGATCGTGGAAAAGCACTAGCCGACTCCTCAAAACAGGTAAATTACAGGCAATGCACTTCACTGTAATGCACATCATACTCTGTGAGTTTGCATGAGTCATTTCATTTGTTATGGATTTCTAACACCTAATTCTTGGCAGGATGATCATGGAAAATCTCCAGCCCCCCAGAACAGACATATGATTAACATTTCCGAATTACATTTAATGTGAAATTTATTATTTGTTTATATAATTGAAAATAACTTTTCTTTCTTGAAATATGTAGTCCACGGGCCATGGTTGTGATGATTGGGTCGATGACAACTTGTTGGATGACCCCAACATAATGGTAACAATCAACAAAATCATTAGAAAAATGAACATAGAAATCCTTCGCTTGATTGTAAGTAAAGATCAAAATCAAGAAACTAAAGAAAGGATAGAGCAGTTGAAGGAATACCTTCAAAAATATAAGGTAATAACCATATATTAAAGTGATTTTATTTTGGTCGTAAGTTCAATTATGAATGTTTCATGTTTATAACTTTTACATTTTCTAATAAAAAAAAAATTTCTTTCTTATATAGGATTTTTTTGCTCCGATTCAGTTGGCTCCTACAGTAGATGTTGGTAGTAGTCATGTTGCAGAGAGTCCACTACAACGTCCAACCATCACGAGCCAACATATACCGGCTAGGCTATTCAACACTCCACCTACGATTGATCCCAGTCATACTCAGACTGGGTCCACACCTATATCTAGGGACCGTGAGCATGAGATATCCCTTAAGCCGGAGGTGGCAGAGCCACACACAGGAGCTGGTGGCAGTACTGGTAGTGATGACACTGTCAGTTCATTTCCTGGATCATCACGTGTTGCCATCACGATAACAATTTCATGCACTTTTTTGGTGAATGAGAAAGGAGTTCCAATAAAGACATTAAAAATTCCAGGTGTTTTTAATTGTTTTAACCGTTTGTTGTTGTATATCTGAAGCATATATCATCTTATACATTATTATTTTCTAATTAATGATCGTTTATTTTTGCAAGTAGGAAACAACTTGTTTTATAAACAATTGCATGACCAGTCATTGGAAATTTTTGGTCCCATGCTATGCACGAGGTGGAATTCTCACAAAAAATAAATCTTGGACTATCTTGAACGTATTATTGGGTTAGATACCTTCGACAAAAGAGAGGTCTCCAAAGTGGTGGGCCTATATTTAAAATATATACGTGACATGTATAGGGTTAACTTGCAAAAGAACCCTAGGTATGAGCGTCCACCCATTATTCTTGAGAGGGAATGGAATGCGTTCATTGAGGATGCAAAGGAGAAGAGATTGAGAAAAGAAGGAAGAAATCCACCTAGTCCAGGAAGGTAAATTACAATTTGAATTCAATACTTTTAGCTTTCTTTATTTTTAAATACAATTGCGGTATATAACATACTTGAAATTTTTCATAGGCTCCCTGACACTTCGAAAGCCACCAAGGCAAGGGTTGGGAAACATGGCCAACATAGAATAGGCCAAGGCAGCTATTTGAAGTTACATGCACGAATTGTAAGTAATCAAACATCTTAACAATATTATTAGTTATATCGCCTTCCAGGTTTCTGGTAATTCATGGGGAAACCAATAACAAAAATCAATACTCTTATGCAATGTAGGGGGATGATTTTGGTACCAAAGCCACTACGGAAGACCTCCAGCTTGGTTACAAGTATGGATACCAAGATGTTATTGATCACCGAAAAATCTTGGGACAGTCGCCAAGATGCAATGTGCATGAGAGGGTATATTATAAAAATCTAACCACAATAACACGGTTTCATTACCTTTAAAATACATTCTTGTTTGATATCGTCCAATAATTTTATATGTTGGTCTGTTATTTATAGCAGGGGAGAAACAATATTACCGATCCCATCAATAGTACTACAGAACAGTTTGTTGATAGTAGAGAGAAACCACAAGATGGTGCTTTCGTGCAACCCCATGAAAGTGAGGTGCAACCTCCTGACAGTGAGGTGTAGCCTTTTGAAAGTGAGGTGCAACCTAATCCTAACATAACTGGGTCAGTGCAGCCCCATGATGCTGCTGCACATGAGAGCCACGATGGTAATATGGCTGTATATTAATCATATATAACCTAACAATTTTGTACTTATGAATTTTGTGATTCTATTTTTTCTTTTTACTAATACAATTATGATTGTCTACTTATAAATTTTGTGGTTTCAGTGGTAGAGTTGCACAGCATACATCGAGATCCTCTAACATAAGAGGAGCATAGGGAAGGTAAATTATTACATTTCAGTCATATTTTTTCTTATTAATGAACTAAATCAATCGTATTCAATAACCTTCCCTATAAATTTAATATTTTTTGTTGTTGTAGGTGATGACCTGCATCTGGTGCCTCAACACCATGAGTATGTGACAAGGAATGCAATGCGTGCAAGAATGCAAGGACAATCAACAATAGAAGAGCACGTAGTAAAAGAAGATGACACAGATATCGATGAAATACTTAGGAAATTAGCAGCAAGTCATGCAAAGAAAAAAAAAACCTATTACTGATGTAATATAATATTATAATACCAATCATTTATAATAAAAACAAATTCACATATGCCTGTCAATATTAAGGTCTTGCATACCTTTTTTTTTTCTTTGCCTTTCAATGAGTTCTTGATAAATTTACTTTTCCGTGACATTTTTTGAATATTTTTAATGCATATTATCTAGTAGATAGTGTTATTTTNCTTTGCCTTTGACCATTTGACCCTTGGATTAGACTAGAAGGTATAAATCCCACATCAAAGTGTGGAAACCCCCTTTGTACGAGGATGACACCCCCACATTATGATTCAACCTTTTGATAGAGAGATGACCCTTTATGTTGTTATCTTGTGATTGGTTAAGCCCCTCTTGTTGACTTGTATATTTTGGTCACCCTTATTGTGGCTAGGTTCCCCCTCTTATGTGTTGGTCACAGCCTATCCTTGGCGCTGTCAGCCTGTATCTTCTCCTTGGCAGCCTTGTCGTGGCTACCTTGACCCTGTCGTAGCCTATCCTTAGCGCTGTTAGCCTGTAGCTACCCCTCAACAGCCTTGCCATGGCTGCCTTGACCCTGCCGTAGCCTAACCTTGGTGTTGTTAGCTTGTAGTTGCCCCTCGACAGCCTTGTCGTGGCTTCCTTGACCCTGCCGCAGCCTATCCTTGGCGCTATCAGCTTATAGCTATCCCTTGACAACCTTGATCCTTCCATAGTATATACTTGGCGCTGCCAGCCTGTAGCTACCCCCTCGGTAGCCTTGTCGTGGTTGCCTTGACCCTGCCGCAGCCTAACCTTGGCACTGTCAACTTGCCTCTACCTCTTGTGACCTCGATTGTACCTCTGTGTTGTGTGGCATGCCTCAAGGAATGTTTTCATGACCCTCCATAGTTTTCCTAGTGTGTTAAGAGCAACATGACCCAAAGTGGATGGTTACAAGGCAACGTTGGTTTCTGAGGGTTCTTTGATTGAATGAGGTCATCTTGTTTTTGGGGTCTGCTGTGATTTGTTTTTCCTGTTGGTCATCTCTCTCTCTCTTGGCAAGGTCTTCCCTCAGGTAAGTGCTTGACACTTCTCCCTTTACTGAGTACATCTATGGGGGTTTCCATACTCATGTAAGTTTCTATTCCTATCTCTTTTACTACTGTTATTTATTATATTCACTGTTCAATTTCATATTGAAGATCATTGAATTATTTTACAGTAGTACCTATCTTCATAGTATGTTGAGATTATGAATTGATATTCAATTGCTATCAATGGTTATCTTCTTGATGTGATCTGAATTTTTTTGTTATATTTCTATTATTTTCTTTTTACCCTTATGTTTAGATCTGATCTGTAGTAAGCATATTGTGAGAAAAAATATTAAATTTCTGTCTACTTCAATTTTTACCCTAAATATATCAATTAGATTGGGTATTGGGGAATTGAGAGTGATCTGAGGGGGGGGAGGGGCCATAAGAGCTTCCACCTTCAAGTGGTTGGTCTTGTTTAGTAGAGAATAAATTATGAATTGGCTAATCTTGGACCAAACCTCTCTTGATCCACCGGAGCAACAACAAAGCCAATGTTGACTTCGTTGCTGCTCCATCAGATCAAGGGAGGTTTGTTGCAATATTAGAAGGCTCCAATAAATTATTCTTGAAACCAAGAGGATCCCATTCAGGAGTTATTTCTAGTTCTATAACTATCATGTTTGTAGTTTGTTCTCAGTGAGTAAGTCGATGTTTGAATCTAGGATGATGAGGGGCTACTCCAAGAAAAGGCTCATAAGGTGCTTGTAAGCATTGTCAAGGTATGTTCTGACATTCTCAATTTAGTGCATCTTAAAGTATAGTAAACAATTGCAGTTGAATAATTTTTTTAAAATACATATTTTATTTAATATTATAGATTTTCCAATGTAGCGATCTATTATCTTGAGTAGGAATATCCTGGAGATTAAATATGTCCATTGAATAATCTTGTATTTTGTTGTCTTGTCCAAGTTTGTCCTGATGGAAAAACTATTGAGCATGAAGCAACTCATGGCACTGTAAATTGGAGGTGAAACTAGCACAAATAAGGGGTTTGGTCTAGAAGTTTTAATTATATATATGATGCATCATTGTTTTGAAGGGTGTATTTTTCTTTTATAATCTCCAAAGTAAAGTTTCATAAATCACATAGTTATATAATTTCTTAATTAGCTATTGAAGGTTAGACAATATTTAGTGATTAGCTGGTTTTCAATTGTATATGTTGGCCATATGTTGAAATTGCAAAGCTTATTCTATTATATGGTCTAGTTATAGAATTTTCCTTGTTTCTCCTTTCTTCTTTTAAAACCCTATATATATATATTTTTTATTTTTATTTTTATTTTTATTAATTTTTTTTTTAATAGCGGCCCTGTCCAATGTGCTCAAAGGCTATCAAGTTGTAGCACATCGATTTCAATTTTCTACATTGAAGTTGAGCTATAAGTGGCATTTGTCTTTTGTAAACGATTTTGTGATTTAATTTTGTGTTGATAAAAATCAATGATTGTTACAATGGCGTATTCTCAATATTGTTTTGATTTGCGTCAGGGTAAATATATACTTCAGAGTTGGTAGCTATCACAATTTTTGTGTTTGTAGCTAGAGTATGGTTATGGCCCTTATTTTTTATTTATCTTTTAAATCCTCTTATGTTTGTCATTGGCGGTCTCGTCCAAGAGTTTTGATATCGACTCGCATAAAAGTGGATTTGGGATCAAAAGGCTATCAAGTTGCAGTGCATCTATTTCTATTTTATACTAAACATTGTTTTGATTCTCCTGGGGATAAATATGTAATTCCGACAAAATGTGAATTGGCCTCCATTGCAATTTTTTGTACAATTTCTGGGATGTGATATTGTTCCCCATACCCATAAGGATTGATATGTATTTTTTTAAATACTTATAAGTTGTTTAATTAGCTATTGAAGGTTAGACAATATTTAGCTATTGAAAGTTGTTTAGTGACAATTGAAGTAATTTGGTCATTGTTGTATGTAGGTTTTGAAGCACTTTAAGAATGAGAGTCCATGGCTGAGACCTATACAAGACAAGTGAATTATTCCAAAAATATCCTCTTCTAATTTCTCAGGCGTAAAATTAGAGTGTCCATGGCTGAGACCTATACAAGACAAGGGAATTCTCCAACCAAAACCAACTGATTTTTCGCCTGAGAAATTAGAAGAGGATCTTTCTGAAGAATGTTTCTTGGTATAGCAGATTGTTCTTGGAAAAAGATGAATGGTAAGGCATTGACAAGAAGGGTAAGGCATTTACAAGAAGGGTAAGGCATTGACGAGAGTTTGTAGAGTTTAGAGTGATAAAATCTAGTTTTATTTTTATTAGATTTGTAAGGCATTGACAAGAAGGGTTTTGCCTCTAAAAGCTACACTGTGAAAAAAAGAAGCAGTTCCAATAGATTTCTATGATTTGAGAGTTGAATTTTTATAGGATTTGCATTGGAAGGTTGAGAAAATGAGATTGGTCAACAAAAACGTCATTGATGATTACTTGTTCCTAGACATGAAGCCTATCTTGATTACATTCCATTTGAGTCTAGTGACATTGCCATAGTTTGGAAGCCTATGTTTGAACTCTCTGTAAATATAATTTTGTGGTGTTTCATGACTTGTTGGTCTTTGGCATTACATATGGATTGAATGGGAATACCCTATACATGTGCAGGATGTACACATTTTAACAAGGTTGTCTATGGAGGGGGAATATGTCTCCCATGCATTTCAAGTTATGAGGAAGCATGGTCACAATAAGGATGAACCTAGCCTATATCACAAGTATGGTACATATAGGGGAGGTTGTGGTGCCATCATCTCATTGATTATTAACCCCGAGGGCCATTTTTCTTTCTAGTTGATTGCAATCCATCTCATGTGTAAATACAACAAGGAATAATTCAACCTGGATGCCCAATTTGTCACTAAAATTATGTGTGCAGGGAACTAAATTGAAATGGTTTAAGTTATTAATAGATGAAGTCTTTTAGGCATGTGCTAATCCCCACACATAATCCACCTAATTCATCTTTGGCTATCCATTAGTTTCTTTTGGGATGTGGAAATGGAATCCCCTGTAGGGAAGATAACTTCATCCCATGCCCAATCAACAAATTCTTTCATTGCAATTTGATGCTTGGAAGAGTTGGAAGGACACTAAGAATTTTGCATTCAATGAGGCCACTTTCAACAAATGGTATGACTAGATGATTAGAGTTACTAAACCCATTTTGTGAATCCCATAGGTGCTACAAGTGAATAAAGTTTGGTTTGGTATGAACATGGACAATACATTTATGCGGCCATGAGGGACTAATGTTGATAAATTCCATGCCATTTCTTT
The DNA here is from genome assembly GCA_009831015.1 of Picea engelmannii. Classification (NCBI taxonomy): domain Eukaryota; kingdom Viridiplantae; phylum Streptophyta; class Pinopsida; order Pinales; family Pinaceae; genus Picea; species Picea engelmannii. The sequence goes on from ML787370.1 coordinate 152,388, forward strand.
GCCCTATTACTTGATAGAATCATCTTTTGATAAATTCCATGTCATTTCTTTGCCCCATTTCCAATTGCAACAACCAATCCATCTCTGCCTTTGCTGAAGCTTGAGCCAATCGATGATTTTCTCTGGGATCTTGTAGAATTTGGCAACCGGAATGGGCTGGTCAGTGTTGAAGAAACCTTCAGTKCCTTTTATTAACTTGAGTAAAATAATGCCTCGCCTCTTTTCAACGATTTTTCTTTTTTTTTAAATATTCAGGTCTGTCAGTCTTTCGACTACTACAGGTCGGAATTTTGATGGGAAACGCTCCCAGAAAAGCGTCGGAACTACAACATGCTCGTCGGTCGCATCAGCGGGATAGCGTTAGAATATTCGTCGGTAGACCAACGAACGTCGTTGGTAGTTTTCCGGTTTTCCTTTGAAATTAATTTTTTAAAGGCTGTCGGTCGTCAGACGTTAGGGGAGTTGGAATACCGACGATAGTCCAACGTCGAAAAAACCACGGGAGATTTTCCGACGCCTATTGAGCCCTCATAAGCGACGGTTGAGTGACATCAAACATCGGGGGTATGACAATAGGGCGTCGGAAATTCTGTCCATTTATAGTAGTGATTCCACAACACCATCTATTACTAATCATGCTTAGTAACCAAAATTAGAAAAAACAAAGTCAAATTTTAGAATTGTTACAATCCTCCCCAACTAGTAAGGGTTGTGACCTCGAAGCCAAGTCATCATCAAATAAAAGAGGATGGATATTTTCCATTTATGATTCTAATTGCCAAGTGTCATAATATTTTGAATAGTTATTCTAGTGGACCTTGAACCAATTTATTTTTATGTTCTATGGGTGTTGTTGTTTATTGTTGATGATCACCAAGGATTTGATGAAAATTCCCATGTTTCCTTTATCTGTATAGCATCAAAATCCAACACATGATTAAGGTCAAGCACATGTTTCAAAAAATGATACATGAAAAACATCATGATATTTCACATGTGGTGGTAAGGACAATTTGTAAGAAACAACACCCATCTGTGCCAATATCTCAAAACATCCACAATATCTTGGTGCTAATTTCTTCCATTTATCTAGGCATAAATAACTCTTTTTTGGCTTAACTCTAAGGAACAATTTCTCTCTGAACTTGGAGATTTATTTTGATATCCTTTTATCTTCATATTTATTCTATTGGTCTCAGGAAATCCTTATATTTTGTTGAACATGTTTCCCTATATTCTCCCTTTCTTCCAGGGTTCCCTACTCTTGAGTCAATTATACTTCTAGGTTGTCTAGACTAATATGGGAGTTCTACTTCCACTAGTACAAGGTTTCAAATGGAATTTCACTGATACAATGATAATATCACTAAAGGAAGGTATCCTTCCTAGTTGCAATATTCCTTATCCCCCAGTTGGGGTGCTAACCATGGTTCTTAAATCTTGTGAGAATGAGACATCCTGTTGGCCTGAATTATATGGAAATGACCTTGATTTTTCTGCTACATATCAAACACTAGGCGTAGGTAAATAAGTTCCAAAATTTCACCTCTAGGATGCACTTTTGTGCTATATGAACCATCTTTTTGTTCCTTTGGGAAAGTATGCAAAGATAATTTGGGAGGCAAATTCAAATTGAATGGTAGGGAAATTCAATGTGGAGAAGATAGTAGAAGTACTTCATAAGTATTTCTATTGGCCAAAAATATGATAGGACGTCAATAGATATATCATATTGTGCCCTACCTATGCCATAACAAAACCTACCATTAATAAGGAGTGGATATACACTCTAACTACCTCATATAAGCCTTGGGAATTAGTCTCTATATATTATGTGTCATATTTTCCCTCCACCAAGCATGGTAACAATTGTGTCTTTGCGGCTATCAATTGGTTTTCTAATATGGCCATTTTGGTACCATGTAAGAAGAGTATAAAAAAAAAAGCCATTTCTAATATTTTATTTAATCATGTTTGGTTTTATTTTGGGCTACCACGAACCATTATTTCAAATAGGGATAATAGGTTCCTCAATACCTTCTAGTCTAACTCGTGGTCTTTAATTGACAACATGTTGACCAAATCAATTACATTCCACCCTCTAATATATGGGAAAATAGAGGTACATGGGATAAAAACCTTCCATATTTTCAAAATAGATACAAAAGAACCCTTCATAGCTCTATTGTATAAAACCCTCTTTGGGTGTGCTTTGGGTTCCAACCATTGCCCCCCATTGATATAGCTATGCCCACTACATATACATAGGAAGAGTCATCTCATTTGCATACCGAGATAGATAGAAAATCCAAATTTGTTGAACATATAACACATCCAAGAACAATTTCATGATATCTTGTAGAAAGCCAATGCCGAAAGCCAATGCCAAGTACAAGCAACAACATGTCCAAAATAGAGTTCCACACAATTTCTAGGTTAGTTATAAGGCGTGGTTACATTTGTAGAAATATAACCTCATGGGCCCCCACATGAATATTATACCACTTAGATATGGTACTTTAACCATCATGAAGGTACTTTAATTGAGTATTACACCTTTCCTTGGATTTCACCCATTATTTAGTGTGGAGCTACTTTGACTATATTTTCCACATCTATTGGACACCTTGGAAATGGATAGGAATTTGGCCCCCTATGTAACTCAATATTGACTAGATTGAGTAGGATACATTGGAATATATCATGGACAACAAGATGAAGGGAACCCATCAATAGAACATACAACTCTATCCGATTGTCAAAGTAAGATAGCTTCTTGACCAAGGAAACTGGTTCACTGGGAGTTAGATTTAGCAAATGTTTCCCCGCCTAATGGAGGAAATTAACATAATGGGAAAAATTTATTCCTAAGGGGGGATGATTTATCCAATTGGATATCATTGGGAACCCACCTCTTCCACTAAATCAGAATGGTTCCCCATCTTAGTAGTTTTTCTACAAATTTTCAGGTCCCAAACTTTCGACGCATTTTTGAGTCCCTAAACATTGATTTTTGGCTCTGTGATGGATTAAGATTGACATGGAATGCCTAATCCTTGAAAAAAATGTTATTCTCATTGAAATATTTCCAATAGGATATTGTGCATCCCTATTGGTTGTAGAGCATGACTATCTTCTTGTTTCATAGGTATATGTTTTCATCCATGTTTATACCCCATGAATACTATACACCCCTCCATGTGGGGGGCGTTGCAAGGGGGGATATCCCCCCCTATGGGGTCCGGGGGAAATTGGGCCCCCAATGGGGGTTCGAATGTGAAGCTCTTGAAGGAAAAATTTCCTTGTAAATGTATATTGTAATTTCATAGTAAATATGGATTGTTCATTATAAGGTCGCATATCTCACAGTAGAAGTTATGTTAGGGTTTTTTCCCTAGAAGGAATCCCTATTTTATGAGGGAAATGTGTTGCGGCTATGCATCATTGCGAATATTGTATTCTAAGAGAGGATATTGTGAGAGAAAGAAGATGAAATTACATCAGGTGTGTTGTAGGTTGTATCCCTTCATTTGTTGGATAATAAAAAGGAAGGACCTGGCAGTTTCTATGGTAGACATAACCTACATTGGGTGAACCACGTATATTTGTGTCTCTATTGTATTTTGTATCTTCTCTGTTTTATTTCAAAATTTTTATTTTATTTTATTGTTTCGCTATCCTGTTTTTCTAACAACGCCAAATTGAGTTTGTTTGTAGAAGTTGCATCCCCATGAAGCTGATGTATCAACTAGACTCCTTGAGGCTCACATTCCTTTTGCCACTTAATATACTAGGGTTAGGGTTTTGTACATTTAGGGTTTTTTCCTCTTAGGGTTTAGCAATTTGTGTTAAAATTCCATTTTGGCCTCTTGTAATATATTTTCTTGCAAATGATCTTAGCTTCCATCTCTCTCTTCAAAGACAAGCTACCACCATTCTAGCTAGTTTGTATTGATTTGCATTACTATACAAGATTTTCCTCATTCATTTATTAATAGGATGTAGTTCTCACTGTATTGTTGTTCTCTATGCAACCATTCATATTCCTTCCTTTCATTTCGTTGTCTACACAATCTAGATCAATAGTAGTTGTCCAATCTTAGAAAACTTCTCACCTTAGCCACATTCTTTAGGGTTGACCAACTAGATATGGATTATATAGTATTGGTCCCACCTTTAGTCCTTCTTCATATATTATGTGCCCATGTTACTAAATTTCATTCTTGAGAAATTTACAATTACTTAGCTTAGCATAAAAATGTTTCTCTTGCAACTTTTGTAACACTAAGAGAAACTTGTCAAGATGCTTTTGGAATGCATAATTCATCAATATCATGACACTGCAAGGGAATTTTTCAATAAAAAAGGTAAGAGAAACAAATCATAATGCCCATATTGAATCCTTAAGGAAGTCTTTGATATATAAACTTCTTCAACTGTTATTTAACAATAACTAGATCTTAAATCCAACTTGGAGAACACCTTTGATCACTTAATATGATAAAAAAATCTATAATCATCGATTTTGGTAAAGGATACTTGATTTTGATGGTTTCCTTATTCAAAATTTTGTAACTGATGCACATTTGCAATGTTCCATATTTATTTTAAAAAAGAACATGGGAGCTCCCAAAGGTCAAGCACTCAGGTGTATGAATCCCTTATCCAACAATCTCACCCAACTTGATAGTTCCCAATATTTAAGGTTCCTTTGATATTGCAGTTGCTTCGATAATTAAATCTATTTTCTAATTAACTTCTTGGGTTGGTGGTGACCTGGGTAATTCTTATGGGAATGCATCAAATAATTCATCAATTATGGGAATTTTTCCTAACTCTATGCTAGATTTATTTGTTGCTTAAGTGACATGAATGAGGTATCCCTTGCATCTCTTTCACATGCTACACTTTTCCCACATGGCTAAATGGTTTTTTCTAATTATACCCTCATCATCCATGCATTCCACATTCTTCTCATAGTAGTCTACCTTGGACTTATCAAGTTCCAACCAATATTTCCCTATTATCCCATCATAATCTCCCAGGGACAAATATTGGAATCATATTCTACTACTCCATCATCCCAAGTCTACTATGCATCTATTAATTGTCTGGATAATTGATTTCTTAGAACCATTGAGCATGTGTACCTTCCAAGGGTACTAGATCTCCTAGATTATTAGCTTACATTTGGCCGCCACTATTGAAGATATGAAACTATGGTTATTTCTAGTGTTATTCAAGAAAGTGAAGAGTTGGTTGGAAATAGTGCCTCTAGCCTAGATGAGGGAGGCATAATACTCTACCTATTGGTTCTCCACCACTACATAAATCTTTAGTTTTATGCATCCAATAAATTTTCCTTGGGTTCCAAGTGGTTCATTGTTCTTATGGCCTGGTTCTTATTTTTTGGGAATTTGTAGGATTTGTGCTCATATTCTCTAGATTCAAAAAATTGACTTTGAAGTGCATGGATACTGCATTTCCATGTGATTTATCCTATTTTAATGGATTAGGTAGTGGGGTTGGATTAAATCAAGATACTAATTGTAATTCCACCTCCAAGTTTTGTAGTTATTGTTACATTAATTCAATTTTCCATTGAACTGTTTCTTTCACCAAGTCTTAGTTCCACATAAAATAGTCCTTTGTGCTACTTCTATCGAGGTATTTGGCACAAATTGTTTGACCTTGTCTCTGAGATGGTCCTTGATTCATCCAATGAATCTTTTGACTTAATATTATTCACTAATTCCAAGGGCATAGTTGTCCAACTCCACAAACTTGTGTTAATATTCCTCGTTTATCATGCTAGCATGTTTAAGTGAGTAATATAGATCTTTTTTCTTCCAATTATACATATCACATACATACTTCTCCTCAAAATGTGTTTTGAATTAGTCCCAACTTAGGTTCTCTTCATTCACTTTTTTTTTTTAAATCTATAAACTGTAGTGGATATTCCAATCGATAGTTCATCACAATAGATATGATAAAATACTGAAATCTTTGTTGTGAAGATCAATTTCCTTTAGATCTCAGATTATTTAATTATTGGTTTTCTTATTAAAATGTATAAAATAGATGAAATGCAAAAAATAGAGAATATAAATAAATATTCACACACCATCCACAAATAAACTCAAGATATAGCTTGGGAAACCCAATAAGGGAGAAAACCAAACTAGAAGGTGAGGTCGCTCTGCTCTCTTTTATTCAAATGAAAGTACAAAGAAAGAGGCACTCTCTATGAAGTTTCCTTGACACTTTGACCTATATGGCTACTATAAGATCTTTCCTCCTCTATTATTCTCTCAAAAGAACCACTCCTATGTGCTTTGCTCAACTATGGAACAAACACAATGCTAAAGAATGGAACCCCTTCTCCTCCTCGAAGACTCGTATTTAACATCACTTGATAGCCATTTAGGGGACAGGTTTTGACTTCCTCAACTATAATACCCTAAGGCCGAGCTCTTGTTGAATTGTAATGATGTTTATAGGCCGGTGATCCAAATTTTTATAAGTTGAAAGGGTTATGTGTTTATTAGGCTGGAGAGCCCATATACTAAGGACAATGTTCTTGATTTTGTATATGTAACTATGAAAATAATTAATAAAAATACATCGCTACGTGTAGATCTAACACAAAGAAATATTTATGGGGGACTAAGCTCCACTAGGAAGGGAAAGGGAAGAGGGGTGTGAGACTAGGAAGTAGGGGATAATATTGGGGGCTTAACCCAAGGGAATATTATAATGTATTTTCGAAATTACTAAAGTTTTGGAAATAAACCCTGTTATCCTAAGTTCCTGTGGGGGGAGAGGAACGAACTCCAAGTGGAGTAGAACGAGATCCTGGAGAGACAAGTGTCACCCAGGACACATGCATATTTATGTGGGAATTTCCATCATTGTAGGGGTTCGCAACCATTCTGGCCATCTTTCCTCACAGGTTCTCCCTCACCATTATGACCATTCTCTCCATCCTTGGAACCCACTCACTCACACATTGAGTAGGATGTAGTCATCCAATTCCACCATTGTTGAACACTTTACCATCGTGAACCTCTGTAAATTGTTGATTTGTCCCTTTCCTTACTCGATTTTACAACTGTGGTTTCCTAGTTCATTTAAGAGATGGACAAAAGAGGTGGGTTTTCAAGCCTGTGGGTTGAAGAAGTAGGTTTTCAAGACTGTAAGAAACTCTCTCCAGGTGAGAGAAGTTGTTGGGGAAGTGATTTCTCCTGGGTAGAGTCCAGCAAAAGCTACAGAGCTCTGAGAATTCATGATTATGCCTGTTTCTTAAGCCCTTGAAGGGAAGTGGAACAGTCGATGGATTGCGGAACAATGAAGTTGTATATTCCCGGGGTGGGACAGGCATGTGGGGAATGAGAGTTTGTGAGCAGTGGGAATAAGTAGGCTCCTTAGAGGGAATCCTTCCTGTTGCATTGTATAGCTTTCCATAGTCTTAGCCTAGCCTAGGATTTCCTTTACCCTAGGTGGAGTTTAGTTCCAACTCGGGGGTGACCCACTGCTGAGAGTGATGAGCAACATTGTCTAAGGCTGGGATGTTCGTGGAAGGTCTGAATGCAGTCAATGGTCTTCTCATAAAAAGATAATTACCATTTTTTTTGTTAATTGTATGTTGTGTATATTGTACTTGTGTTATAATGTTATCATAATTGCATGTATAGATTGCATGTATGTGTTTATTGTCACTTCCACATGAGTATGTGTACGGGTAGAATGTTTATCTCTATTTAAATTTGCATTATATATGTGTGTGTGTGTGAGAGCTCAAACAAAGCATGAATAACACAGTGGCTTAAGACTGGGGTGTGTTACAATTGGTTTTAGAACAATTTGGTTTTGAAGTAGTGGTGATGTCCCTAGGCCTCAATGGCCTGGGGATGCTACAATTTTGTATCACATCCCACGGTTTCAACAATGAACCTAGATGGGCCACAAACATGGAATTTGAAGTAAAAATTCCATAGGGATTTGATGTACAAGAGTGCCAAATCAGCATTGAGAGAGCGCATGGGTGGTATTAAAAAGCTCGGTAGGTATAACAGTTTGATAAACCACTACAACAGTGGTATTGGGCCACACAGTGTAAATTTGGGCTATTGGATCTGTTTGGAAGGACATAGATCCCTCATAATCGTTGGATCCCTAGTTTCAGCAGTCCAGGGATTGTGCGGTGTTTTAGCAGGAAAATCCTACGAAGTCCCATAGTGATTTTTAGTCGTAGATCATTCGGGAGGAGGAGATCTATTGGATTTTCTTGAGTGTTTCGACGGTTCGACATTTGGGGAATTTTTTTGGATTTTTGAAAATGTGTAGATGTGAAAAATTGTCGAAGTCCCGAAGCTATAGGAAGCAGTCATCGATAATCAATAGTTCATGAGTTTTGTAAGTGAACATAGGAGAAGATATCTACTGAAATGTTGAAGTCCTAAAATTTTGGAGATGACGTGGACCTATTAAAAAATCAACAACTCGATAGTTCTACAAAAAGTATCAATAAGAAGAATTTTTGAAGTCCCAGGTTGCCGAAGTGATGTGACATCATGACATCACCGGGGGTGACGTGGAAGTGTTCAAAAATTTGGCAGTTCAATAGTTCAAAGATTTAGTGAAAGTGTCAATGAGAAAACAAAATCGCTAAAGTCTCTGGTTGCCAAAGTGATGTCACATGATGTCGTCATTGGGGTGACGTGGAAGTGTTTGGAAATTCGACATTTCGGTAGTTCGAAAGTTTTGAGAAAGTGTTGACGATACAAAATCGTCGAAGCCCCAAAGCATCGGATATGACATGGTGTGATGGAATCACCTAGGGTGACGTGGACATACCCAGGTCTACCACATGTCACTCATTTTTGTACTTTTTATAGGCCCGTAGTATCAATTGGGACCTGACACATGTCACTCGATGGTGGGGCCATATGTCACCACTTTGATTAGTGACAATTGTACTACGTGGGCCCTAGGAGGTTAATAAATTCAGAGTTCGACGTTCGGGAAAAATTGTTGGAAGAAATCTCCGACCTCTGAAGTTCTAGAGTCCCAAAGTCCTGAAGTTCCGAAGTGACATGGCTTGGTGAATTCACCTGGGGTGATGTGGACACACAAGATGCATGCCACGTGTTAGTGTGTTTTGAGCTTTTGAAAGGTTGATTGTGAAGTTATAAATTGACACGTGTCACCCCTCAGATTGGGCCATGTGTTCGCTTCTTGGAATCTTCCACGTAGAAACTGGGTGTGCAGTACTAAGTGGACCCCAGGGATTAGCCTCTTTGGTGTTCAAATGAAATTAAGTCAGAGGAGGGAGAAACCCCCAAAGCTCCGAAGAGAAGAGAAAGTCCTTAACCTTCATCGTGAGGGGAAACACGACATTAGATCCTATGGTCTAGAGGATTCAAGGCATAATTAGTTGAGGTTGAGGACTCTCGGAGGTACGAAGGTCATAGTGCATCTTGACCATTGATCACAAAGGAAGCGTGGTGCTAGATCCCAAGGTCTGGAGAAGAAGTAATTTGAAGGATTAGAGTTACATAATGTTGTGAGTCAAGAACTCCCGGAGGTCGGAGTTAATATCGACCGTTGATCGGGATATGACACATGGAGGAAAGAGAGGGGATCTCCAATAGTTCGGCACTGTAGGAGAGTTTTTGTGATTTTCTTTGGAAACTACCGAAGCCTAGTGTCCTGGAGATCCTATCCATCACATATTTGCATAGAGAAGGTGGACCGTCGATCCACCATCCTTCGCGATTTCTCCAGTTTGACGGTCCGAGATGTTGGTGATGAGCAGAAAGGAAAACCTCTGAAGCTTCTGATCCCTTAAGTCCCAAGGCTCTGGATAATAATCTAACAGTTAGCGTTGGGTCACAACCCATGGACACATGAATTTGGGGGTCGAAGAAAAGGGGCTAGTGCCCAAAATTTTTATTTTAAAGAACAGGAAAAGGGCTTAGAAGAAGATCCCGTGAGGTCTTCATTGTACATACCTACACCTAAAGAAGTAAGGAAGGCTTGTAAATATGAATAAGGGATACAACATGGATCCAAGAGCCAATTCAACTTTGATTTGGAAGAATCCATGTATAGGATTTCATCACTGAAAGGGAAAATTGTTCAACTATCCATAACTTCTTGCTCAAAACTTAGAATTGAGCATGGAGCAGTAATTTGAAAGGTATTGAACAATGGAAGATAATTGTTCACCCAGACATTTGATCTGAACAATCAATTTCTCAGGAAATCAACAGAAAATAAGTTTGATATATATTAATGAATTAGAATGGTTCATGTTTTCATGAAATTATTAAGAACAATTATCCTGACAAAGTTCTGTTGGTTGCACATTTTTGCAGAATTAACATCTTTCATATTAGAGTCAACATAGAGTGCAAAAGTGATGGATAATACATAGGTACTCTACAACCAAGAAGATGAAATCAGAGGGTTGAATGTCAAGTTGGGTTTGGAAGGAACCAACTCCAATGGACATGGAGGAGGAAAGGAGGAAAACATAAATTTGGCTGAGACCATCAGAAAATTGCAGAAATATGTCCAGAGCCACAAGGATGATAATGAAAGGCTTATGAAATCCAAGGAACAACAGGAAGATTTCAATATGAAGTTAATGAAAAACCTGGACAAAATTGAAAAGAAGATGGATAAGGAGAGTGGCTCCAACAAATTAGGAAGCCACAAGATCCCTAAGAAGAAAGGAAGATCAAGGAGTGGTAGCAGACATCACCACCACTCCCGAAAGCATTCCCATAAAATATCACATAGTATCTCAATTCCATCTCATGTCAGGAAGCATAGGAGGTCTGGGGTGGATGAGTTGAAAAGAGAAATGAATAAGATCAAACCTCCTATTTTTGATGGAGATCACAAGAAGGATGAAGATGTTGAGACATGGATGCTAGGCATGAGGAAATACTTCCAATTGAATAACTATTCTTCTCATGTAGAGGGAAGAATTTCTATCTACCAGTTTAAAGGAAAGACATACATGTGGTGGGATCAGTTGTGAAAGTGCAATACCTCAGAGAGAAAAATGTGACTTGGAAGGAATTCAATATGAATTTTGAGAAGAAATAGCTGACCAAGAGGTATTATGACAAAAAGATGAAAGAGTTCTTTGAACTCAAACTGGGCAGCATGACTATTGAAGAATATGAAAGGAGATTTTTGGAATTGTTGAAGTATGTCTCTTTCATCAAGGATGAGATAGTGAAGATTCAAAGGTACTTGATTGGGCTTCCATCTTTCATCAGTGACAAGATACAAAATGATGATCCCAAGAATTCGAAGGAAACTATAAGGACAGAAAAATTCTTATATGATTAGCAAAAAGGAAATCCTACTTTCCAGAAGGATTCGGAGGACAAGATGAATTTTAAGAAGGAACATAGGAAGAAGGGGAACAAGCCACTCTTTTTTAGAAACAATCCTCAAGGACAACCATATTTTAGAGAGCATAAAATGGCTGAGGTAGGTGGGAAAAGGACAAGGTAGAAACCCATTCAATGCTGGGGCTGTAAAGGAGACCACAAGTATAGATATTTTCCTCACAAAGGTGACAAAGTGAGAGCTTTCCACAATGTACAATAAGAAGGAACAGTGGAGGACATGGGCATAAGTATACCTAGGATCTATGAAACCCTGGACAACAAGCAAGTTGAGTTTCAATCACACATGATTGAAGTTGAAGGTATGATCAATAACTATGTCTTTACTATTTTAATAGATTCACGAGCTAGTCATATCTATACAGATCCTAAGGTAGTGGATAGATTTTGTTTTCCAAGAAGAAAGCATGAAAAATCTTGGTTGTTACATCTGGCTATAGGAACCGAGAAAAAATTTGTTGAGTTGGTCAAATCATATCCAGTGGACATGAATGGGCTAGGTACCATGGAATATTTGAACATATTTCCATTGGGTTCTTATGAGTGTCTAATTAGTATGGATTGGTTGGATCAACACCATGTTGTCTTAGACTATCATAACAAGGAATTTACTTTCTTGGATGATGAAGGGAACCCAAGAGCATTCCAAGGAATTCCTAGGGAAGTTACTGTTCAAGAGATCTCAACAATGCAGTTTAAGAAGAGTTACAGGAAGGGATGCCAATTATTTGCAGCTCATATGGAGGAAGAACCTAAGGATAAGGTGCCAAATCTGGAGGATCATGCATTCCTGAAAGATTTTGAGGATGTGTTCAAGGAGATACCAGGACTACCCCCAAAGAGAGATATTGATTTCTCTATAAATTTGATGCCTGGAGCAACTCTAGTATCAAAGACTCCCTACAAAATGAGTACACCAGAGTTGAAGGAGTTGCAAATGCAGCTTGAAGAGTTGCTAAAGAAGGGGTATATATGCACAAGTGTGTCAACTTGGGGTGCCCCAATGACTATAAATAACAAGTATCCTTTTCCAAGGATCAATGATCTCTTTGATCAATTAAAGGATACAAATATATTCTCAAATATTAATCTCAGGTCAGGATATCATCAAGTAAGAATCAGAGATGAATACATCAGTAAGACCGCCTCAAGACAAGGTATGGTCATTACGAATTCACAACAGTGCCATTTGGGTTATCAAATGCATCAGTTATTTTTATGTGCTTGATGAATTGTTTTTTCCGGGAATACTTAGACAAGTTTTCCATTGTATTTTTGGATGAAATCATTGTGTATTCCAGGTCAAAAGAAGAATATGAGAATCATTTGAGGATGGTGTTACAAGTGCTAAGAGAGCACCAGTTGTATGCCAAATTGAGAAAGTGTTAATTTTATCAAAACAAAATCCACTATTTGGGGCATATCATATCCGAAGAAGGGATAGCAGTGGACCCTAAAACGATCAAGGCAATTAAAGGGTGGACAACACCTCATATTGTGACAAAATTCATATCCTTCATGGGTCTAGATAGATACTACCGAAGATTCAATGTAGGGATTTCGAGAATTTCTCACCCAATCACTTCCTTGCAAAGGAAGGGGATTAAGTTTCAATGGAAAACAGAGTGTGAAAAGAGCTTCTAGAAATTGAAGAAGATATTAATTGGTGCTCCAATTATGAGGATTTTTTATTCGAATGAAGATTTAATGGTTTGCATAGATGCATGCAAAGAAGGACTTGGTGGAGTCCTTAGTCAAAATGGGTTTGTGATATTTTTCAAGTCCAGAAAATTGAAAGAGGATGAAAGGATCTATTCCACTCATGATTTGGAGTTGGAAGCCATAGTGCATGCCTTGAAAAAGTGGAGGAACTACCTCATGGGAAAGAGGTTTGAGCCGAGGACATACCATAACGGTCTGGAATATTTGTTTGATCATCCAACTTTGAATGCCAAGCATAGCAGATGGTTGATATTAATCACATCAAAAGAATGGAGAACAAAGTGGATGATGCACTCAAAAAGAGAGTGCATGAACTGCATGCTACATCCATTAGCATGTATCATACTGACCTTAAAGGCAGAATTTCTGAGGCTACAAAAGATGATTTGCAATACATGGAATTGGTAACAAAATTACAGCAAGGTAAAATACAACAGAAATTTGAAGATTATGAGTTGGGAATTGATGGTATTATCTTGTATAAGAATAGAATTTATGTACCCAATTCTCATGAATTGAGGAGTACAATTTTAAAAGAGATGCATAATGTACCTTATGCAGGACACCCGGGATATCAGAAAATAGTTTCAGCAGTCAAGAGCCAATATTATTGGCTAGGCATGAAGAAGGAGATTGTTGAGTACATTGTGAAATGTTTGGAGTGTCAGAAGGTCAAGACTGAGCATAGACACCCAGTTGGGTTGCTGCAGCCATATCCCATTCCCTAGTGGAATTGGGAAGTGGTGACAATGGATTTAATCACCCAGTTTCCTAAAAAAAGAAACCAACATGATGTTATCACGATGGTGGTGGACAAGCTTACTAAAGCTGCCCATTTCATTCCTATGAAGGTTACTCACAAGGAAACCAATGTTGTTGATATTTATATGAGGGAAGTAGCACACTTGCATGGCATACCCAAGACAATTGTGTCTGATAGAGACCCAAATTTTACCTCAAAGTTCTGGAAGGGGTTATTCAGAGGGTTTGGAACAAATCTGAACTTCAACACAACTTATCATCCCGAGTCTGATGGGAAAATAGAAAGGGAGAACCAAGTGATATAGGATATTCTAAGGATGTATGTGATGGAAAAACCATATAAATGGGAAGATTATCTACACTTGGTAGAATTTTCCTACAACAATGGGCATCATGCATCACTGAAGATGAACCCATTTGAGGCACTTTATCGAAGAAAGTGCAACACACCAGTAAGTTGGGACAACCCAACTGACAGAGCAGTGGCTGGGCTAGAGTTTCTCAAACAAATGGAAGAGAAAATGTTGGAGATTAAACAGAATTTAAATCCTTCCCAAGACGTGAAGTAAAGATATGCTGACAAGAACATAACTCACAAGGAATTTAAAGTGGGTGATCATGTTTTCTTGAAGGTGAAGGCCAACAAAAGTTCCCTGAAGTTGGGAAACTATTCCAAGTTGGCAACCAGATATTGTGGGCTGTTTGAATCCTAGAGAGGATTGGTCTAGTAGCTTGTACGATTTCATTTCCTACATCTATGTCTATAAATAATGTATTCCATGTATCATATATTAAGAAATATATACTTGATGCTAATCATGTTATTTATTGGAATGTGATTCAGGTGGAACAAAAAAGTGTTTTCCAAGTGTATCTGGTACGCATTATGGATCGAAAAATCAAACATCTTTGGAATCGATCCATAGGGATTGTAAAGGTCCAATGGACTTGGTACGGTCCTAAGGACACAACTTGGGACCATGAATATGCTATGCGGGTAGAATACCCACATATTTTTGAAAATTTTGAAACTCTTGCTAATGTTTTGTAAATGAGTTGCACTGAGGATAGTGAAAAAATAAGGGGAGGGGATTGTAATACCCTAAGGTCGATCCCCTGTATTGTAATGATTTTTATAGGTTGGTGAGACAAATGTTTATAAGCTAGAGGGATTATATGTTTATTAGGTCGGTGATCCTAGATGCTAAGGCCAATGAGCCTCATTTTGTATGTGTAATTATGCATATCATTAATAAAAATACATTGTTGCATGTAGACCGACCACAAAGAAAGAGTTATGGGGGACTAATATCCACTGGGAAGGGAAAGGGAAGGGGGATGTGAGACTAGGAAGTAGGGGATAAGATTGGGGGATTAACCCAATGGAATATTATAATGTATTTCTTAAATTAATAAAGTTTGGGAAATAAACCCTATTATCCTAAGTTCCTTTGAGGGGAGAGGAACAAAGTCCAAGTGGAGAGGAACGAGATCCTGGAGAGCCAAGTGTCACCCAGGATGCATGGAGATTTATGTGGGAATTTCCATCATTGTGGGGGTTCACAACCATTCTATCCATCTTTCCTCATGAGTTCTCCCTCACCATTCTCGCCATCCTTCGTACCCACTCACTCACGCACTGAGCAATACACACTCAACAAATTATTCGATTGTTCAACCCTTTTCCATCGTGAACCTATTTAAATTGTTGAGTCATCCCTTACCTTACCCAATTTTACTACTATGGTTGGCTGGTTGATTTAAGAGTTGGACAGAAGAGGAGGGTTGTTAGGACCGTCGGTTGAAGAAGAAGCTTGTCAGGCATATGAGAAACTCTCTCCAGGTGAGAGAGGTTGTTGGGGAAATTATTTCTCCTGGAGGGAGTCCAGGAACATCTATAGAGCTATGATAATTCCTGATCCATCCTGTTTCTTAATCCCTCGAAGGGAAGTGGATTAGCCGATGGAATGTGGAATGGTGGTGTATATTCCTGGGGTGGGACATGCATGCGGGGAATGAGAGTCTGTGAGCAGTGGGTGTAAGTAGGCTCCTTGGAGGGAATCCTTCCTTTTGCATTGTGCAGCTTTCCATAGTATTAGTCTAGCCTAGGACTTCATTTACCCTAGGTGGAGTTTAGTACCATCTTGGGAGTGATCCACTGCTGAGAGTGATGAGCAACGTGGTCTAAGGCTGGGAGGTTCGTGGAAGTTCTGGACACAATCAATAGTATTCTCATAAAAGGATAAGTACCAATTTTGTGTTAATTGTATGTTGTGCATATTGTACATTTGTTATAATGTTATCAAAATTTCCTGTATATATTGCATGTATGTTTTTATTGTCGCTTCCACATGAGTATGTGTATGGGCAGAATGTTTATCTCTGTTTAAATTTTCATTATATGTGTTTGTGAGCTCAAATAGAGCATGCATATCCTAGTGTCTTAAGATAGGGGTGTGTTACAATTGGTTTCAAAACAGTTTGTTTTCAAAGTAGTGGTGTTGTCCCCGACCCTTGATGGTCAGGGGATGCTACATCAACTCTCAATTGTGATAAGGTTTTGGACCTTCTAGAATATTATTGAAAATATATACATGTCTAGCCTCATATGTGTGATTAATGGGGGATGACATGCCATCTATTTATACCATGGTGGTCAACACGACAAGTCAACTTGCCGGAGGCATAAATTTTGCATACAAGCTCCGATTGACATGATTTTTGCATCGTTGGCAAGGTCTAAATGTGTAGAATAGTGTCAAGTGATATCAGATATTATTGAGAAATTTTTGACCCCCCAAAATTTAATTTAATTCCTCAAAATGGCCTTGAAATATTTCAAACCCCAATTTTCCAAACTTGGACTTGCCATTAAAATGACACTGCAAGCTTATTCCTCCAATTTTTCCACTCTAAAAGCATCAAGATAGGTGAAAAATAATGTAATGATCCAATCTATATCATACCTCCTCATTTATGGAGGATTTTTGTCCCCAAAATATTTACTTAATGAGGTGAGGAAATTTTTCCTCTACCTTCTCCCTAGAGTACCACTTTGTTTTGGCTAGAAGTTGTCCTTTCAACCCAATCTCCAAATGATCATGTTGCCTCTGTCTTGTAGTTTTGGACCACTTCTACAAAAATATGTCCTTTTCCAAGTCTTCCTGAGCATCTGGTGTTATGTCCTCTATGAAAGGTAGGACCTACTCCTTCTCTTGATCCAACACGAAAGGCTCATAGCGTTTGAGATTATCCAAATTTACTACTGAGTAAATGTGCATGTATGGGGGTATAATGAATCTGTATTCATTATCTCCCACCTTCTCCAATATCTCAAAAGGTCCATACCATATATCCCTAGGACTCTATAGTCTTTCCTTATTTAGTGATAGCAAAACTCTATCTCCCACTTTGAATGTCTTCTCAGTTTTGTGTTAATCATGTTCGGCCTTGTATTTTTCCTGTGACTTCTTCAACATATCCTATACTTGCAAATGTATTTTCCTAATCTTCTAAAAAGAATTATTCTCTCAATGCATTTCTTTCAAAGTCTTCCCTCACTCCTCCTTGCTATCCATATACAACATCCAAGGGTGAAGGTGGAAAATATCCAAAGCAAGTTTTGAAAGGTGACATACTAGTAGACATTTGGACTGCTCTATTATAATAGTGTTGTATGTAGATCAAATTTTCATCCCATGTATTCATATGCTTCTAATTGTAGCCTCTTAAAAGATACACAAAATTAATATTAACTACTTTTGTCTACCCATCTATACGTGGATGGAATGTTCTAGATATCTTCAACAATGTAGTCTAAAATATAATGATAAATCTAGTATCCCTTTCTGAGATGATGCTCCTCGGTATCCCATAGTGCACCCAGACCTATTCAAAGAACATGTTTTCTTATTCTTGTCCTTTGATGGTATTTTTACAAGGAATTAGAATCCAAATCTTATTGAACATGTCAACTACCACAAATAGATGGTCATGTCCATTCCTGGTTGTTGGTAAACCTCCCAAAAAATCCATGGAAATGCTTTCTGAAGGCCAATTGGGTATAGGTAAGAAATGGTATAGACCTTACTTCATATTATTGTTATTGCTAGTACAACAAAGTATGCATCCTATAATATACCATTATACATATTCTTTCATTTTGGGCCAGTACACATACCTATATAATTTAACAATTTTCTTCCCAAGACCCAAATGTCCTACAACCTTGGAGGTGTGAGCCTCTTTAATAAGGTGCAATCATTCACTTTTAGGGACACAAATCTTGTCAATATTGTGGAGTAAAACATTCTAGAAATTATAGTTAGCCTTTTTGTCACCTTCATCTATATGAATTTACCCCTGTAGATGCTAAAATATCTCCTTTAAGTCCTCATCTTTTGTGTATGCCTCCTTATATACATCATAGGTAAAAGGATCCATGTGAATTAGAGTTCCCAAAACAGTAATCTTCGATGTGGGTGGCCTTGAAATAATGTCTTCTCACTTATTTATGTTTCCCTTATTATACTTTATGACTAGATGAAATTACTATAAAAACCCTATCCACTTGTAATGTTTGGTTATTTTTAGCTTACTCTCGGCCTGCAAATACTATAGTGGCTAGTGACCTGCATGGATAATGGTCTCCTTGTCCATTAGATGGTGTTTCCACTTCTTGACATATTGAACCAAGGAATAGATTTCCTTGTCATTGGTAGGGTAGTTGAGAACTTCCCCATGAAATATTTTAGAATGATAACAAACATGACTTCCTCCTTGCATCAAAACAACTCCCATGGAATACCCACTTACATCTGTCTCCACTTCAAAAGGATTTTGCAAGTTTGATAATATGAGAAATGGTGCCCGAGTAACATTTATTTTTAGCTCATAGAAAGTCTTATTTTGATTCTTCCCCCACTGGAAACTTTTAGCACTCATTGTTATGGTGTGGAGAGGTGCATCTACCACTGAAAATGAATCTATGAACTTCTGCAAGTACCGCACTTCCCCCAAAAAACTCCTAAATTTAGTGACATTTGTAAGAACTTGACATTTCATGATGGAATCCATATTTGTGAGATCTATCTTGATCTCCTCTCCATTGATCACATACCCCAAATACACCAAATACTATTGAGAAAACTCACATTTATTGAGGTTAGCCAACAACTGGTGCTTCTTCAGAGTTTCTAACACCTACATGAGATGTGATATGTGATCCTCCTAAGTAGCACTATAAAATAGTATATCATACAAATAGACTATAGAAAATGAATCCAGATATGGGTGTAATACATCATTCATCAGTCTCATAAATGTAGTTGGTGCATTACATAAACTAAATGACATGACCAAGAATTCATACAAACCTTACCTTGTACTGAAGGAAGTATTCCATGTTTCTTCTTCCTTGATGCATATATAGTGGTAGCTTGATTTGAGATCAAACTTGGTTAAATATTTTGTGTTCTACAACTAATCTAACAAATTGTTGATCCTAGGTAGAGGGTACATATTTTTTAGTGTAATTTTGTTCAGTTCTCTTAGTTGATACACATTCACCAAGTCCCATCCTCCTTTGGTACAATTATTGTAGGTGACCCACAAGGTGAGGTGATTGGTCAAACCACACCCTACTCCAATAGTTTCTACAATTTCTTCTTCACTTCATTTGCTTCTAGAAAACACTATTTATACAACCTAATACTAAACAATGGGGAGTCTGGAAATAATTGTATTTTGTGCTCCACTTCCCTCTTGGGTGGTATAATTTTAGGCTACTGGAGCACTCCTCTATATGCATATAGAAACTCCTCCAACTGATGCTTCTACTCTTTAGTACACCTCTCTAGGGATTCCTTTACTCTTATCGACTCATCTTCAGTTTGAGGTTCTCTTAAGAAAAGTAAAACATATTTCTTACTAGAACTGATCAACTTCTTAGCTTGGTTGGCACTTACTAGTGAGATATTTGAATTGCCTCTATGCATGTTGATTATGTAGGACTTCCCATCCTTGACTAGTCAATGTCGATTTTCTCTTCACATGAATATTGCATCCCTCATATACATGTATGGGATTCCAAACACTACTCCACACACATCAAGGGGTACTAAGTCCAACTTCATCAATAAAATTATTACTTATAGCAAATTTAATCTTACATTGTTTCATTACCTTGATTTACGCATCCTATTACCCATCCCAATGGATATGAGATATGATGATTGTGAACCTCCAATCCAAGATTGTTGAACAAATCCACTACTATGATATTATCCTATGAACCAAAGTTGAATGAGGCATCTATCTTGGTCTTCTTGACATGGATCTTGATGTAGAAGAGTTTTGTCATATCTTCTCTTCCTAGTGATGAAAGCTAATAATGTTTTCCTCCTTTTGTAATGATGTGTAGACAATCGTCTCATCCACATCGAAGTTGTTTTCAACCTAATTGCTTGAATCTTTGGCTAGAATAGTTTTTTTATTTGATCATTATTGGGGTTCTTCAGGTTCAAATATGGATGTAGTTTCCAACACGTTTCCTCAGTGTGCCCATCAACGATACAGATTTATGAGGGAACAAAATGAAACATATAAATAAGACATAAACATAGAGATACAAAAATACTCAATTTACATTAAAGATGTTGGAAAGTTGGTTTGGACAATTGGTTTTCATTGATGTCAACCCTTGGACATGTTAGAAAGCCTTAGAGATATGGTTTATATTGATGGTGAGCTAGTTTTCATTATGGTGAGTTAGTTTTCATTGATGGAGTGGTTGATGCCAAAAGATGTGATGGGTGCATTTGATGAAGCCTATATGAAACCCTTGATGTGTGGTCATGGGACCCGAAGTTGGTTGAAGAATATGGACATGAAGGACAATGTAGATGTAGGTAAGACACTCATTTATGGATAGTACTTTTCATGTCGTTTATGTTGATAGGTGGTACACCACGTGGTTCCTCAAGGTTAGGGAGATATGGCCTTGTGAATTTGGAAGACTCGAAGAATGGTCAAGAATCCCCTAAGAAGTTACAAGTCAATTAATGAATGGGTAAGGTGGTTGTAACAATAAAGTAAACAATCCATAAGAATGAGGAAATAGGTTACCTACCAAAACTATAAATACACCTCAAGGAGTCTCTCATAAGTACACACACACTTACATTGAATATCTATCTTATGAATGTTATGGCCTAATATTTTGGTCTATTGGAGAATCTGATGTCCATTCTGAGGCAATAGAGAAAGTGCAAGGAAAGAGAGAAAGTTTCACAGTTGTAGAGTGCAAGGGTTTTTATATAACCCTAATTTGGAAGGCCCTGATGGTTCATCTTGAGGGTGTCACATGAGGAACCTCCATGGGTTGCCTAAGTAATGTCACATGAGGCCCTGTGTAACACAGAGTCTTAGTCCCGTAAGACTAAGACAAACATGGTAAATATGTTGGTACCAGGCTTCTTAAGTTTTTGACAGTGTTATAGGTTAGTATTATAGTACAACATGTCAGCTACAGGTTACATGTATGATTATGTGATTGTCTCTTATGCTTGGTGATGGTATGGTACATGATTGAGAGGCATGTCTTGTTGATGCATGGTACATTGGTTAGTAGTACATTTTGGTTGTATTGGTATATTGGTATCTGGTTTGGTTACATGGTGATAATGTTATATGCTTGAGGCTTATTCTTAGTATACTCTTGAAGCATTGGAACATGGTGTATGGTTGTCATTGATATTGATACATTGTTGAGGATTGAACTTGGTATATGATAGCACATGTATGAGATACATCTCTTGGTGATGTTGGTACTTTGTTGAGGTACACCATTGATAGTACTTGCTTGGTCTATCCTATGGTATATGGTGTATGGCATGATTGAGTGATATGGTATATGGTTGAAATACATTGTTGATGTACATGGTTGATACATGGTATGGTATATGATTAGTACTTGTTATGGTATTGATGTACATGGCTTATGGTTGAGGCATATGGTATAGGTTATGGTGCATGCATGGTTTTGCACAATTGTGGTGCATGTTTGATGCACTGTTTGGTACAAGTGTTGGTGCATCGTTGATGCACGATTTGGTACAGGTGTTGGTGCATGGTTGATGCACGGTTTGGTACAGGTGTTGGTGCATGGTTGATGCACTTATTGTGGTACATTATTGATGGTACAGGTTGATGGTTTGGTACATGATTTGTTACATGGTTGAGAAACATATCTTGTGATGGTATGTTGGTGATCTTGGTACATGCTTGGTAGAGGCATTTGTTTCTAATGTTGGAAATATAGTAGAGAGGTGTCCTTGGTATATGATCCATGTGAGAGGATTTGGTTGAGTATCGGTGACAGTGAAAAGTTGGACAAGTTGACAGGTGACAGGTTGATGTGACATACTGGATATAATGACAGGTTGGATACAGTGACAGGTTGACATGTTACAAGTTGATGTGACAATGGAAGTGATAGTGACAATGGCAGTGATTGTGGTAGTGATAGTTGGTCTACATTTATATTTCATGGGGGAAGGATGGAGAAAGGAAAGGGGATCGTAGCCTCCTTCCGTTTGGTGCCAGAGAACATTGGGATTTTGAGCTTCCTTTAGGTTGGAGACTGAGAATCAGGGGGTTGTAGCCTCCTTCTATTTGGAGCCAGAGAATTCTGGGAGTTGTAGCTTCCTTTAGCTTGGTGCCTATAAATCATGGGGTTGGTTCTTCCTTCTAGTTGGTGCCGGAGAATTGGGAAGTTGGTGCTTCCTATGAATGTATTCTCGATATATATAAGAAAAAATTTTGTGGTTTTCTCTTGTTTGGTTTTCCACATAAATTTTGGTGTACTGTGTACTTGATGTGATGTTTCTTATGTTTATATGATCATTATATATTGATGATATACTACTGATAAAGTTGACACACACACACACACACACATATATATATATGGTTAAAATTGGTAAATGCTCATATTGATTCACCACGCCCCCCCCTCTATCAATATTCCAAAATTGGTATCTGAGTCGGTCCTTCAAGAAAATAGTTCAACCACTAGAAGGAAGATCATGGAGAGCAACAATTTCCATAGAAATGGAATACCACAATTTAATGGTAAGAATGGTTTTATGTATGATATGTGGATAAAAATAATGAAAACATTTTTACAGGAACATGGGCATGATGTTTGGTACTCAATTGTTACAGGATACACCACTACAAAGAAGCCAAAGACTACAGCCAGGAAGGAATTAAAAAGAAACAAAAAAATAACAATGGATTTCATATGGGTAGGATTACTTGATCTGGTAAGAGAAAAGGTTGAAAAATGTTCATCAACGAAAGAACTTTGGGATAAGATACATAATATCTACTCTGAAGAATATCCCATCACAAAGCCATATAATTCTAAAGAAGATGCAAGAACAGAAAAAGAGAAAGATGCTCATCATGTCAGACAGATTCAAAAGAAGAAGATTGTGAAGAATGAATAGTATATCTTGAAGAAGAGTTAATCTGTGATTTAGATGAATTGGCAAAAGAAAGGAAGAAGAACAAATATCTTGACAAAAAATTAGTCAATAAGAATTCTCAAGAAAGTTCTGAAGAATCCCAACAGGTCATCATGAAACTAAAAGCTCAGTTAGAATAAGCCATAAATATTGAAGAAAAATACAAGAGTTATATGAAACAGAAGTAATGTTTCGAAGCCAAAATAGAAGAACTAATAAAGGAAGCAATGGAAGAGAAGTATTGTTTGGAAACTGAAATAAAGGAAGCATAGAATAGAGAGAATATTTTGACATATCATCTTAAGGAAAGATTTGAGGACTTAAATAACATTGAAGAAGAATTTGTTCAAGAAGAGAGAAGACTTGAAAAGGAAATCATCTCCTTGAATATCCAACTTGAATAAGCAAAGAGAATAGAAGAAGTCGTGAAAAATCAGATGATGAAGAGAGAAGAGGTTGAGAAGCTTGAAGAAGAAGTTGTCACATTGAGAGTTAAAATAATCAAGCTCGGCAAGAATGTTGAAGAGAGAGAAACATCCACATCATAATCAATAAATAATGTTGAAGAGAAGAACTCCAGGTTGTCAAAAAAGAAGAATGAGGAAAAGAGTAAGAGTTATGCAAAAGTACTCAAAGGAAGGAATCATGGTCAACCATAATCAAATAAAAATGTTAGAGACATATATTCAAGAAGACCATCCACATTCAAGCCACAAAGAATATTCAATCTTGATCATGATCAACCAAGGTAGGAATTCAGAAGGACTACACAACAAAGAAGATCATTCACTCCCATATATGAAAATTTCTTTTATGGTCATTGTTTTATTTGTGCTAAATTTGGACATAAAGCTATAGATTGTAGAGCATATGGAAGATATGTTTAGACAAGAAACACCTATGTGGCTCCCCAGAACATTGAGTGTTACAAATGCCACAATTATGGTCACATTGCTCATGATTATAGAAGCATGATTGATACTTCTATGAAAACGAACACCGATATCATATATAAGAAGGTTTGGAAAAGAAAAAAAGAGTAGGTAAAGGAATATCACATGAATGAAGGACACCCATAAGTCATACTCTCAGGATTGGAAATAGTATGAGATGAAAACAAATCTACAGGGAAAAAGGTAGATGTCAGATACAGGAAGGTTTGGAGAAGAAATGGAAAATAATAAGAACATACGAATAAAGAAAAGGTCCTAGAGATCAAAGGTTTTGTAGTAGTGCGAGAAAGAAAAGAAGAGCAGGTGAATAGAAAACATGCCCAAGATATTGTAGTTTCAGGAATTGTAGTGCAATATCAATCCGCGTGAAGAAATAAAGAATTAAGAGTTCATAAAGATGAGGACTCTATAGACGAAGAGGAAAATTACTTTGCATTAGAGTGGGTATTTTTGTGAGTGTTGGACAGGCAGTTTTGGGATACAATTTTGGTAAAAATACTAGTTTTAAAAGAAGTGTGCAGAAGAAGAAGGAAGATTTGAGAGTGCACAGTTGACGTGCATCCATAAGTAGAGTGCACAATAAGAGAATAATAAAACAAAGAATAAAGTAGAGAGAAGAATAAAGCAGGAGAAGAAAGTGGGAAAAATGAAGGATGACATCCTGATGTGCTAAAGATACAAGGACGTGGAAAAGAAGGAAGAACAACAGTTAGAGTGAAAAAGAAACACGCAAATGGAAACAAAGGTGAAAGAAGCTCGGACATCAAGTGAAATGGAGTATTCATGCATTGTAATAGGTTTTTTAGGATGAACAAAGTAGGGTTTTAAGCCCTAGAAAGTATGTATAAATATGTAACGGGTTGGGAGAATAGGGTTGGTTCCTCGGTTCCTCATTGTTTGGCTCTCTGCTATTTATTGGTATGATTCTATTCTATTCTATAAAAAAAAGGAGTCCATGTATGAATGGTAAGGAGATGAGAGAGAGAGAGAGAGAGAGAGAGAGAGAGAGAGAGGCTTTCACTGTAGAGAGACTAGGCTAGGGGAAAGGAAATATTACCATGATGTATATTTTTAAGCACAGTGCACAAGCATGAAGAAATTACCAAACACATAATAAAGAAGCCAACCGTTGTGGACGTAGCCCACGGTTGGGTGAACCATGTTAACTCCTGTGTTAATTGTCTTTGGTGTAATTGTTCATGGATTATGTTTGGATTCTTATTAGAATAGATTTGTTTTATGGATAATCATTGCGCAGTAATCATGACTATTACATTAATTAGTTATGTTGCAATCTGGAATATAATGGTCGTATGAATTTAAAATCACTAAGTAGATAATAAATAACAAATATAGAACAATGTGCATAGAACCAATAAGTAAGAATGAATATAATGGTCACCTGTGCGCAACTCCAACAAAAGGTTTTGTTGCAGGGACCCAAAATTTTTGATTGAGGGAATGTTTTGGAGGCCGAATAAGAAATGGATCTCATAATGGTCAGAATGGAAGGAATGAGATTTTTATAGACAAGAGAAAAGAAACCCTCATATGAGTGACAAGCAATGGATGCAAAGGTATGTGTATACAAAACTACATGAAATTTTCTTTGGCGAATTTCCAATTATTCTGAATGAGTGGCTAGAAAGATTAGTGGATAATACTGGAAGGTACGAAACTACAACACCAAGAAATTGGACTCCTGAGTTGGTAAGGCAGTTGAATTCTATAAGTAATCCAACTACTCACATAGTTGATTTTTGGTTGGATAGCATACTAGGAGGATACATTACAAAATTTGCAGTAGATTGTACCCAATCATATAGTGTTGTAGAAAGGGACTTTTTCAAAGGTCCACGAGGAATGTTCATGAAATCATTGGGTACGTGTACTGAAGGAGGTATACCAGAGGAAGAAGATGAGTTTATAGTATTTCATGGAGGAAGGAGGTACAAGAGGTGAAAGTTCAGGGCTAATAAAGGAGATCCGCACAATGAGTCAGAGGGGGGAGAACCTTGCACAATATTCCAAATTGTGGAAATAACACATATAGGAGGAGACGAAGATGAGTTCTAGTCTAGTCCAGTAATATAAGAACCATTAATTCCTACTCAGACTGGGTCCTGTGTCAAATCCATGACCCCATGTGCATCACCACAATCATAGATAATCGTTGAAGACTTATCAAAAGAACTTGTAGTTAGCTAGGGAGGACATAGTAGTAGCAATCAAAGAAATGGAAGCAATGCACAGAGTCAGAGTCAAAAAACATCACCAAGAAGAGGGATGACAAAATGAAACATGTAAGGGGTAGAAAACACCCTTAGAATTCCTAAGTTTCAAGGAGTTTAGTTAGAGGACCTAGAACAACATATGTTTGTCTATGAGACAATTAGGGCCACAAAGAATGTCCAGGACAAGGCTGTGAAGATTGGACAAATAGTCATAAAATTTCAATGCCATGCATTAGTATGGTACATGAATTTACAGAGTACCACACCTATAATACATGCCAATACTTTGGTAGAGATAAGGCAAGCATTGATGAAAGAGTTCAAGAAGCCAAATTTTGAGTCATAGTACATCATAGAACTTAAGGAGAATAAATAGGTGAAAACATAGTCGGTATGGACTTCGATTAAAGGTTCAAGGATATGATGGGTAGAATGAATTTCCAGATCCCTAATAAACAACATAAAGAATGGTTTGTTGCAGTACTTCTACCACACATTCGCAAACCATTGCTTCAACATAAGGTTGCATCGCAACCCGAGGTGCTGAAAATTGCAATTAAATTGTAATAATCTCCTATAGGAGACAGTGGAGGGATGCTTCAAGTTCATATGTAGTTGGATGCATTGAAAATCCAAATGGTATAACTCACAAAAGGGAAGGAAAAATGAGATCAATTTTGGTGTACCAAGTGTAGAACTGAAGGCCATCACAAGGACAAATTCCCAACATTCGTGCAATATTTTGAAACAGGAGCACCAAATACATTACCAAGAGGGGTATTGCAAGATATGTAAGAAATGGAGACATCATCCAACTAAGTGTTTGTTGCTACAAAAGTATCAAAGTACACCAAGGAACTTATTTCACAATTTTTTCAAGTCCGTTGGACATGAAGAGAAGGATTGTTGCACGTTTGACTTGATGAGGGAGTGCACTTTAGATATGTACATGATTCAGGAGGAGAATGATGTAGTAGAGAGAATGGTCCACAATATAATAATCAAAGAGTCTTTAATCCAAGGAACAAAGGAAATTTTGGTAGAGGACGAGGAAAATGAAGTTTTGGTAGAGGAGGAAGTGGACCGATTATATGTTACAATTGTAATCAACTAAGACACTTGGCCTGCAACTTCCTCAATTTGTGTACAACGTGTTTTATCCCCATTTTGTGGGATAACTAAGGAGAATGTGTCTTAAGGCCCTCAAGTTGAATATATGGAGTGTCGAGAGACTACATGACCAATAGTGTCCACTTGCATAGATGGAGACCCTTCTAACCACCACATAGGTCAGGATTTTCAGGATGGCATCCACCGCACTCGCTAGCTTCTGGAAGGAAATGGGCCTTGCTCCATGAGGTACAATTCATGTATTATGGGAAGTGTCATTTAAATATTTGAGGCATTTGAGTATGTTGTATCTTAGACTGGTTTAGATTTCATGACATATGCATGGACATTATGTATTTTTCCTTACTTCACCTTGGTGGTTGACATTGTGTCCTAGAAAGTGGTCTTTCCTCGGGATGGGTTTTATACTAAGAAATCTCTTAAATATCCATTGTACCATTACCAACCATACTTGCCACTTTTCATCATTAAAACCTCATGTTTCATTATCTCTTTGGACTTTAGGGTGTATTGAACTAAGAAGGGGTTGTTCCTCATTCTATGGGAAGAAGGGGTTGAAGGGCTAGAGGGATTATTGTTGGGTAAAATATAAAATCCTATATTTAAAACTTCCATATGCTTTGACTGGGGATTCTCTAAGAAAGAAATGGAACACTTATTTGTAAGAAAAGGGGGACCCATAAGAATAATGATTAAGAATTCTTAAAGGGTTAGTTGGAGTATAGGAGGTATCATCACGTGCCGAGATATCATGATCATGGATATTTAGTGGTATGAAATTACCATCATATGGTCACCAAGCCAGGGTAATGGCTCTCAATTGCATGGCTGAGAGAAATGGGGTCTCATTATGAACCAAATTTCTAATTTACACTAGGTATTTGTGGGTGACACTGCCATCATCTGGACACCACGCCAGGACAATGGACTTCAACTTGTCTTTAAATTATGAAAGAAACAAAGAATGGAAAAACTATGGGCTTGGAAAAATTGCATCGCAAACGATGGTGCCACACACCCTCTACAAAGACACCCATGAATGAGACAATAAAACCTCTTGTATGTCATGAACCCCATGCCCATTGTGTCTTGATGCTTAACCACTTCATCCACTTTACATGGCTTAAAGAGATATCTCTTGGAAGCAGTCCTTGACCTAGGGCCAAATCTACCTAATAGGACACCTCATCAACCCTCCTATATCCAAGCTTGGCAATCGCATAATTTCTTTGAGAACTTAATTGTTTGATAGAGTAATCTTTGATGCACATGATTAGGTGGATCATTTATTGAATTTATTTACTTATCATGATATTTTTACTTGATATCCTTGGAGGGAGTGCTTATTTGTCTTTGTAGGACTTAGTTGGTCAATAGTTTCGGAGGAACAAGCCTAGCTTGGGATTCCATGGGGCTTGAAGCCCATATGTGGATGCAAAGGGACCACATGATGGATGAGAAAGAGATAAATTCTAAGGCCTATAAGAATTTGTGGATCACATAACCTATCCCTCACATGCCAAATTTTTTCCTAGGAGAGGAAAAATATCACCTTTAGAGGCATGATGTCACTTAGAAGGGATAGGGTTTGGTAGTGAGCTTATCATTCATTTGTACAAGGATGTTTTGAGGAGGTTTAGAATTTGACCATGAAGAAAGTGACTTGCATGCTTGACATGTGGCTTTGGGAATCCTAAATACACTCCTCCAACACCAACAACTTTCTCCTAATGTCAAAACATCCCCTAAAGGGACGACACCACTTTGAATTAGGGTTTCTTTTTTGTGTAAAAGTAATCTTTAAGTGAATTTTTTAATATTATTTTGTAAAAGGGGAAAAATTAGGGTTGTTGACCTCTAGTCTTTTGGATTACCCTAAAATTATGTGGACAAACTGTTTTGGATATATTTTGTATAAATAAATATCTAAGATCTCATTCCACGACATAACTTTCCCATTTGGAGAAGCCTTGGACTGGAATTTTCTCTAGCCTTGGAGGAGTTTCTCTCTTTTTCATATTGTTATGTTCTTTTCTTGCTATTGATGGTGAAAAGTGATGTGCTATGCTTAGAGACTCTTTCTTATGCATGTGTATGGACTTAACTTGGAATATTAGGCTTTGATCTAGCTTCTTGTGGAATTGTTAAGGGGAAAATATGCATTTATTGTCTTTTGTCTTGCTCTTTCCATAATTATTGTTGGTTAAAACTGTCAGTGTTTCATGGAAACCT
This sequence comes from Picea engelmannii, assembly GCA_009831015.1. Lineage (NCBI taxonomy): Eukaryota > Viridiplantae > Streptophyta > Pinopsida > Pinales > Pinaceae > Picea > Picea engelmannii. The sequence goes on from ML787370.1 coordinate 182,384, forward strand.
GCAAAGGAGATCTAGCTAAAGCATACACAAACAAAGCTTATCAATAAAAGGAAGAGAGATACACAATGAAGAATGAGAACCAATGTGTATTATGATCTTATCAATGAGTGAGTGATCTTCACTCATATAGGCAATGAAATCCTATAATTAGGAATGCATGCATAATAGTGATGGTCTAAGATTAGAAAGTCTCAAATAGAACTAGTCAGTTAACTCCCACTGAACTAGTGTTAAAGTCTAAAATAGAACTAGTCAGTTAAATCCCACTGAACTAGTGTTACTCCCACTGAGCTAGTGTGTCGAAAATAAAAATTTCTCCAACACCCCCCCTGAACATTAGTATGGAGTAAAAATGAGTCTCGGCTACTAGGCCATTTTAGGTACTCATGTACAATGCAACTAATGAACACTAAATAAAAATGAGGAAAGAAGGAAAACCACGTGGGAACAAAACCCCCCTCAAAAGATAATGTATCAAAAGAAGAAAATGGCAGTTGCTAGGCAACTGTGTTCTTCACTACAAGATGATCCTGCAAAGTCTGAAACTTTTTCTCATTGAAATTCTTCGTGAAGATGTAGAAATCTTTACGGATCTGATGAAGTCCTTTAGAAACCTCTCTAGCCTTGTACCTCTTGATCTTGTGGACCCATCTGCACCTGCAAATATTCCTTTCTGGTGGAAGTGGAACCAGATTCCAAGTTTGGTTCTATAGGAGTGAGTCATACTCATTATGTCGGGTTGATTTCCATAATGGATTTCCCACATCCTTATTGCAGGTATGCAGATCAGTATATTGAACCATATAACAATGTATGGGAATCGCAGGTTTTGAAGATGAAAGTACATGAGAAGGATCCCGATGCTGAGATCGAGTCCTCCTCGAATCCAATGGATTCCCTGCAAGGTTGCCTGCTTCCTGAAGTGTGGTATATGCCTTGTTTGGAATCTATTGAAGCTTTGGTGATGGCTTCTTATCTGGTTGTACTACCTGCTTATTTCCATGTACATAATCTGAGTGTATGGAATCGTCTTTGATGTCTGAAACTGGTGGAAGCACAAGAGTATATGCATGTTGCATTGGAGGTGCATGAAAAGTACTCTCCTTATATGTAAGTGGAAAAGAGGAGTGAATTTATACAACCTTGATTTGTGATCCACCTCACCAATTGTAATGATGGAATTTTCATGGATGTCAATTACTGAAACTGAATCTGATGTAAATTCAATATTTTTAGCTTTTTGAGTGATCTGATAAACTGAGAGAAGATTCATAGAAAGAACATGTAAAGCATTCTCAAAAATTCCATTGTGGAGTTCCACTCTCCCTTCTTCTGCTACTGCTACTGGAGTATCATCCCCCATGATAATAGGGGGTCTTGAGCATGGACTCAAAGAAGAGAAAAATTCCTCTCACTTCCATATGATGGGATGCACCAGAATCTATAATCCATGAATCAAATGGGGAATTAATTGCAACAAGAGCATGATGATTATCTTTCTTAGGAGAATGATATTCTTCCTTCTTCTTCTTGACTCCCTCTGGAATGAAGTTTCCAAGGTTGTTCTATTGAAGTGCCTTTGCCATAAGATCGATATGTTTCTTCATGCATGTGGATTCTTCATAATTTGGTTTATTGCAGTAATTGCACTTCTTTCCCTTCTTCTTCTTCTTGGAATCTGAAGAGTCTCTAGAACCTGAAGAATCATTGAAGGGTTTGGAATATCCCTCCTTCTCGTTCTGTTTCTCCTTTCTGTTGTGTTTGGATGATACTTTTCCATCATGCATGGTGAGTTCATGTGATTTAGGATATTTCATGAGGCCCATCTGTATATTTTTTGTCTGATCTTGTGTGAGAGACTTGTTATCGTGCAGTTTGTAGTTAGGATAAAATATAGATGTGAAGAGACAAACTGGCGTAATAGAACCAATCCCACCCAATGCCACCTCGATAGGAATGTTCTTTCTGTTTAGGGACGTAAGGCCCAGGGGAGGCATCCCCGATGACCTGGGGTTTTGAGAAGGCAAAGGATTGAAGGATAAAAGATAAATTCCCCCTCACAAGTCACCACCGAGCAGATAGTCCGGCTAACCAGTCAATAAAGAGAAGTATAACCAAAAGATAGATGTACCTACTCGAGACAAAGCAACAACAGATATATATATGCAAGCTTACTTGCTTGGTTAGTACTTCATATAATCAATGACTATCTGATATATAAGCAATTGAACAATGAATATTGACGAAGTCAATGTTTATATAATAGCAACGATGTACAATATCACTTCTACAATAAATGCTAAAGGAACGTGTAATTCAATGTAACAATCAACACTTCATTTAGATAATGCCTTAAACAACCATTCAATTGCTCATAAGTAAAACAGTAGCTGCACATTGATGTTAATAGCAAAAAGATGACGACAACAATTAGTTAGTAGGGTTAGTCTTAGGATAGGGTTAGAATAGTTAGGGTTTTTTTGAAAGTATTTGAAGTTGTTTTGATCAAAGTACTCACATGCTAGGCCTTAGATCAGTGTGTTCCTAGGGTAAAATGGAGTCAAAAGGAGGACGGAAGTTGAAGGATCAAAAGATAATAGTAGGACTAAGGACGGGAGGGTTAAACCTTGAGGTGTTGCTATGGCAAGGCCTCAGGGATGAAACCCTAGAGGAGAGATGCTGACTTTGGTGTAGGGGAACTAGGCCTCAGTGCTCTCTCCTCCTTCCTTAGCTCAAATGGAAAAATGGCTAGCTCAAAAGATTGCATAAGACTAAGACAATAGGTTTTGCAGGTAACATGTTTCTATGGCAAGGATTTACCAGGAAAACCCTAGGGAAAATCATCTCACAAAGGTGTAGGGGAACTAGGCCTTCATGTGTTCTCTCCTTCTTACCTTCAATAAGAAAACATATAGCATGGAAGATGAAGAATAAAGTGTTGCTAAAGAAAGGCTCTATCTCACTTCAAAGAAAAATGGCTTCAAACCTTGATGGGGAGATGAGACAAGGACCTACAACGTGTTCTTGTCACCTAGGGTTTATTCAACAAATTATAACAAGAAATGGAAGAAAAACAATACTACAACCATTCAATTAAGAAATTTTTCAGAAATTCACTTACATTTAACCAAGAAATCAAGTAGCAAACCCTAGTTGTAACACCTTCCTCCAAGATAAATGCCAAAAATGCCAATAAAAGACTTCCTTCAAGAAGTGCACCTCACAATTTAAGCCAATAACTCCAAGTGTAGCTCAAATTTCAGACCTCACTAATGAGTGAGTTAATGATGATGAAAAACTGAAGGTTAAAACCCTCAATTTATACAATACCATGACCTAATTTCACTTTTAGGTCATAAAAAGGACGACAAGGCCAAAATAATAAAAATCATACTATTTTACATTAAATGTTTAAAATAAACCCTAATCAAACAATAGAGAGACATAATACCCCTTTTAGGGTGACATTATCCCTTTCTATGGCAAATGCAACATGCTAGAGAAAAATGATATCCCTCCTTGGGCTTCTCCAACTTGCCACACGTTCCAAAACTGCCCCAACTGTTCCCAAAAAGTCCATGCTGCTAGGTGACGTCATGGTCATGAAGGGTGACGTCCTAGGCCTTCCAAGGCCAATGTTTCACTGAAAAGGGAACAACCCCCCTAGGTCAAGCTCTGTCAAGGTGCCTCTACAAGACATCCTCCTTCTCTCCTATGCAAACCCCTCTGTCCTATCTCTGACCCCAACTGGGGTCTCAACATCCATCTGGTGGGCTCTTGAGCCCCATGGAGGTCTGAACTAATCATCTTCCCATGTGTACCTATCCAACATGGTACCTGTCTGTTGGGAATGATCATGTACATCAACAACTACACCCTCCATGGGTTCATAAGTCACAAGGATCATAGCAATGTCAATCACATCTCATCATCAATATTATTAAACATGTGCATGAAACCCCTATTACCCCAGTTAAAATCTCAAAGAAATTATACAATCCTGTAATATAAGTTTGGAGAAAGTGACAGGGTGTCCTATTGGGCTAGTGTTCACTGGAAAAGGAAATTTCCCAGAAAAGACTTCATCCAATCCATGTAAGGGATGTCCTGACAATGGGTACAATGAGAGTAAGGGAGTGAAAAGTTTTACCTGTGGGTGCCTTTGTAGAAGGAGAGCTTCACCTGTCCTAGATGCAATTTTTCCAAGCCCAATTAATGTCTTTTATTCTTTATTCTTATTTCTTTTTCTTCAAGAAGCTAATCAGGGGACACTGCCCTGGCATGGTGACCATTGGTGGAAGATTTACCCACAAGTACTTTCATAGAAATGAGAAGGTTGGATCGTGATGAGGCCCCCTTTCTCTTGGCCATTCAACCAAGAGTCACTACCCTGGCATGGTAACCAACTGCTAGTAGTGTCATACTTCTAGATATCCATGGACCTAATAGGCTAGCTCATGATGAGACCCCCTATCCTCTAACTAGATCTTGTTTTTTATTAATTTTTGTGGTTCCCTCTTGTTTCTTGCTGAGAATATTTTTACTTCTTTCTCGGGGATCCCTGGGTGAAGCATCTCAAGGTTCTATTTTTAGGATTTTATCTTTTTCCATCTTGCTTTTACCTTCTGGGCATTTAGCCCCTTCTTCCCACGAGGTAAGGTGCAATCCTCAAATGATAGGTCAACCCAGTGCCCAAACAAGTGTAATGGGATAGATTGGAGGGAAGCAAGATGAAAAAGTGGTGCTATGACGAGAGAGGACGATGGATTTTAAGAAATCCCCCCAGTGGCAAACCAAAACCTACGAACATAGGCTTACTAGGGCATCTTGTCATTCCCCCTAGACATGGTCAAGTGAGCAAGTATAATATCCAAGCATTTTTTAGAAACAAAAGGAATTAAATGCATATATTCAAAGGTTGTTATGATCAGAGTGACACATACCATGATACCCACACTCATTACCTCATGGAACAAGAACCATCTCTGACACAAGAGCAAGCTGATGGTGATGGATGTTGCTACTGCTGGCAAGGTAGCGACACTAAAATGGAGAAAATATGGGCCCTCCATGGCCATGCTAAAATTTGATCCAGCTCTCGGTACTCCATGTCTAGGACCTCTGGGCCTCGAGACACGATATCCTAGTTATCCCTAAAAGTGGGGATAACATCTCGCTCCAACTCGGGGACATGTGCTCACTATAGAGTGCATGAGAACCTCATCATATCTAGCATAAAATGTTTACCTGCTTGATCTGAATAACAACTATTAGTAACCAATTGGAGTGGTGATACCACCCTAGCATATATATATATATATATATATATATATATATATATATATATATATATATATATATATATATATATATATATATATATATATATATCAAGACTGAAATAAAGAAATCATGATGTGAATGTAAAGAAAACTATTCTAATATGAAATGCAAACTGTATAGTACATGAATTCAAAATGTCTACCTACTTACCTGCACTTACTTATGAAGTCATGTCACCCCACCCTGGTGGGGTTTGAGGAGGTGTTCATTGATCGGTAATAGGCGCCTTCTTCCTTCCAAAGAGGACAAATAATAAGAGCCATCAACTGATTCTCTTCCAACTTTGAAAGGTCCAAGCCACAATTGAGTGCTTCCTTTGACATTGGTTGGCTCTTCCTTCTGGGTATCCCACATCCATACTAATTCCCCTTCTTTGTACTTTCTGATCTTGTATTTGGTTGTTCCTTGAACAAACTTGATGTATTGTGCAGAGGGAGGGGTTGGGATTCTGCTGTAAGCACTTCCTGCTAGGACGAATGAATCTATACATCATCTTCTGCCTTTTTTAGTATCTTCACAGTCTCGGTTTCCTTGTCTTTGTACTTGTCCAGAAGTTGTTGGTATTCCTCTTTATTAGGCCATTGAATATGATGAAAGTCTTTCTCTGTTGCAAAAGGCATATCATTTGGAGAGTACTCATGAAGACTTTGTATGATTTCATAATGTTCTTTGTCATATTTGATGGAATCATTAGGCTCTCACACATGAGTCATAGTCACAGGGACATTTGGAAGACGACCAATAGTTTCATCTTTCAAGGGTATATTGACATAAGTGAGGTCCATCTCAAGAGTACCCCCCAGTTTCGAGGAAAAATTCTTAGACAATAACATTCCCCATACATCTGGGACGTCCATGACCACTATGTCCATGTGGATGATTTTTTCAAGGTATTCTTTAAGGAAAACTTGGTCATTCTCAATCACCCCATGTGTGGGTATGGCTTTACATTCAAAGCCACACACATTCCTATAATTTTGTGTGACTTTAAACCCTATTTGTTGCATTACCTTGAGGGACATCATGTTATCACTGCTCCCTGAATCTAGCATGCAATTGTTGAGGCTATTTTTATTCATTATCAAGGTCATGAAGAAGGGAGGATGTTCATCCTATTGGACCTTGAAGTGATCATCCTGCAACATGATAGGAGCGTCCATGGGTCCATATGATCCTTGGAAAAAGTTTCCAAATCGTTCTTTTACAAATGGGACCTTAATGATTTCTTTCAGGGGGATGGTTACATGCATCTTGGATAGTGCCCCTTCAAAGTCAAAGTTCAAATCAACCCTTTCAATTTTGGATGTATTAGGGAGAAGTATATCCAAAGTTTGGGATTTTGTTTGGGAAGTCAAAGGAATGGAGGTAGGTTGGTTTATCTTTTTTCTCCTGTACACTTGGAATTATTGTTTTTTCAATTTCTCTTTCGATTCTTGGTCTAGGTTGTTTATTATTGCCATCCTAGCAAACCCGACTAATTCTTTCATGCCCTCCTGATGTTCTTCAGTGGTGATATTTATTTGAGGGCCTTCTATGAAATGTCCTATATTGTTCACTTGTTGATGGCCATCATTGTTGTAAGGACATTCATGCTCCCAATGTGCTTCACTACATTGTAAACACCAAGGATTTTCATGCACAACATTTGTAGGAGCTAGGGTGTTTGGAACCTCTTGGTCATTCTTTCATTTATAAAATTGGTTCCCCTTTTTAAATTGACCTTTGTATGGGACCCTAGGTTCTTGGCTTTGGGACCTTTCCAAGTTGACAATTATACTCATTATTAGCTCTTGATTTTTTATCATGACATCCACAATAGCTTGTAGTTTTTCCATGTTGGTACAAAGGTCAGAAGAAGGCTCAGTGTTGTGGATTATTTTAGGTTTAGTATCCATATCCCCCTTTGGGTTTGTGAAAGGCTCAATTTTGGATGAATGGAGGTTGCCTTCAATCTTGGTGGCTAATTCTTGAGCTTCTTGGATTGATTGGGGGTTTTTTTCCCTGAAAAGATAATTCTAGCTGACCAGTGAAGGACTCAATGTAAATATAGACAAGATAATTATCACTTGGATGATGTCTTACAAGGATCTTCTATGACAAATTTTCAAACCTAGTGTGGAATTCTCGAATGGATTCATTTTCATGTTTCCAAAGGGATTTCAATATGGTAAGAAGCTTGTTGGGGTCTTATTTGATGCTCCATCTCTTGAGAAAGGCTTATTCTAGTTTATCCATGGTTTTAATGATGCCATTAGGAAGACTGAGATACCAACGCCTTGAATCATCAAGGAGGGCAGCAAAGAACAATTTCATGACTAGGTCCATAGCATCATCACTAATGGGGTGAAGCTGAAAAAATTCCCAGAAATTACTCATGTGTTCTTCAACACTAATTGATTAGTACCAGTAAATTTAGGCAACCACTTCTCATTCTTAGGTGGCATTTGCCTAGGATAGCCTGGTATGGTTGACATGTCTAGTGGCTTGAAGAGACCGGATGACCATTGTCTTTGATTATTTTCTAGGTTCGTTGTATTGGTCTGAGTCACCGAGCTAGACATGATTTTCAAAGGAAGACTCCCTCCAAAAAGTGATTTTACAACATGAGAGTTTCAGGGAGGATTTCTTCTGAAGGATTCAGGAGGATTATTGTACCTCCTTGTAGTTTTTGGAGTCGCCAGATAATTTTCTTGAAACTATCAAAAGATGAGGGAAAACACCCAAAGTGGAGTCGCCAGGTAATATTGTAAGATAAAGACTCTAGATGCAAAGCTTACCAAAAAGTGTCGTGTGAGGAAGGTTTGACTCAGTGTTCCCTGAAAACGATGCCAAAATGTTGTTGTGCAGTTTGTAGTTAGGATAAAATATAGATGTGAAGAGAAAAGTTGGCATAACAGAACCAATCCCACCTAATGTTACCCCGATAGGAAGGTTCTTTCTATTTAGGTAGGTAAGGCCCAGGGGAGACGTCCCCAGTGACCTGGGGTTTTGAGAAGGCAAAGGATTGAAGGCTAAAAGATAAATTCCCCCTCACAAGTCACCATCGATCAGATAGTCCTGCTAACTAGCCAATAAAGAGAAGTATAACCAAAAGAGAGATGTACCTGACAAAGACAAAGAAATAGGAGATATATATATGCAACCTTACTTGCTTGGTTCGTGCTTCATATAATCAATGACTATCTGATATATAAGAAAATGAACAATGAATATTGACGAAGTCAATTTTTATATAATAGAAATGATGTACAATATCACTTATTCAATAAATGCTAAAGGAATGTGGCATTCAATGTAACAATCAACACTTCATTTAGATAATGCCTTAAACAACCATTCAATTGCTCATAAGTAAAACAGTAGTTGCACAATGATGTTAATAACAAAAATATGATAGCATCAATTAGTTAGTAGCGTTAGTCTTAGGCTAGGGTTAGAATAGTTAGGGTTTTTTTCAAAGTATTTGAAGTTGTTTTGATCAAAGTACTCACACGCTAGGCCTTATATCACTGTGTTCCTAGGGTAAAATGGAATCAAAAGGAGGATGCAAGTTGAAGGATAAAAATATAAGAGTAGGACTAAGGATGGGAGGGTTAAACCTTGAGGTGTTGTTATGGCAAGGCCTCAGGGATGAAACCCTAGGGGAGAGAGGCTGACTTTGGTGTAGGGGAACTAGGCCTCAGTGCTCTCTCCTCCTTCCTTATCTCAAATGGAAAAACAACTAGCTCAAAAGATTGCAGAAGACTAAGACAATAGGTTTTGCAAGTAACATGTTTCTATGGCAAGGCTTTACCAGGCAAACCCTGGGGAAAATCGGCTCACCAAGGTGTAGGGAAACTAGTCCTTGATGCGTTTTATCCTTCTTAGCTTCAATACAAAAATGACTAGCATGGAAGAGGAAGAATAAAGTGTTGCTAAGGAAAGGCTCTATCTCACTTCAAAGAAAAATGGCTTAAAACCTTGATGAGGAGATGAGACAAGGACCTACAACGTGTGCTTGTCACCTAGGGTTTATTCAACAAATTATAACAAGAAATGCAAGAAAAACAATACTACAACCATTCAATTAAGAAGTTTTGTAGAAATTCACTTACATTTAACCAAGGAATCAAGTAGCAAACCCTAGTTGTAACACCTTCCACAAAGATAAATGCCAAAAATGCCAATAAAAGACTTCCTTCAACAAGTGTGCCTCACAATTTCAGCCAAGAACTCCAAGTGTAGGTCAAATTTCGAACCTCACTAATGAGTGAGTGAAATATAATGAAAAAATGAAGGTTAAAATCCTGAATTTACACAGTACCATGACCTAATTTCACTTTTAGGTCATAAAAAGGCCAACAAGGCGAAAATACTAAAAATCATATTGTTTTACAATAAATTCTTAAAATTAAATCCTAATCAAGCAATAGAGAGACGTCATGCCCCTTTTAGGGTGACATTAGCCCTTTCTAGGGCAAATGCAACATTCTGGACCAAAACGTTAGCCTCCTTGGGCTTCTCCAACCTGCCACATGTGCCAAAATTACCCCAACTATCTCACAGAACATCCATGTTGCTAGGTGACGTCATGGTCATGAGGGGTGATGTCATAGGCCTTCCAAGGCCAATGTTTCACTGAAAAGGGTAGAACCCCCATAGGTCAAGCTCTGTTGGGTTGCCTCTGCAAGATGTCCTCCTTCTCTCCTGTGCAAACCCCTCTGTCCTCTCTCTGCCCCCAGTTGGGGTCTCAACATCCATCTGGTGGGATCTTCTGCCCCATGGAGGTCTGAACTGATCATCTCCCCATGTGTACCTGTCCAACATGGTACTTGTTCATCAGGTATGATATTGCACATTAACAACTATGCCCTCCATGGGCTCATAAGTCATAAGGATCATAGCAATGCCAATCACATTTCATCATCAATATTATTAAACATGTGCATAAAACCTCCATTACCCTAGTTAAAATCTCAAAGACATTATGCAAGCCTGCAATATAATTTTGGAGAAAGCGATAGGGTGTCCTATTGGGCTAGTGTTCACTGGAAAAGGAAATTTCCCAAAAAGTACTTCATCCAACCCATGTAAGTGGAGTGATGTGGATAAGGGATGTCCTGACAATGGGTGCAATGAGAGTAAGGGAGTGAAAATTTTTACCTGTGGGTGCCTTTGTAGAAGGCGAGCTGCACCTATCCTGGATGCAATTTTTCCAAGCCCAATTCATGCCTTTTATTCTTTATTCTTATTTCTTTTTCTTCAAGAAGCTAATCAGGGGACACTGCTCTGGCGTGGTGACCAGTGGTGGCAACGTTACCCACAAGTACTTTCACAGAAATGAGAAGGTTGGCTCGTGATGAGACCCCCTTTATCTTGTCCATGCAACCAAGAGTCACTACCCTGGCATGGTAACCAGCTGCTAGTAGTGTCATACTGCTAGATACCCATGGACCTAATAGGTTGGCTCATGATGAGACCCCCTATCCTTTGAATAGATCTTGTTTTTTACTATTTATTATTGGTCCCTCTTGTTTCTTGTTGAGAAGCATTTTACTGCTTTCTCGAGGATCCCTGGGTGAAGCATCTCGAGGTTCTATTTTTAGGATTTTATCTTTTTCCAGCTTGCTTTTACCTTTTGGGCATTTAGCCCCTTCTTCCCATGAGGTAAGGTGAAATACTCAAATGATAGGTCAACCCACTGCCCGGACAAGTGTAATGGGATAGATGAGAGGGAAGCAAGATGAAAAAGTGGTGCTATGACGGGAGCGAACAATGGATTTTCAGAAATACCCCTAGTGGAAAACCAAAACCTACAGACACAGGATTACTAGGACATCTTGTCATTCCCCCCAGACATGGTCAAGTGAGAAAGTATAAGATCCAATCATTTGTTAGAAATAAAAGGAATTAAATGCACATATTCAAAGGTTTTGATGATCAAAGTGACACATACCATGATACCTTGACTCATTACCTCATTGAGCAAGAACCATCTCTGACACTAGACCAAGCCGATGGTGTTGGATGTTGTTGCTGCTGGCAAGGTAGAGGCGCTGAAATGGAGAAAAGATGGGCCCTCCAGGGCCATGCTTAAAGTCGATCCGGTTATCAGTACTCCATGTCTAGGACCTGTGGGCCTCAAGACATGATCTCCTAGTTCTCCCTAAAAGTGGGGATAACAAGACTCAATGAACTGATCCATAGAAAGGGCACTTTAAGTGAAAATTCCTATCAGTTTCAGAAGACGATCTTCCAACTTACTTTCTGAGAAAACAGTGAGGAATCTCTCCAAACGGTTGAAAAACCACTTACAGAATGGGTCGATTTACTTCTTTAGTGAGCTATTTCCTCAAAAACTTAATATTTTGGGAGAAATCATTGTAGAAAGGTACGACCATGGATTCATATCAGTTTTAGGAGACTATCTTGTGGCTTATGTTCTGAGAAAACCGTGAGGAATCTCTCCAAACGGTTGAAAACCCACTTGCAGAATGGGTCGATTTAATTTCCAAGTAGGCCGTTTCCTCAAAACATTAATACTTTTGAATAAATAACTACTGAAAGGTAGGACCACAGATTTAGCTCAACGAAACTCCTATTTTCCTTATTCTTTAGCTTGTCTAGCTTGCTCCAAGAAGAGTAGCTCTAATACCATGTCAATGTTTCATGGAAACCTGCACAAGAGATCTAGCTAAAGCATATACAAACAAAGCTTATCAAGAAAAGGAAGAGAGATACACAATGAAGAATGAGAATCAATGCATATTATGATCTTATCAATGAGTGAGTGATCTTCACTCATATAGGCAATGACATCCTATAATTAGGAATGCATGCATAATAGTGATGGTCTAAGATTAGAAAGTCTAGAATAGAACTAGTCAGTTAACTCCCACTGAACTAGTGTTAAAGTCTAAAATATAACTAGTCAGTTAACTCCCACTAAACTAGTGTTACTCCCACTAAACTAGTGTGCTGAAAATATAAATTTTTCCAACAAAAACCCTTGGAGGAGTATAAGGGCATAGACCCTCCCCAAGGTTTGTTTACTTGTTCAAGAAAGGTCAATTTTCACAAGGTCTCTTGGATAACTAAAAGAGCATACACTCTCCAAGGTCCCCTTGGTTTGTTTGGCAAACCCTAGGAAGTAAAAGGGACTACACTCCTAGGGATTTGTGGATCAAACATTTTCATCCAAGTTTCGCTTCTCAAGGTCAAATATTTTTCAGGGTTGTGCCAAGATAATTACAAGGGAGTACACCCTCTTGGCATCCCCTAGACTTACTTAGCTACACTTGGGAATTACAAGGGCGTACACCCCCAAGTTCTTAGCCAAGCCATCTCTTTCATTGACCCCATAAACCCAATAGTAAGGCACTAATCAATTTTCAAGTTTGCATTGGAGATATAAAATCTTTGCATTGGTAAATGTGACAATTTCACTTTTTGATTCTCTCTCACTTGGATTGTATACTTGATGCTACGATCATCCTTTCCTCCTTGAGGTGTCCCCTTTCTCCAAAAAATTATTTCTTCTATTAACAAACTAAACCTACAACCATAGTGCTACAGAAAACCTAACTGATCTAACCCTAATAACTCACAAACTAACCCTAGACTTAAGCTAAAACGTTTCCCTCATAATCTACTTGCTATAGCGCACTTTTTGGGAAACTTTTGGGAATTTTTGATTGGATAATTTTGCTGCTGTAATGCATTTTATGTTACAGCCATAAGGCTGATAAATTTTACTCCATAAATGTTTTATAACAACCTTGTTTGACTGTTCAAGTTTCATATTGTTTTGTGCAAGCTAGACTAGTCATTGTTGGTTCACCTATTGCATGTTAAAATGAAATTTTAGTTTCTTTAATTGCAGCCTCTGTTATCATTATATTTATGATAATTAATATTGTTTGATCGTAGTAAATTAGGGACAAAAATCTTAAATTTATTTTCCACCTAACATACTTTATGAAATCTTGGATTTTCTTGTGTCTCGGGTAGGTACAATCACTTTTGTAGGTACCCAAAGACTTGGCATCCTTACAACCTTCTAGAGATGAGTAATCAAAGACACTTTCCTCTTCCCTTATTGACCTTTAGGGGGACACTTATCTTCCTTCCATTCCATCTATATCAATCCCCCCAGGGTCACCAAGATCACCTCCCTAGAGTGACCTAGTCACCCTTGAAGCACGAGACCTATATCGAGGTGACATTAGGTATAGTGCCCATTAATTTGTTTCCACTTGGTGGTTGGGTTGGGATTTTCCCAACCTAAAAATTGTGTGATAAAAATGTTCACATACTGTAGAGCATTGGACCGTGTCACAGAAGATTTTCCTCAACTAGTTGTGAAATGGCAGGCCAGAGGAAACCATAACCAAAATCCAAACTAAAATGCACAAAAAATATCAGCTAAAAAATGCAATGAAGAACCAAGAATAGAAATTGTTATGCACGGAGGAGCTAGAACAAGAGCTAATCTAACGAGTGAAAGAAGGAAAATTGAGTAGTGGGTAAGGAATTTACTAAGGCCTGTGCCAACCTTTGATCCTCAGCAAGAAAAATAGACATATCAAAGGGAAATAAAATAAGTTCTTGGACAATATTGGGGAGCATCAACATCATCTGCAACTCATGGAGGAGAACACATTGTGCCAAAGAAACCAACTGGAAAGGTAAGCACGCTAACAACATTCATGAGGAGTTGTGTAGAGATAATTAGAGATGAAACTAAGTTGAGGACACTCTAAGACATGATTGATCACTGCACATGATTAAGGGAAAATCCATCGCACAAAGGATGTTGAATCAGGTACTGCTTAGGAAGAGGACCAACGAATAATTCATATTCAATTCACAAATTGGGGAGTATGATGTGGATAATATTATCTTGGACTTGGGGTCTGATTTGAATGTTTTACCCAAGTAGACATGGGATATGATGGGAAAACGCAAGCCAGTATGGTCTCATGTTCAGTTAAAGATCGCAAATAAGCACAAAATAGTACTTATTGGTCATTTGACAGGAGTACCTGTGAACATAGATGGGGTGCGCAGTATGGAAGACTTTGAAGTTATTGAGATCGTGGATGAAAGTCAACCATATCCAACACTGATGGGATTGGAATGGGATTTTGATAACCATGTGACCATTAACTTGAAGAGGAGGGATATGATATTTGAATTTGGAGATTTGAAATTTATCGCACCCTTGGACTTATCGGAAGGAAAGAGATACATAGAACAAGCCAGAGGAAATGACATTGACAACTTGTATAATACGATTATGCAGATGGATGATTATGTAAAACCTACTGTATATGGTACACTAAGTTGGAAAAGTATAATTTCATGTGCATTATATTATGAAGAATGTCTAGAGCATTGGTAGTGAAGAATTCATGAAGTATCAATGAGACGATGTGTATGCATAACCTGATCCTTGCACTGGCTTGGAACAAAATTATGTGACCCACCTAGGTATGATGGATTGACTGAAATAAGGTTTTTTGTAGAGGAATTTGAATTGTGGGTACTTGAACAAAATAGGTTGTTGGCACTATATGTTGTCCTAAAAGTGACTCCAGCCAGATGGTGGGCTTCACACAAGGAAGGAATGAAATATTGGCCATAATGCATACGACTAATGGAAGTAAGGTTTAGGAATGAGGGAGAAAATATTGTGTAGAAGTATACATAAGAGAGTGGTTTAGTAGGTCATGTTGAGGAGTACAAAAATTTATGGAGTTAAGT
The DNA here is from genome assembly GCA_009831015.1 of Picea engelmannii. Taxonomy (NCBI): domain Eukaryota; kingdom Viridiplantae; phylum Streptophyta; class Pinopsida; order Pinales; family Pinaceae; genus Picea; species Picea engelmannii. Next base: position 197,471 of record ML787370.1, read on the forward strand.
ATCAGAAACCAAATGAACACACAGATTTATACACACTCTAGACACAATTTCGAAGAACTAGTATTTGAAATTTGAAATGTGTATAGAGACAACAAGATGGGAAGAGTTGGATTAGAGGTTGTTGGGCCCTTTGTTTTTGGATTTCAATTTATGCAAGAAGGACTACAGTTCCAGTTTTGGTTTAGCACAAGTTGTGCAATCTACAAAAGAAGCTGGACAGTGGAGCGAGGAAAATAGAAATCGGTTGTGGAAAAGGACAACGTAACTCCAACAAGGCAAAATAAGTTTCAAAAAAACAATAAAGAATGTGAGCCCAAAGCCATAAGATCCTAATAAACTTATATATATGAGATGTATATGATTTTAAAAGGGTTCTTATTGTTGGCTATTGTTGATAGGTTGGGTTTTTGTTGTTGTTAGCCATATGTTGTCGGGTTTTAGTTGAGAAAAGGTTCTGTAAATGTAATATGTATATATTTTTGGGTAAATAGAGCTCTGCGACATGAGTCCAAAGCTAGAAGTCTATAACAGAGTACTAATTTGTATCTCTGAGGTTGTATCTGATAAGTTATGAAGATAATATATAAAGAAGGATCCAAAATTTTGAAATATGATGCGTCATTCTTTGTTTATTCTTATGCATTGTATCTTTACATTACTTCTTTATGCTTCATAAGCTCAATATGATGTCTCTGTGTATAAATGATTTTCAAAACTTAAGTATCTTCAATTCCTACATGTATGAGCTCATATATGTTCTATAGTTAGCATGTCTTGCACAAGATTATAATGAATCTTGAAGGTTCTGGGAACCCACCTAAGTATTCTCCTTGCCATTCCCTATCCTTTTTTCTTGGTTGTTCTTCAAGTGAGACTTCTTCCCTTCAGAGGAGATGAAAATGCCAATGCTCTAGACTACAAAGTACCTTTTGTTGGTAACCTGAGAAGGAATCTGGTCTGAGCAATCCTGCGCCAACAAAATGGTTATGTTGTCGAGACCCGCGTTAAAAGGGAAGTTGTAGGGAGGATGATTCCTCAGATTCACAGATCTAATATTCACCAATGGTGGGAGATAAATTGTGATGCCTTCGTATGGATAAAATCATAGTTGACAGGAAAATCTGTGAAAGATACTTGGGAGGTAGTGTTTTACTCAAAAATATCAAGCAACCAACACGAGGCATTCTGGGTTAAGTTCCCGGAAGAAATTTTCCACTGGATAGATAGGCTCCAAGAAGCTCCTGAATTCCAAGAATGAGTCAGGAGGACCTATACTTGGGATGAAAAAAGTATTGCAACACTTCATCGGCTGGATCATCCAGTCACCCGAGCGATTGATTTATGGGTCAATACAACATTAGAAGGATACATTATTGAGTTTTCAATTGAGAATCACCAATCTTTTTCACGAGCAGAAGTAGATTTCAAGAAAGATGCAAGGGGAAGACTGTTGAGAGAAATCCCCCTGTTTATTAAGGTTTTATTGATGGAAGAGGGGATGTTGGCTATGTCCTCGACTGAAATGGTAGCGTAAACACCCTCGCTTGGGGTAGGGAAAGTTTTTGGTGGAGTCCTGGCCTGAGAGAGGGGAGAGGGTTCTTTGACAAATGGGGGAAACAATAAGAAATAGACTCAAGAGACAAGTGAGCCTTGAAAAGAGTTTCCGTAGTTGAGAAGTTGTGGCGTGGTAATATAAAGAAAGAAGAAAAATAGTCCGAGAAGTTGCGAAAAGAAGTCAGACTAGGAGAAGTAGAGGAAGGACAAATGTAAGAGTTGCAGAAGATGAGAAGACAAAAAAGACTAGCCAGACAAAGATTAAGTGAGAGAGAAGCACAGAGAGAAAGAATTACCTAGGAGGGTGGACAAGAAAGAGAAGGTGTAGAAGAAAGGGAGAAGGAAGCTGACATGGATATTGAAGAGGAAAGAGAATATTCATCCCCGATGTTGAGAAAGATCAGGAATCTGACTGAAGAGACCACTCCAGAGGAAGAGAACGACACCTCCCTGATCAAAGAAATCCACCCCAAAGCCAGTGGCGCCAGCCCCGAATCACCCATACCCCAAGTGTCTTCTATATAAGTGGTAAATTTGATACTACATTCTTATGCTAATTCTATTCCAGTACAACTAGTTAGTCAATTGCAACCAGGAAGTGCGAGTACAGGGAGAGTATTGGGATCCCCTAGTAGTTCTCAACTAAAACCGTTAGGTTTTATTTTGATAGGAGCAATAAGATAAACAATGGATGGTAACATAGGAGGTTCGATTGCTCGATACCAAGAATTATGGGGTAAGGGAGACAAAGATGTTGAGCAACATGTTTTCTTGTATGAAGCAATCTGGAGTTCCTGATCTGAATAAATTGGTTGAGTTCCAGACTACCTTGAGAGGTCGTTCTCTCAAATGGTACATGAAGGTTATTGATTCAGGAGTGTCAGGAATGCAAGGTCAAGCATTCACACTTGACCATGTATGGACAAGGTTCATAGTGGATTTCAAGCTACCTCAGTCAGAACAACAAGTGATGCCTGAGTTGAACGAGATTCAATAAAGGGAAGGTGAATCAGCCTGGGAATATAGCCATGCTGGCCCTTGACCAAGTTTTGGGAGATCCTTGGTCAAGTTTGACCTATTTTAGGACTTCGACAGCCTGTCGAAGACGAAGCAGATATCGTTGGATATCCACCCCTTTTTGGGTACTTTTTGAGGTTTTGGATTATGTAATGGGTATGGGATGTCGGCCCATGGGTTTACCCATGTTTAGGCCTATTTGGTAAAGTATAAATAGATGTCTAGGCAATGTAAGGAGGGGAATCTATGTGATGTTAGGCCAATGTGCTAAGTGATAGTGATTGATCTATGTGATCAAAGGATTGTAAGTGCTCTGTGCATACTGTGTGAAGCTTGCAGAGCTGAGTGCAAGTGACTATAGAAGGCTTAGTTTTGTAACCTAGCTCAGGGAAGGAGGATCTGGAGAGGTGCACGTAGATCTCTTATCCTATGCGGAGTAGGGTTTTTGAGGCTCTGTGCATGTAACTGATTAACATAAGATAATAGAAGAAAAAAAGAGTTGGTGGACATAGCCCCAGGGGGGGGGTGAACCACATATATGTTGTGTTGCTATGCTTTGTGCAATGTATTGATGTGCTTATATGTTAATGTGCTTAGTGCTTTAATTATCTGTTGATTCTTAGTACTTAATAACATGGATGTTAGATCTAACTGATATATACATGCTTAGTGATGAATCTATTATGACTTGATCTATTTCTTAATGCTAAGAGCTGTTAGACGCTAGATCTGGTTGGATACTGGGATGGTCTGTAATTAGGGTTTGTTTTCATTGTTACCAAGAATTGAATGTTGATGAATGTTTACTGCTAAGTGCTCTGTTAAGCATTTGAATCATAGATCTGTGTCCTAGCTAAGGTTGCATACATCTGAGTCTTGCAACCACCCCTACCTCTACCTCGGGTGAGACTTTATCTGCTTCACAGGTGTCGCCGAAAGGGCCAGTAGTTAGGGTTTTATTGGTGCATTTTTGTAGCATTGAAACCTGGGTCTTCCCCTGTGCCAATAAATGGTTCTATTTCCGGGACTTGAAACTGTGATTGCTGGGAACTGAGAAAGAAGGAGCTTTGTGCAAAGATCTGACCTGAAATTGTGAAAGATCTATACGTAGATCTGTCACTCTAGTGCGCAGTACTCTACTCAGGTTGTGAATCTCTGTGCTAAAGAAAAGAATTATGATCTGAAGAAAAGAGGTAAGATCTGAATGCTTTTTTCTCTGATAAAGGTAAGAATATTGAAAAGGTTTAGATCTTGAAGCTTTGTGTTCTATAGAAGTAAGATTAGTGGAAATTTTTGTTTCTATAACTATGGATCTAGGTATGTTTGATAAGATTTATCCTAGCTTGAAATCTAGGACATTGATAGAATAAACAAGATTTGATATGAGTATATATGATAAGAATAGTGAAAAATATGTTATACCTATGTATAGAAAGAATGTTTGGACTAACAAATGGATGCAGGATCCTAGAAAGAAATTTTTGCAGGTTAACCACTATGATCCTAGCGCGCAGTACATGAAAGGTCGGGGATCATTTAAGAGAAAGAGAGGGTTAAGCCTTTGTTATAGTTGTAGAAGACTGGGACATCTGGATAAGGAATTCCCTGGTAGAAAACCTAGTTGCCTCAGTTGCAAAGTTATGGACCATGAAGTTTTGGATTTCCCTAGAATGATTGCTCAGATTGAAAGGATGAATATGAGACAAGGATACCACGAGCAAAGTCAAGAAACTGAGATTATGACAGAACCCCGGAAAGAATCAGAGAAAGTATTTCTACAGATGAAAGAAACCTTGAAAGATCACCGATATATCAATTTATCAGAGGTCTTCAGAGAAAAATAATGCATTGAAGTAAGAATAGGAGAATTCGACATTGATTGTGTTCTAGATGAGGAAACATAGGTGAATATCATGAAATAAAGAACTTGGGAACCTATAAGAAGGCCTGCTATGATTCTTTCATTAGGAGGAATAGGACTCTTCAGAGGAAATTTAATAAACCTATGTGGAAATATTACCCAGATATCTATGAATGCCAAGGGAACTTTGACAGAGGAAGAATTCAAAGTTGTTAAATTTATTGAGGACAACGCTCCATTTACTATGTAGCTCATAAAACCTTGGATTGAAAGAGATCAGGCTAGAAGGGAAGAAAAAGAAGTCTTAGAGCAAAAGAAGCAAGAGATAAAAGATTTCATGACTAGGAAGATCGCACACTTGATTAAAGAAGAAGAGAAACAAGTGAAGCTATTTAAAGCCAAAGACTGGAATGTCGAAGCTGGAAGAACACTAGAAGACCCACAAAATATTGTAGTACCTATTCCAGATACAGATAAAGTATTACCCCTGATTTCTAGGAGAGAATCTCAACAACGCAAAGTTACTATGCCAAAACAAGATAAAAATTAGAATGGAAAAAGAATTCTGAGATGAAGCCCACCGGAAAGAAGGCTAGAAAACTAAGTAAGAAGAGAGGTAAGATTGAAAAATTATAGAAGGTTCCCGAGGGAACTTCGCAGAAAGAAAATTTACAAAATTGGAGCTTCGTCGGAATACCAGAACAATGTCACATGGCACTTCGCCATAGCGAAGAATTATATCCATAAGAGACAGTATAACCGTTTGACTGACGCCCTGAACGGGAAGAAAGACATTAATGGTTAGACAGCTTGCCACTAGACCATTGAAACCGCGTCGTAATGGACATAATTGAGTTAATGAATGATTCTTACCCATTGCAAGAGATCTGTTACCAAGTATCTATTTATCTCGTCGCACCACACACCAAGAAAAATATTTCTAACTATAAATTTGAGCCCACATATTAGTTTATTTTCACACAGTGATCATCATGCTTTTTCCTTCTATCCCATTACATTGAGAGATTACTCTCCGACCATGAGATTTTAAAACACGAGTGTGTATGTCGAACAAGTTCAACACGACACATAAATTTTTTGAGGAAGTTATTATCGACCTCATGACCGAAAGAGCAATGTCAATGTCTATAGGTATACAAGCATCATCGATGAGAGGATTGCAAGCCTCTTCGTTGACTACTCACGGAGCCAGATCATCTCAACCATCAGCAAAAAAGAGAACCAAACACAAAGATGACCTAGCCAATGTGAAGTTGATCCCATCTATATTACTTGACTATATCCTGCCTCTAGTCGGTGCGGTAAGTCGTGATAGTGTACCCAAAGATTTCGAGTACACCATGGTCAATGCATACCTCCCGAAGGGGATACACGCAGTTTGAGCATAACAGGATAAGATCACAGTGTTGAAGTTTAGTGACTTCAACCTCGGATATTGCAAAAACTATAGTATGCTCGCCCCATACAAATACCTAACCAGGACAAAGAGAAAGAACTCAAAGATCATCCCTCAGCCGTGGATGATGAACCTCACACAGTCCACCTTGTTAAATGTCATGAAAATCCCACACTTCGGAAGACACCAGGAAGTCAATTCTTATGTCAAACTGCTACTGTCATGTTACCATGGAGGCTATTTATGGATATACCATTGTATTATAGTCAATCCAATGCTAACCCATAGGATCACATGGTTGAGTATGCAAGGACCTGACTCACAGGACTTCTACCCAGGAAAGGCCACAGATCATGCACTAGCACAGAAGATTAAGGACACATATGACAATGTCGAGAAGGGGACGCAAGGCTACAAGGTAGCCTCCATCTAGAATGGCATAGTGTTCTTATCATGTTAGTTTATAGTTGGAAAGTTGGTACACAATAACCGACCCACAGAGGTCATGGGATTTGTTGTCAAACTCGCGGGGAAGTGTGTAGAAGGCTTACAAATGAACTGTGCGAAGTACCTAGTCAATCAATTTGAACTCGACTACCGCGAAGCCCAAGATCATGGCTATGAGTTCCATTTCAGCTGGTTCCTAATCCTTATCGTGTTTGTTTCCTGGGATATGACAGAAGGTGCGAACTTCTCGAACATCGAGCCATTTGAGCCATTTTCTATGAAGTTTGCTACACTTTGGTACTCAAGCGATATGAAAAAATAGTGGAAGTCAAACACTATTTTTCATACTTACTACCTTCAGTTGAAGAGATCCACTGAAGCTGAGCCTCGCATGACTCCAAACACATTACAGATATTCCGACCCCTGATGAAGTTCAATGCAAATCAACATTTCATTTACATTACAACACGAGCCAATGAACACAAGGAACAACTCCAGTCATACTATAAAATTACAGAAGAGGACCTAGAGGAGATCACTAAGGACTGGTCCACAAACCTCCTTATCCCCGCTGACCCTGCAGAGATGGTTGATCTTGAACTGGACATCATGGAGACCACTCACAAAGAATAGGACACACCTAGAACCAACAGAAGACAGAAGACTGAGGAGGTCCAAGATTTAAGCAGTGCCTCAGGGAAGACTGCTTCCGCATCACCTGAGCAAGGAGGTGATGGCAATGTAGAAGAAATGAAGGATAGAGAAGCTGAAAAAAATAAAGGTGAAGTAACACCTCCCAGATATGAGGCCAACCCCTTGAAGAAGAGGAAGGTTTATCCCCCGAAACCTTCTTCCCAGAAGAAATCAAGAGCCATCGTGACCAAGATGCAGACTACACTTACTCCCGATGAATTTGACTTCATCATAGTAGCTCTAAATGATGCTTCACTGGAAATCGTGGAGAAACAAGGAGAGAAGCAAGAGGAACTGTATGATAGAATTGAGGTCAAGATCCAAGGGGTATAATAGGCTCTTCAGTCCAGTCATGCAGTCTCCATTGTGCCCCTGTCATCGAGAGAACAAGAATTGGGAGATGAGCTAGCCCAACTCTGTTGCCTAGTAGATGTAACTGAAGCTTGCCTTCGATGAGCACAAGAGGAAACAAAACAATCCACCCAGGCTTTGACACAAGTATAAGGATTACTTGTAGAACAACGCCAAGTTGCAGAGAAGGAGAAGATTTCTCTCCAGAAAAAGTTTGACGAGGAAAAAGCACAAATGAAGCAAGAAAAATAACAGTTGCTCACAGGGAAAATCGAGGTAAAAGAAGCAGTCAACAAAGAACTTCGCTTTGTGATAGGAATAGAGCCACATGCAGAAGATCAGGTTGAGAATCAAGTAGAGTAGCTCACAAAATCCATATAATAGCTACATTAAAGAATAACATATTTAGAGCTCCGCACAGTGCCTAACACTCCACAAGATGTTAGATATCAAAGAGAAGTGATTGCCTGGAGCATAGTCGAGAGAATAAAATATTTTTCCATGGTATGCAAGCAACTCAGTGACTATAGTTCCCAGACTTATGAGAAAATCACTGATAATGTAGAAGTAAAGGCACTGGAGTCACAACTTCTGGAGGCGAAGCAACAAGCAGAAACAATACAGGCACATTTGAAGCCCCTGTCAGTTGTAGAAAGAATGAAACGATCCCAAGAGTAGCGCACTGCCCAACAACATATTCACACCATTCAGAGAAAAGTCATGGAAGCGACTAAAATACTCCAACCTATACAGGATGAGGCTTACGAACTGTTCACAGAGATCGAAGGCTAAGGAGTAGAACTGGAGCAAGTTGTTGTTGCAACAGAACAATGCCTAGAAGGACCCGTGAATGAGGTAGTGATCCAAGAGTTCCCTAAATAGGAGGCCATGGCACAACAACAAGTCGAAGAATCTCTAGCCAAGATCGAGGCTTTCAAAGTAGAACTACCAAGATCAGAGTGACTCAGGACAAGTCACAGGTGAGTGTTAGGGGCTTGTTGGCCCTTGACCAAGTTTTGGGAGATCCTTGGTCAAGTTTGACCTATTTTGGGACTTCAACAGCCTGTCGAAGAAGGAGCGCAAGATGAAGCAGAGATCGCGGGATATCGGCCCCTTTTTGGGTCCTTTTTGGGGTTTGGGATTATGTAATGGGTATGGGATGTCAGCCCATGGGTTTACCCATGTTTAGGCCTATTTTGTAAAGTATAAATAGATGTCTAGGCAATGTAAGGAGGGGCATCTATGTGATGTTAGGCCAATGTGCTAAGTGCTAGTGATCAATCTATGTGACCAAAGGATTGTAAGTTCTCTRTGCATACTATGTGAAGCTTGCAAAGCTGAGTGAAAGTGACTATAGAAGGATTAGTGTTGTAACCTAGCTCAGGGAAGGAGGATCTGGCAAGGTGTGCGCARATCTCTTGTCCTATGCAAAGTAGGGTTTTTGAGGATCTATGCATGTAACTGATTAACAAAAGATAATAGAAGAAAAGAAGAGTTGGTGGATGTAGCCCCAGGGGGGGGGGTGAACCACATATATGTTGTGTTTCTCTGCTTTGTGCAATGTGTTGATGTGATTATATGTTAATTTGCTTAGTTATTTAATGATCTATTGATGCTTAGTGCTTAATAACATGGACGTTAGATCTGACTGATATATACATGCTTAGTGCTGAATATATTAAGACCTGATCTATTTCGTCATGATAAGAGTTGTTAGATGCTAGATCTGGTTGGATACTACAATTCTCTATAATTAGGGTTTGTCTGTGTTGTTACAAAGAGCTGAATGTTGATGAATGTTTACTACTAAGTGCTCTATTAAGAATTTAAATCACATATCCATGTCCCAGCTAAGGTTGTAGACATCTGAGTCCTGCAACCACCCCTGCCTCTACCTCGGGTGAGACTTCATTTTCCTCACAGGTGTTTCCAAAAGGGTTGGTAGTTAGGGTTTTGTTGGTGCATTGTTGTAGCCTTGAACCCTGGGTCTGCCCCTATGCCAACAAGCCATAATTTTAAAGATGCTATAGGGAGGTTAGCACATCCAATTCATGAGGAACATCAAAGAGAATGGTATATTCATGGATTGCTACCTCTGACACAGATTTTGTTAACACAACAGTGGATATCCACTTTGACAGATGCCTTGGAGAAATCAATGAAGATTGAAGCCATGGTAGGATATCCAGGGAGCCTGAAAGTGACCAGACCCCCAACAGATGCAAATTTAGCGCAACTACAAGGGAAAATATCAGTTCTTACAGAAAGGATTCAAGAATTGATGGTACCTAGACCAGGAAAACCACAGGTCTGGTGTACTGGATGTTACACAGAAGGGAATCTCGTGAAAAAATGCCCACGAATAAGGGGAATGGGACCTCCTCAGAATCTGATGGGACCCTCACCAGGACCCACAGGAGGAGTTTCACAAGTATCTGTGAATTTACCATTCCATAATCCCACCCCACATCATGCTTTTCCAAGTAGCCAAGAAACACTAGCAGTTCAATATTGCGAGATTTGTCGAATCCATGGGCATGGGCCGAGATAGTGCTCCATTATTCAGAAGTATTCAATAGTACCAAATATTATACATTGTGAGTTTTTTGCATCTACCACACATATACCAATCAGTTTAGAATGTTGGATTCACTTGCGGATAGGTTGGATCGAACAACATTCAAAGTGAATGAAACCCCTCAAGGTCCGGGAAGAGGTCGAGGAGGTGGAGCCAAAGGAGACTTCAGAGGAGGAAGAATCGGGGGAAGAGGACAAGAAGATGATACAACTGTGATGAGAAATCCCATGTGGCTAGAGACTGTCCTAATCCAAGGCAACCATGGTGCTCTCACTGCAATGGGAATGCAACTGAAGACTTCCCATAACTAATTGAAAATTGGGAAGATCGGGTACGTCAATGAGGAACTAACCTCATCAGTTCAGATATCAAGAGATTTATTAGGGGAAAACTTTCCAAACTTAATATAGTCACTCTAGGAGGGGAAAAGACTGGCACTGATGCTGATAATTTACCTCAGATCCAAAAAGCAACACCTAAGGAAGACATCTATGATCCTATGAAACATAAGTTGTTCTTTAAAAATTCCATAGAAGTATTTCAGAATATCCCTAGCCCTGATATGCAAGAGAAACCCCCTCAGCCTATTGTTTACACTAATATTTTGCAAGTCCCTGCTTCACCCCCGACACCCAGAAACCYTGTAGTCACGATGAGACAACCTGAGCGACCACAAAATGTAGTCGACCTTTGGTTTCAATTATTTTATGATATTCTTGGGAATGACCAGTTAACATAAAAGTTGCGCAATGCACTATACCTAGTTCTAGGGAATGAAGAACCCACAAAAGAAAGAATAAATACTAATATTCCTGAGAAGACTACTCAGAGAGTGCAGAGATGGAAAGTACAAACTAGAAAAGAGTTTAGACTAGTATCCCAACTAGACGAGTTTGAGATTAAGGATGTTATGTTAAATCTAGGATATGATGTTAACATACTGCTTACAAGTCTTGGGAATCCTTAGTAAAACCCCAGTTGACATATTTCCCAATATAGCTAAGAATGACCAACCAATATTGTATTTTCCCAATAGGAAGAGTGGAGAATGTAGAAATAGATGTTGTGGGAGTAAAGACTGTAGCTCATTTTGAGGTGATCGAAATAATGACATATAAGGACCCTTATCCTGTACTACTTGGTATTGATTGGGCCTATGAAAACTATACAGTGATTGACCTAAATAAAGACACTATGACATTTGAGGTAGATGGAATCAAAGTAGTTCAACCCTTGGATCTGTATGTAGGCCCCCGATATACGGAGCCAACAAACGAAAATATGGAGGGAGAAGACTTGGATCAGTTGTACACTGCAATATAAGGAACAAGAGAAGATTGCATAAATCCTACTGCTGATGGATCAGTAAGTTGGAGGAGTATACAATCAGTGGACGAAGGTTCAAAACTATCATTTGATAGTTGGCAACAAGGCTCATATGAAAATTTTTCAAGAAGATGTGCAACTGTCAGGGAAACTAGATGAGTTGGAACCGAGGTCAGAGAACACCCAGTATATGATGGTTCCTTAGGACTTGACAATTTTCTGCTCAATGGAAGAAAAGGTTGCGGAGGATCAAAGGATCTCAGTATTGGATTTATCCCTCCAGGAAACCCCTACCAGATGGTGAGCCAATCACAAAGACTTACTCAAAAATTGGGACGATGTGAAGCAATCTATCAAATATAGATTTCAAGATAAGGACCAGTTGGAATTAGAGATGCAGATGGATTTCCAAGTTGCACAATTGTTCAACGAAGAGTCTGATCCTAAATCACATATTTAAAAATGCGTGACATAGTGGCAAGTTGTGGAAATACCATCTCACTTCTGGGTTCAATCATTTCCCCACTGACTAGGTCCAATCCTGAAAGCTTGGTTTATGCATGAAGAAACGAGGAGACAAACCAGCAACTGGCAAGATTTGGAAGATCGCTTTTGCAAGGACTTCTCGTTTACAAGTAAGTACCCTGAGCTTGAAGTAGTCCTACAAAGAATTAAAGAATTCCTTTTTATAGACAATAGTAAACAAAAATCAGACCTAGTGGTATGTGCAAAGCTTATCCGAGAACTTCAAACTAATCTTCACCTAAACTTGGACAAGAGACTTATAGAATTCTATAAGATTGAGGGGGATTTAGAAAGCTCAGATGAGTTAGAAGAATTGAGGAACTTAGCCATTAATGAGACAGAAGGGAGCAGAGAATTCCATAACATCATACCCAATTAGACTGATATTTCTTATAATCATCCATTGAAGTTACGCAAAGTCAATATAGGGACCACAAAACAGCCTAAGATAACTATGGTGGGAGATTATTGGGATGAGAAAACTAGTCAAGAAATACAGAGTTTGTTGCGAGAATATGAGGATTTGTTCCCAAAGACATTTTTAGAGTTAAAAGGGATTAAAAAAGCTATGGGAGAAATGAAAATTGAATTAGAACTAGGATCAAAGCCCGTGAGGCATAGACCATACCACCTTAACCCCAGAGTGAAAGAGAAATTTAAGATGGAAATAGATAAGATGTTGGATGTTGTAGGTGAATCCCCCTTGCAGACAAGTGAATTCCCTCTTGGTCTCTAGACTCCTAAGGCCAAGATAGAAAAGTGCTTAGCATGGACACTGACTTCCTTTTAGATCTAATCAAGCTAATAAATGAAAAAGAAGGAGAAAGATATGTACCTTATTAGCGACGTTCATCCTTGCAAAGTCCCGACTAAGCTTCGATCTTGAGCTCCCTCATAGATCCTATAGGAAAAACAAAGATACAATGGAATTCCTACTCTACCGAGATTATCTCAATCATAGATCCTTCTATTGTAGTCAAACTCATATGGAACACGCATACGTTTGAAAGAAACAGGCCAAGCATTGATTATATTAATGAGAACAAGTAAAAGTACTTACAATCCTTTGAATGAAGGTGCAACAACTTCTTCCAGTTCTCCTTGTCCAACCCCTTTGCTCAAGTAATATCCACTAATTTCTTTGATGGAATATCACTCATGAGACCATAAGTTTGATGTAATTCCCAATCTCCATTGTAAATACCTTCCCATGAGATCATAAGTTAGGTATAATTATCAATCTTCCTTGTCAATACCTTCTTATGAGATCATAAGTTAGGTATAATTCTCTATCTTCCTTCTACCTTTCACCATGATAAGGTCTCCTTATATAACCTTGGAGAGGTCCAACCACTTGAGATATCTTTGGTATGAGTTGAGGATTCTTCTCCTTCAGTTGAGGATCTCCCCTAAGATCATGCCTTGGCCATCTATTCAAATCCAACTACCTTCAGGAATTGGGGGATTCTTCCCTTATTTGCCTCAACAAACCTAGAATTTTCTAAAAAAAGGGTAGCACTCCCCCAAAAGGGTGCATAAGGTTCTCAAGCACTCCCCCAAAGAGGCTCAGGGAGTGCCAGCACTCCCTGGTAGTGGGCAGGGGAGAACTCCTCTCCAAAATTCATTTTTTGAGTGTTGTTTCCATGACAAAAGGTTTGTACTCCCTGTCAAGTGACTTCTCTTCTTCAAAACTAGTCTTTGGGGTGTCTCAAGTGTACTTTTGATGTCGTTAGAGGAACAACATAGGAAATATTGTAGTATGATGTTTTTGACACTTGCAGCACTTGTAGTCAAGATGTGACACTTGGGGACAAGATGCGACACTTACAACACTTGCGACACTATCAAAGTGAGTAATTTTGAGGTGTAACACTAGAAGTTGGACTTATTTTTGTAGTGGAAGAAGTAGAATGGGTCATCCCAATAGTAATCCATAGAAAGAAAGGTACATAGGATATTAGGGTTTGTGTAGACTACAGAAGCCTTAACTCTGCTTGTGTGCATGACCCCTTTCCAACACCTTTTACTGATGAGGTGCTAAAACATGTTGCGGGGAAAGAATCTTACTCATTTACAGATGGATTTTTGGGGTATCACCAAGTAAGGATTGTTGAAGAGGACAAAAATAATACCACATTCATAACAAAATGGGAGTCATTTTCATACAATGTGATGCCATTCGGCCTAAAAAATGTTGCTGCAGTTTTTTCCAGGATTGTAAGAGCAGATTTCTGAGAATTTATTCACAAGTTTATAGATGTTTATATGGATGATTGGACGGTATATATCCTGCTCAAGGAACATGTAGCTCTACTACGTCTGATGCTTGAAATATGTATGGAATTGTAGATATCATTGAACCTCATAAAGCGTATCTTTTGTGTGCCACATGGAAATTTGTTGGGCCACATAGTATTCCAAGAGGGAGTGTTTATGGACCCAAGAAAATTTGTGTTTATTGTGAACATGCCATCACCTACGAGTGCTAAGAATTTTTGCTCCACACTGGGGCATAGATGGTACTATCACAGGTTTATCAGAAGATATGAAAATATCACTGCACCGCTAGAAAATCTACTAAAGAAGGCCAAAGTGTTCCAATGGACCTCAGAATGTGGTAAAGCGTTCGAGACCCTAAACGAGAAGCTCAACACAACACCTATTATCATATTTTGAAATTGGGAAAATGAATTTCACGTCCATGTAGATGCTTCAGGTATTTCCTTGGGAGCTATCTTAGCACAACCAGGAGATGGAGCCATGGATCATCCTATCTATTTTGCGAGAAGGAAGTTGTCGCAAGCTGAGCACAACTATACAATGAAAGAAGGGAGGGTTTATATATGATTTGCGCCTTGCAAAATTTTAGACATTATTTGTTAGGTTCTCATTTTAAGTTCTTTACTGATCATTCTGCATTAAAATATCTAGTTAATAAACCTATGTTGGAAGGAATAATTTGTCGATGGTTGCTACTATTTCAAGAATTTTATTTTGAAATGATCATTAATCCTGGAAGATGTATCGTAGGGCTTGATCACATGTCTAGATTAGAGTAAGGGGAAAGTGTCGGAGTAGTCGATGATCATCTTCCAGACGAAGATCTGTTCCAAGTTAAGGCCATACCAGAATACCTGGAAGACATAGCAGTCTTCTTAAGTACAAGGGCCTACCCAGAAACATACTCCACAACCCAGAAATGCCATATTGTGGTTAGAGCAGTGGACTATCAATTGATTGCAGGGAAATTGTATAAATTGGGAATCAATAGTATCCTCAAGAGATGTGTCTTGAATCATGAAAGACAAGATATATTGTGGGGGTTCCATAGTGGATTTGTGGGAGGTCATGTGGGAGGAAAGGCCACATTAGAGAAATTCCTCCAAGTGGGACTATGGTGGGCCACGCTCTTCAAGGATGCAAAGGCATATGCTAGATCATGAAATGTTTTTCAAAGAGTGGGTAAACCATCACGTCGAGATGAATTTCCACTTCAACCAGTTTGAGCCTTATAAGCATCTGAGAAATGGGCGGTTGACTTAATTGGGATGATCAACCCCACAGCTAATCATTCAAAGGCTAGGTACATTATTACTGCAACTAACTACCTTACACATTGGGATGAGGCAACAATTGTTTAGGATTGTTCGATTGATACTGCTGCTAGGTTCATTTTTGGAAATATTATCACTCGATTTGGATGTCCTAGGAGTCTAACCAGTGATCAGGGAGCTCATTTTATCAATAGTACCATAGAAAAACATACAACAGAGTTCTGTATCGAACCTCATAAAAGTATCCCCTACCACCTGCAAGCCAATGGAACAACAAAGGCATTTAACAATATTCTAGAGAGAGGGTTAACAAAGGTTTGTTGCGCAAACAAGGAATATTCGGATGACAAAGTTCTAGTAGTTTTATGGGCTTACAGGACAACCACAAAGAAACTCCACAAGTACACTCCATTTAAACTAGTTTATGGGAAAGAGGATTTAGTGCCTGCATAATTCGTTACTCCAAGTTTGTACATTTAACATTTCACACACATGTCGAAGGAAGAATCAGTTGCGTAGAGACTCAGAGAGTTACAAGAACTTGAATAGACCAAGATTTTAGCAGACTTCCATCAATCAGTTGAGAAAGCAAGGCATAAAGCTTGGCATGACAGACACATTAGGAATAAAGTATTTGCGCAAGGAGACAAGGTCCTACTCTATGACGGTCGGTACCAGAAGCATCCAGGCAAGTTGCGCATGCATTAGTTGGGACCATTTATAGTTGCGAAGATCCGAACTTTTGAAGCAGTTAGACTTATCCAACTGGATGGTGCGTTGCGGCTAGGATGGGTGAATGACACTCGCTTGAAACCCTATATGTCTCAGAACTGAGCTAAAGGACTATTTCTCTAATCCGAAGGAGCATGTATAGTATTTAGATTTGAGTTTTTCTGCAATTTCTGTAAATTCAGTTAATAAATTCGATGTGTGCAGTGTTGCACCGTGACATGTAGTTCATTTCTTTTTCTGTCTAATTGTTGTTTGATGCAGAACTGCTTACTCAGCAGTGTAGGATCATAAGCATCAAGAACCTATTAATTATAGTCATTAATATGACGAGGACCCCTTTGTGGTCGGAGGGAGAGAAAATCTGAACACAATCTGAGTCCATGTGCCACACGAACCCAGTCCAATCATAGCCTTTATTACTACTATGGTACCTCGTCTGAATTTGGTTAAGCCATAAATCCATGATACACAAAGATTTCATCGGTATTCGCATCGATATTCTCATCCTTCAAACTGTAAGGCATGAAATCATCCACGTCCTTGTCCAACTTGCACAGTAAATGCTAGAATCACCCAATAGGATTTACCCCATTAACCAGTCCCATTGGACAAATCAGATCCAAGTTGTGTCTATAGGGTAATGATGAATAACAATTATTACTGAACTTTCCAGCTAAGCCCGAGTATAAGGCTCTGAGAAATCAGTGTAGGATTCATTGTTTCCCAGAAACAAATTATATATTTACGAATTTTGCATAGTGAGCAAGCCTGTGTAATCCATAAACCCTTAGTCATGATCCCTAATCTCTGTTTCACCTGTGGAATTTGTTGATAGTTCAGAATCAAAATACTGAGAGCTACAGGAAGCTGAAGCACCATTTCTAAGGATGCAGTACCATATGAGCCCTATGACCCCCGATTTGAGGTTGTGGGTTCTCTCAAGGGGAAGGTGGAGCAATTCAATCTCCTCGACCTCGACTTAACAGACCAATTCTTATACCCCTAGATGAACATAGATGTTTTCTGGAGTGTCGCTCCAGACAATATGGGAGGCATGCAGTTTGTTCCAAAGCCCGATTTTATTAATTTGTTCAACTCAACCATCATGAACCTCAAGGACTTACTAGTGTTTGGCAGCAATGGCGAATTTGTGAGGTGTACCAAGTTCCTGGTCAGCAGGGTGCATGACAGAAGTCTGTGGTTGCATATGATATATGCAATCCACGCAGAAGACATCCACTAGATTACTGGACTGTCCCTTGAGGGTGAGGATGTTTCTAAAGGGTTCCAGGGTCCCAACAAGAATGCTAAGAAGAAAGAGAAGCCCAACCTCTATGAGAGGTTTCACACACAAAGGGGGGGCGCACAGCCAAGATCGACCCCATACTACTTGATATGGTCAAAACTGGTTGCTACATCATACCTAGAAAAGTCATGAGGTCCTACTACAAGGGAGAATGCACATTGGATTCTTTATCAGTGGAGGATTTTTGTGCCAATGGCATTGTCTTCAACTTGTGCATCTACCTATTGGAGGAAATCATTGTGGCCTGTGAGGAAGCCCAGGAGAAAGGTGGTACTTTCACCTATGGATACATGTTGCTTGCATTTATAATTCTCAAGTGGATGCCACCTGCCAGAAGACTGTTGGCACTAGCAGATAAGGGGCACTTAGCAAAAATTTTTGAGCCCTGGAATTTAAGGGAAGACTTGGAGAACACCACCTTCAACAACACGACATTCTCCAAGTGGTACAATGGGGTAATTGACGCAACACAAAGGTTATGCATTCCACAGGAGCTGCTTAACTGAAATACACAGAACATAGCATTCAACATGATCTGACACCATACATTTGTGTGGTTGAGGTATGCCAACATGGAGGAATTCCACTCGTGGATGTTGTCATTCTATTTGTACAAAGAGGGCTTTGACAAGGAGGTGATTTCATGGCCTAGATTCAAATGCAGCCCGCGTAATTCGGGGATGCACTATGTTTTTCCCACCAAGATTTTGAAGAATAAAGGTCAGTAAGCATGGGTAGGACTGAGCTCATGCCCAGAGGTATAGAATAAAGAATATTCACCACAGATGAACTCATAAGAGGAGGAAGAGGTGAAACCATTGGAGCACAAGAAGAGGACATTGTTGGTGCTCCCACAACTACCAGAGCAAGTTGTGTTGACAGGTAAGGATGTCAACAAAATCCTTAGTGATGTGTTTGTTACATAGCTAGTGGCTAAGAAACTTAGGATGAGGATCCTGTCGAGCAAGTTTATGAACCCCCAACCCATATCATCCATTGTCCACTGCACTTTCTCAGTGGCTCAAGCAACCCACATCATACATATCCAGGATGACCTTAAGCCTGACACCACTCCATCCACCATCATCAATGAGCACCCTCCATCACCACCCCAACCCCATTATCCACCTATAGATACTGACAGTCCACCCCAAACCACTGATCCAGAACCCATGCAGTTCAATCCCCCAGAAATACCTAAGCAAAGGCCAGAACTCCCTGGTCCAAATCCAGAGATACCCTAGCAGAGACCAAAACTTCCTGGTCCAAATCTAGAAGTACCTAAGCAGTGGATACAACTGACTGGCCTGAACCCTAAAGCCCAGGACCAACAGATCATACCTTTTTTGCCACACAAGGACACTCTATCTTCAACAAAGATGCAAAGGGTAGAAAATTTACAAGTCCAAAACCCCCAAACACACTTCCTCAACGACGAAGGTTGAGGGTGCCATGGGCAGCGCAACTTCGGAAGTTGAGGCACATAAAGAGGCGGAGATACCCGAGGTTCAGAAGGAACCTAAGATGACTTCAAGACAAAGCACAACGTCAGTGCAGGAACATATGGAGCTCGTTCCCCAAAATCCTCAGCAGTTCATAGAGTTGTTGCAACTATTCCTGGCCAGAATAGAAGTTCTATCGCTTCTACCATCAGCGTTGAGATTGAGGCTTGTTCCAGGATAGTCTACATGAGAGGAGGAGGTAGAGACTCCCTCAGAGAACTCAATGGCCAGTGGAATTCCATTGCAGGTTCGAGCACCCAGGGATGCCACCGCTTCTTGCATTGACCTTGCACAATGGCCAACAACACATCTAGTCGGAATGATCAGAGCCTCAACTGATCAACTGGAACAGAGGCTTCGGTAGGCCAAAAGATCTACAAAGCTTGCAAGGGAGGAAGTGTTCCTTTCTCAAGCATGCAGAAAACATGAATAACATGCCAAGATCTAGGTGGAGCATAGACTGGAAAGAGTTCAGGAGAGGCTTGTTGAAGCTTGGTCGTAAATACGGAAGGTTGCACCCCAACTACCAAAATCCAGTGATGCAGGAGAGCATGAGAATCAGATTGAATTAATACAAGGATCATGGTCATATTTGGCCATTCACGCAGAGCATCTAGAAGTGTAGTTGTGATAGATTCAGAAATAAGTAGAGCAATAACCTTGGAAACTACAGGAGCAAATGAAGAAAATAGTGTAGAAGGAAACAATGCTCAATCAACACTAGAAAAGCGCACAACTGAGTGCACAAAGATATTCCGAGAAGTCAGTGATTGAATGGGCATCATCGCTAGGTGCAACTAGATTCTATAGGACATGCACGCTAGAATAAAATTTTTGAATGAGAAAGCTATGACTACTATGGATCCACTGGAGCAACAACAAAAGTTCGATCAAATTTAGCAAGCGGATAATGAGTTAAATGCTCTGTTTTAGGCACAATCCGTAGCCAAGAAGAAGTTGTGCGACTTTCGACATGTCATTCAGATAGTATACATGAAAATGCATTAGGTGGATGCTACAATAGACTCTAAATGGAATTCTTTGGTCGCATCCAAGCCCAACGAATGTATCACATATACGACCCAATAGTTCATTGTCGAGGCCTCACTGATTGCCAGGAAATGGTAGGATAAATTTGGGAGTTTTCAGGAAATTAGGAAGCGTGCCTTAGAGTTAGTCTTAGAGTTGGGCCCTTCATTTGAAGAGGGAGAGAAAGAGAAAGTGCAATCAGAAGAGGAAAGTAAAGAGGAAAAGGAGGACAAGGGAAAACAACAGTTATGCCTAGAAGCTGCGAAAGAGCCAAGTACTTGACTTGAGGGCGAGTCAAGGCTTGTGGTTAGAGCCTGTTGGGCCCTTCATTTTTGGATATGAAGCTATGAAAGAAGGAATGCAGTCCTAGTTTTGGTTTAGCACAAGTTGCACAAGATAAAAAATAAGTTGGACAGTGGAGCGAGGAAAATTAACAGAAATCGGTTATGGAAAAGGATAGGATAACGCCAGCAAGGAAAAATAAGTTTTAACAGAACAAAAAAGCATGCGAGCCCAACTCCAGAAGATCCCAATCAGATTATATATATGATATGTATACGATTGTAAAATGGTTCTTGTTATTGGCTATTGTTGATAGGTTGGGTTTTTTCTCCTGTTAGTCAGATGTTGTCGGGTTTTAGTTGAGAAAAGGTTATGTAAATGTAATATGTAAACAGTTTTCAGTAAATAGAGCTCTACGACATGAGTCCAAAGCCAGAAGTCTGTAACAGAGTACTAATTTGTATCTATGAGGTTGTATCTGATAAGTTCTGAAGATAATATATAAAGAAGGATCCAAATTTTGAAATATGATGCATCATTCTGTGTTTATGCTTATGCATTGTATCTTTACAGTACTTCTTTATGCTTCATAGGCTCAATATGATTTCTCTATGTATAAATGATTTTTGCAACTTAAGTATCTTCAATTCCTAGGTGTATGATCTCAGATCTGTTATGTAGTTAGCCTATCTATGTATATGCATTTAACAACCTCTGAACATTATTTCTTTCTCAGATTTATAATTTTTTCAGAAACAAAATTTTCTTCTAGGGAAAAGAAAACGCGGGGTTGAATGTTTGTTCAGTTCCCCAGTATGGTCACCACTATGTTATCGCTCTGTAAATTCCCAGAGGTTGTCAGAGTAGAAGAAATTTACAAGAGGTAACTTTATCCAACCACTTCGAAACTAGAATCTAGCCCTACCAGTTTCAGAGAGGGATCTCTCTGTATGATTTAGCTATGTTTCAACTTTGAGATATTAGGCTAGTTAAACAAAATAAAACTGAAAAGGTTTGTTGTTGTTTTTGTTAAGTTGGCTGAAAAGAGTTTACGCCTCCATTGGGCTATGGGGTCTGTATTATAAAGATAGAAATCTAAACAGAAACTAAAAGATTCTTTTCACAGGGAAAGATAATGCATTCATTGGATTCTTTAGCAATAAAGTGATGAAAAGAAGAAAATATGAGAATATCAATTAAAGTAAAGAAGCATTTAAGAATTTCTTCACTGTAATATTAGAAAGATAAGCATTAAGATCTTTCAAAGACGGAAACAGGGTATACAAAGATAAATCCTGCAACAAGCGCTACTTTAAAAGATTAGATTAGAAAACAATATGACAACTGAGAGAGAAAACATTTAACATAGAAAAGAATAACATCACCAATGAACAACATGCGATAATCCTGTGAAACGTCCCTTTGTATTACTGGTAGATCTCTTGAAAAAAATTACAGTCTTTCTAGCTTACAGGGTGTAAAGATCTATCCTTGGTACTTCAAAGTCTGAAGTATTTATAATACAAAATTGCATACGATCCTGTCATTAAAGATCAGGACGTGGAAATCTAAATTTAGCTAATTGACTCAACAAGATACAAAAATTTAGGAACTGCTTGATGATGTGTTGAAATCTTCATGCTGATTTTGGGGTAAGCCGTTGGTGAGTCCTCTGCATGAACTCATCTGACTGGATAGCTGACTGGGCTAGGACACCTCATCTCTTACTCGATCAGATTGCATAACTCTTCCCATAAAAGGTTACTGGGAACGCTGACTTTGAGTAATATTTGGTATACTTCATCCATCTCCATATACTTGGAAAAAGTTGGCTTGATGATGAAAAGGTACTGGATCTCGTGCTGTATGCTGATGTCTGACTGGAAAACTTCTAATAATGCCTTGGCTATGATACTACCCTATATTCCCGAGAATTTTGAACTATATTTAGCCACCGTGGCTAGTTTCTTCTTATAATCAGAGAGTGTCATTAACTTGTCATTTATGACCCTTAAGCCAAGGAGGCATTTCTTCTACAGAGCTTCAATTTTGTTGAAAAACCTTTGCACTCCTATCTCCATAGACTGGACCTTTTCCTCTAGTTGTATCATCAATGCTCTCTTGGTCAGGACCCTCTTGACCTCGAGGATGGTTTCTGTCCTATCTTCAATTCTCAACTCCTCTAACTCTTCTCTGGTTTTTGAATTTAGGAATTTGATGATCTCAGTGGCTTCTGCGGGCATCTCTCCCAATTATCCTATTATCTTTTCAATCATTTGCTTTCTTCTTTGCACCAATTAATTATGCTCGAACATGATTTGTACCATAGGCCATATTTCATTTATGGATTTGGTGATATCCATCCAGACATTTTCCTTGACCTCAACAAGTGTTTTGCCTGCCACTGTTTGCTTTTGAAGTTGTTGCAATTCCTGTTTGAGCTTGTATGGTGTTGGTTTTTCCTTGGAGTAGCTGGCTTGGTAAGAAGACTTGAGTTCCTGAAGGTTCTCAACCTCCTTTTTAAGTCTTCTAATCTTTGTCTCTTCCAAATTCATCTCTTCCATGGATTTCGCCAGTTCTACTGTCTTCTCCAGAGCTGTCAGTGGAGTTGCTGAGGGAATTTCTACTGTAGATGTTGCGCTTACTCCTGTGAGTGGAACTGTGCTCAATGGAATGACCTCCATGGGCTTTGATTGTTCCTTCTCTTTCAATAGTTTTTCCAATTCTTCTTCCATCTCCTTCAACTATGCATTCTGCTCCATGATTAGCTTGAGTATCTCACCCTTTTCCCCTTTTGTCTCAGCTATCTCTTTTGCCTGTGAATCTTCTATTGGTGGTAGTTTGAACTGTTTCCTCAGAGATGCTATATTGGCATTTTTCTTTTTAAGCATCTCCTCGACTGCTTTCACATTTGAGGGATCATACCCGATCTTGAGGACCAGTTCTTCCAACGTCTTAATTCTATTATCCTTTCCAAAGGATGATATATTTTCTAATTTCAGCTGTGTCTGGACATTGCTCAAAGATACCTGTAACTTAGAGGTAGTAGTAGAAGCATTTTCCAATGTGGAGAAAACCATTTATCCATTTTTCCTGTGTAGATCCATTTGATCAGCAGGATGCACATCTTTAGTCTGAAATTTGAATGTTTCCCTTTTGCAATCAGTGATTACTTTCGGGTCTGACACCTGTTCTTGTAGAAACGCCATGTGCATTATACCCTTCTCAGTGTCGAATGCAGACAACAATCTGTGTTATGTAGTTGATGTTTGCTTCCATAACTAAGCATAAGTACTGTTGGTTAGCGTCTGATTTTTCTTTTTGATCATATCATACTTCTTGAAAACACTCAATTTTCATCATATTTTGCTTGGCTGGTTGACTAGTGGAGTATCCATGGGTTTCTTGGAAAAAATTGTAGACATGATCTATTTGTTGCTTGTGCCAAGAAGTGATCGATCATCCGTCATAGTTATAGTGGATTGGCTTCCCTTTTCACCAGTCGTGTTAGGGGCATGATTGACTTTTGGCCTTTTGATGTGAAATTGGAAATCTTCAATCGAGACTTCAGTGACGGAAGGTGAGGTATCCTTCCTGGGTCTTTTCTCCTTAGGGACATGTGGTGTAGTCATCTGTGAGACAGTGACCGAAGGGTCCTGCTGTTCTATTTCAACCAGGGTGTTCGGCTCCCATTCTGTTTGATTCGTGAACTGCTCTATCTTAGGCTTGGGTGTGTGAACATATGGGACATTTTTGTTTTTAACCCTCATCTCAGAAATTATCCCACATGGATCATAGTGCCATATGAAACTAACAAAAAACTTCATTTCTTTCAACAATCTGTCTGCTTCCTCCCCAACGCCTCGGCTATTGCAGATGAAAGATCCTATTTTCCCTTTGATTCTAAGATGCTGCTTCTTTTTCAGAGACACGAAATGTATGTCATCTAAGTTAATCATTTGCCTTATGTACTCCAGATAAAATATCCTCACGGTTAGGTACTTGGGTAGTTTGTATGGAGCCAACTCACATCCATAAACTCTGATCTCAGTGTGGTTTTGGTAAAGATACCAATCGCCATTTTTAGAAAGATATGAGAGGTGTAATATCCTTTGAATCTCCTCGTTTATTCTTGGCTCAGGTCTGCCACTAAGCATGCTCACCACTGGATGGTAAAAATGCTCGATAAATTGTTTGAAACTGAATTCAGTAGAATTTTTCCTGAGTAGTGAAGTCCAAGCTATTACCACCTGCGACCTTTCGTCTTTGTCCATCTTCTACATTGAGAAGGAGAATTTGTTCGCTTGAAATAAAGTGAACATGTAAGCCAATATTGAGGAATACCGCAACATGCCCTCTGTAGAAAAATTTATGAATTGTTCATGAATATTGTTCGCTAGGAAAGTACTGTAGTCGAACTGAGTATTGGGTCTCTCATCGGTGGAGAAAATGGACAGAAAACCTAATATGGGTTCATCCACCCATTGATCCGAAAAATACCCCAACAGAGCACAGAGCGACAATATGACCTAGTTTCCCTTCACTGAGAATAGGGAGGAAGGATACGGGGGATTTGTCTTGGAGAGATGAGCGGCCTATGGGAGAAAAAGCTCAAAAATTTAAGCTCTTTGGGGGAATGATAGTTTCTGGTATAGTTCTGTGATGACTTCAAGATTGAAAGGGGAGGAGGATTCAACTCTGGGTATCTGCATCATTTGATCGATGGCTTCAGGTGTAATAAAAAATAGATTTTCTCTTGATGAAGATACTATGGCTCTCTAGTGGGTAATGTAGTGGGCCTGGCATTTGAGGGCGAATTTAGGGAAATGGTGAACCTGGGGGAAAAGATACAGGGGAAGGTTTGATTCCCATAGTCCAATTTCATCACTCTGGTCCAAGAAAATGTCCTTTAGCCATGACTGTAAATCTGTGAAGTCGAATTCGCATCTGGTATCTGCAATTAAATGATCTTTATCGGCCAAATGAATCCTGTCAAGATCGACAGGAGGCGGGAGGAAAGGATTTTCCTCGGCTTCTTCTTTCTTTAATTTTGGCGCCATCATGTCAAAATACCTGCAAGTAAAACAAAAAGTTAGCAGGGATGACTGTGGCTTTGGACAATTGACTAAAACAGAGAGGAAAACGGGGAAAAAATACTCTCTGGTGCGACGACAAGGTAAATGATGGGGGAATTAAGGGTGAAGGTAGTTTTGGGAAAATAGATACTCGTTGGGCGCGGGAGACAACTCAACAAGATAACGGATAGGTTATCATGTAATAAATTGCCAACGGGTCATTTGGAGCGTGAGGTGGTAGGTGACAATGAATGACAAATACAACTGAGTGACATGGAGGGAGTTGATTGGGACTTGACCATGGTGAAGGGACTTGTAATAGCGTGAAAGGACTGACAGAGTAATTAGATGTGATCTTTAGGGGAAAACGTGGAAGATGATGTCATGGGGTGACATGGTATATCAGACCGTGGTAAGCGGTGGGAGTCTGAACTGATGGATTCCTGCCATGTAGAGGAAAGGGGCCCACTAGAAGAACAATCCATTCCGAACACCCCCCCCCCGTTAAAAATAGATCGATCGAGGGGGTCCAAAAAACACCATGAGTCGTCCATCGGTGCGCTTTCTCCTGGACTGTAGATCTATGTGTGATGTTTAAACCACATTCTGGACCCCCGCCCCCCACCATTAAAAGCATAACGGTCGAGGGCGTCCGCAGTTCAATCTCGATCATCGATCCGAGCATTGGTGCCTCAGCCATTCAGAAGCACACTTTTTTTATCTTTGATTCCAGACCCCCCTCCCCATCGTTAAAGGTAGAACGGTCGGGGGTTTCTAAAAAAATTGTCAACCGTAGATCTGAGCACCAGCATCTCATCCATTCATTTGTGCACTGTTTTTAATCTGTGAGCGCAAAATCATATTTGCTCAGAAACTTAGGATAAGTGCATCATGTGGGTTTTCCCAAAATTTTCCCTATTTTCATCACCATGGGGGTTAGACATCAAACCTTTAAACCTCAAAGATATGATTCAACATCGATCATCATGCCCGTTTTATTGGGATAAAGGAAACTACCCTATGTTCTAACCTAATTACCTATGACAATTAGCCCAGAATAAACTGTTGGACTAAGAAATTGCTCTATCCTAGGGTTATTTGACGAAGATTAGGCGGTTTGGTCAAATTTATTCACTAGCTAACCTAAATCACTTGGCTAAGATTAAACAGTTTAGCCAAGCTTATTCACTACTCCTATCAATATCAATTTAAAAGGACTTGAACATGCTTAAACTGTATGGACCAAATCATTGTTATTGCATGGGGCTCTATTGAATTTCTTTTATGCCTTCTTTATTCTTTTTCTTTCTCTTTTCTTTTCTTATGTAAGGTCCCTTCCATAGGCTGTCAAATTTTCCATGCTTCCCCTTATCTTCATTTCGGGCATCCCATCTCAGAACCAGGGCACCAAGCTCAAAGTCATGTTCTTTAGTTCTTTTATCAAAGATCCTTTTTATGCTCTCCTGGACAACTTGAGTTTTGTTGTATACTTCTTCTCTGGACTTCTGCAAGTGGATCATCTAGTTTATCCTTCTTTCGGAGTCGTTCAACTCGGCTTGCATCTCTTGTAGCAGTTTCATGACAGGAACCCCTAAGGAGGTAGGAAAAACCGCTTCAGTGTCATAGACCAACTGATATGGGGACATACCAATTGACCTCTTGGTGGTCAGTCTGTCGGCCCACGATGTGAAAACTAGACTGTTATGCCATGACTTTTTGTTTTCTTGCAACGTCTTCTTAATAATGTTCACTAGGGTTTTATTTGATGACTCCGCCAGCCCATTTCCCTGAGGGTAATAGGCTATGGAATGTCCCAAACCAATATGGTACTGGTTGCAAAAATCTATGAGCTTCTTAGATCAAAAAGCAACTGCATTGTTAGTTATAATCTTTCTAGGACAACCAAAACGAGACAAGATATTATTTTCTAGAAATTTAATAATGACAGAATCAGTAGCTTGCCTGCTTGGTACAGATTCGATCCATTTTGTGAAATAGTCTGTAGCAGGAAGAATCCACCGGTGTTGTCCTGAAGAGGGAGGATGTATTTCTCCTATAAAGTCTAATCCCCATTGCTAGAAATGAGATTCAACCGAGATTGGTTTCATGGGTAAAGGAAGGAATTTACTTTTTCCCTCAAACACCTGACATTTATGACACGAAGTCACTTTCTAATGCACATCAGTGAATAGTGTAGGCCAATACAACCCATCTCTGAGAATTTTATTAGCTGTGGTCTTCCAACTCAGATGACCACCACAGTCTCCTGCATGAAAATCCTACAATACTTTGTCAGCTTCATCCTTTAACAGAAAATTTAACAAAATACTTCCAGGATCCTTCCAATATAGATTGCCTTCCAGAATGCAAAATTTTAATGCTTTCAATTTCAAAAACCTAGATTTAGTTTTGGTTAGACCAGGGGGAGCTTGTAAGTTATGCAAAACAAATATCAGGTCTGCGTACCATGGAGAGTTCATAAATACCTCTTTCACGCTTGGAGTCACTTGCTCTCCCTGTTCATATACTGCAACTAAGAAATTAATATCAAGAGCATGGAAATTGGATTCAGCCATTAACTTTGCTAGACATTGACCTTTAATCAGTTTAGTAGGCTTAATCTCTATGACATACTCCAGAATGATAGCAATCCATTTTCCTCTTCTGCCATTTGGATTGTCCTGGGTTAAAATGTCCTTTACTACTGTGTTCGAAACATATGCAATGGTATGGGAATGGAGAATATATACTCTAAAATTCTTTATGGCTTTTACCAGGGAAAAAGCTTATTTCTCCATTGTTTTATAATTTAAAGTAACATCTCTTAAATATTTACTGAAAAAGGATATCGGTTGTTCATACCCTTCGTTGTTTTTTTCTGTAGTAATATTGTTGCAATGGTATTCTTAGAAGAGAAAGAAAAAAGGTAAAAAACCTTGGTGAAGTCAGGACTAATCAAGACTAGAGCCTGTGTGAGTGCATGGTTAAATTGTTCAAAAGAATGCTTGGATTTAGAGTCCCATTTTATTTTTGTGTCCTTTTTAACATGTTGGTGATGTTCCTAAGAAGCTCAGCCAGGTTAGGTATGAATATTCTCAAAAAGTTTATTTTTCCAATGAAAGATTGTAACTCTTTGATATTCCTTGGGTGTTCTAGTTTCTGAATGGCTTCTATTCTGCTGGGATCTATATTAATTCTGTCCTTAGAGATTATGTGCCCCAACAGTTTACCTTCCTCTAATCTGAAAAGGATTTTCTTAGGATTCAGAGAAATCCCAAATTTCTTGCATTTCTCAAACACTCGTCTGAGATGTCTTAAGTGATCGTCATCGGATTGGGAATAAATAGTTATGTCGTCCAGATAAATGACAATAAATTTGCCAATTTATTCCACAAAAGCGATGTCCATCGCTCTTTGGAAAGTTTCCCCAGTGTTCATCAACCCAAAAGGCATTTTCACGTACATGAAGGTACCCCAAGATGTTGTGAAGGTTGTTTTCTCTTGGTCATCTGGGTGAACGAGAACCTGGTTATAGCCTGAGAAACCATCCAGTAAGGAGATTCAACTGGATCTTACTACCTTTTGTAATATGTGGTCCATTTTTGGCAATGAATAGTTGTCTTTTAGAGAAACCTTGTTCAAGTTTCAGAAATCAATGTAAAGCCTAATTTCCCCAGATTTTTTTTGGGTTGGGACCAGATTTGAAACCCATTTGGAAAAACGTAAGGGAACTCTGCTTTTAGCATCATATGTCTTTTTGATTTCTTATTCTATCAGGGGAAGTAACTTCAGATTGATTCTCCTAAGTTTCTGTCTGAAAGTTTTTTGAACTTCTTTTATTGGGATCCTATGTTGTATGATGCTCGTGTCATAAGATTTTAAATCTTCATATCCCCAAGAAAACACATCCGCATATTCCTTGAAAAGTTCAATGTATTTGAGTTTCTGCTCAAGAGGTAAGGATTTGGAAAGTTTTTCTGTTCTGGGTTTCTCTTTTTTCCTTATGTTAATGTCTTCAACCTCTTTCCCACTGGCTTCAATTTTAGGTTTTTTAGGTACATCATTAAAATCAAATAAGTCTTCTAACGGAACTAAACCCCTAGGTAAAACGTTACTCTTTAAATGCAAAACATCGGATTCTGAATCTACTTTATTTACACTGTCATTTCCAAAATTAGATTTTTTCACATTTTCGTCATCATTTTCTAAGTCTATGTTTGTACACTCGAAATCATTTTTACATTGTAGAAAATATTCAATTTGGTCATCGTTCCCAAATACCTGCTAGTATCCGATGTTGTCTGGGACAGTCGGTCTACACTTCACCTCCATCATGTATGGGTGAGTGGAACAAGAGGGTATCTTACATGTAGCTACTGACGTAGCTAACCCATCCGCTAAAATGTTCTGTCCCCTGGGCATCACCTGCAAATCAACTTCAGTAAAACATTTAAGGGCATCCAAAACAACATTTATATAAGCTCTAAGACTGGGATGTTTTTCTACATACTCACCTTTAATTTTTTTGATAATTAATTCAGAATAGCCTCTTACCATGATTTGTTTGGCACCAACCTTCTTTAGTAGTTTCAGACTGAGCATCAAAGCTTCGTACTCTGCTATGTTGTTAGTGCATTGAAAATTCAGTTTGTAAGAATGGTTTTCCGAATACTTGGATTTGTGATTGTGCAACCAAACTCCTTCTCCAGCTCCTTCTTTGTTTACAGCTCCATCGAAGTCCATGCTCCAGAAATCTG
This sequence comes from Picea engelmannii, assembly GCA_009831015.1. Classification (NCBI taxonomy): domain Eukaryota; kingdom Viridiplantae; phylum Streptophyta; class Pinopsida; order Pinales; family Pinaceae; genus Picea; species Picea engelmannii. Next base: position 227,478 of record ML787370.1, read on the forward strand.
CTGGAAATTCTTCGCTTATTACGAGCTTCTTCCCTTTTGCCTCAGTGATTTCTTGGCCTTTGTTCATATCAAATGCATCTTCTTCCAGCTGAGCGATTTGTTCTCCCATATCGTCGTCGTTATATAGGATGAAGGAATCTAGATCAGAGTGTGCAGAGTATAGAGGATAGTTATGTGGTTTTTCTTGGCTGCTGACCATATATTTCATTAGCGTCTCTCTGTACAGTCTTCTGTGTTGCCCGAAAACTGGGATGGTGGCATACGACATATCCAACTACAAAGTACCTTTCAACTTAGCTCCCAAAGACCTGGATAGAAACATACCATATTTTGGGGGAATGTCCGCGACCACAACATCCATAAACATGATTTTTGCTAGAATCTGAACCAGAGTGATACATAAGTCCTTGATCAATCCGATACATCTGACTTTGCTGGAGTCAAAATAGTGTAAGTCCTTGTAAGGTCTGGTGACCTCAAGTCCCAGTTTTTCCATCACTGCTTTAGGCATCAGGTTATGGGAAGTACCTGAATCTAACATAGCATTGTGCAGAATCAGGTCATGTATACTAAGGTTGATGTAAAAAGGAGCGACAACACCAGTGTCGGTCTGACCATCAACTTCAGGGCCAAATAGGAGTTCTGGTTGATCATCGATAAGATTTACCGTGTCCGAATGATTTGTTGATCCAACGGTTAAGGCCTTTGTGCCTATATCAGGTTCGATGCTCAACACTTTGATCACCTATGATCGGTAAGCGTCCTTACTCATCAACTCAGAAAGGGGAATGGGAATTTTCACTTTGGCTAATTCCCCTTCGAGGATGAAAGGGGTAGATGCTCTGCTTTGGCTCAACAATTCTGATTTGTCCACCATAGTCTTCTAGGAAGAAGTATTTGGTCGGTTGGTTGATGAAACCGCAGTCTGCGTTGATCTTTGCAAAATGGTAGGGTTTCTTTTTGCTGGAGCTTCAACATTACCTTTCTCAGGGATCTTCTTGGTAGAATATTCAGGGGATTTCTTGGTTTCGACTACTTTCTTCGTTTCGGTTACCTTTATTGAGGAATTCTCATCTGTATTTTTACTTCGCAGATTGTATTGCTTGTGTACCTCCATAATGGAATTTTCAAATTCCTGCTATTCAGTCTCTTCAGCTTCTTCACTCACCTCTGTTTGAGAAAGAAGGAAAAGTTCTTTTTCTCTTGAGTAAGGAAAATGGCTTCGTTATCGTGAATTCCCATGAGGTTTATGTGTGTGTTTTATAATTCTTCAATTACCTCCTCACCTTCATCGACATAATTTTCCTGTAGGGGTGGTATGATCTGTTGATCAGGACCCCTCTATTCTCTTTGATCCCTAGGATCTCTCTACCTGATTTGAGGAGGATTTCTTCGAAAGTTAGGATTTCGAATTTGTGGAGCAGGTTGGTTTTCTCTAGGAGGATTTCTTTCGGTTACAGTAAGTCTCTCCATCATCCTCTCCACTGCTCTAGCTAAGGAATCTAGTTTGGCATCAGAAGAAGATGTGGAAGGTTCCTCTTTAATCCTGACTCTCCTTTCCTTCCTCTACCATGCCCTTTTAGCCAAAAGGTTGGCCTCTACACTTATCGCACTTTTCTGCATGTCCTCCAGGGTGGTGGAGTTTCTTTCCCTTAATTGATACGACATATCAGCATCGAAACCGTCAGGGAATTTTATCAGTGCCAAACCTTGTGGGGGTTTAATATCAGCTGGAATCACATTGTACAGATTGTTGAAGCGGGTGTAGTATTCTTGTACTGTCTCTCCTTAATTTCTTCTGATGTTTTTGTATTCTGACAAGATCTGGAGAGGGTTTTTCTTTACCTCCCATCTGTCTAGAAAACTTCTTTGAAACGTTGTAAGGTCAACCACCGAAGCAGAACGTAATCCTTTATACCATTTCTTAACGTCCCCAGTCAGAATATGTGCAAAAGTCTTATTTGAACGTCAGTTTCATCCACTTCCTGCAAGTCAAAATAGTCATTCATTTTATCAACGTGTTGATGTGCATTCAAGGGCCCTGTTCCATCGAACTGTGGGAGTCTTGTTTGATATTCCTGGGGCATGTCGTGTAAAGGTACAACCAACACCAAGGGAGAATATCTGGCCACCATGATAGGTGGAGGGGGCGGGACAACAACCCAAATGATAGGTGGGGCGGTGGCAGAAAATGAGGAGGATGAGGGACTAGCTAGCATAGAGTGAGCGCTTTGAGGTTTTGGAGTGGGAGATAGTGCTTCAGGGGTCCGGGGTTGTAGGACGGCTGGATCTAAAACAATTTCAGTCAAAAAGCTATCGGATTTCATTCTAAACAGGCTTTGTTCAAAGATTGTGTCAAAGTCGAGATCTTGAAGGGAAACAAGTTCCTCTGGAAGAGAAGGGGACCTATGAAGGGGACTATGACTCCTTGAACCTTTTGCAATGGTCTTCTTTTTGAGTAATTGTTCTAGATTATCAGTTCCTATCACAGGTTCCGAGTCTGGGTGGGATCGAGTATAATCACTTTTAGGAGCCAGATTTTTTTAATTTTTATATTTTTTTATATATTTTGTATTTTTATGAATCCAAAATCACTATGTACAAGCATTTAACAACCTCTGAACATTATTTATTTCTCAGATTTATAATTTTTTCATAAACAAAATTTTCTTCTAGGGAAAATAAAATGTGGGGTTGAATGTTTGTTCAGTTCCCCAGTATGGTCGCCACTATGTTATCGCTCTGTAAATTCCTAGAGGTTGTCAAAGTAGAAGAAATTTACAAGAGGTAACTTTATACAACCACTTCGAAACTAGAATCTAGCCCTACCAGTTTCAGAGAGGGATCTCTCTGTATGATTTAGCTATGTTTCAACTTTGAGATATTAGGTTAGTTAAACAAAATAAGATTGAAAAGGTTTGTTGTTGTTTTTGTTAAGTTGGCTGAAAAGATTTTACACCTCCGTTGGGCTATGGGGTCTGTATTATAAAGATAGAAATCTAAACATAAACTAAAAGATTATTTTTATAGGGAAAGATAATGCATTCATTGGATTCTTTAGCAATAAAGTGATGAAAAGTAGAAAAAGATGAGAATATCAATTAAAGTAAAGAAGCATTTAAGAATTTCTTCACTGTAATATCAGAAAGATAAAAATTAAGATCTTTCAAAGCCAAAAATAGGGTATACAAAGATAAATCCTACAACATGCGCTACTTTAAAAGATTAGATTAGAAAACAATATGACAACTTAGAGAGAAAACATTTAACATAGAAAAGAGTAACATCACCAATGAACAACACGTGAGAATCCCGTTAAACATCCCTTTGTATTACTGGTAGATCTCTTGACAGAAATTACATTCTTTCTAGTTTACAGGGCGTAAAGATCAACCCTCGGTACTTCAAAGTTTGAAGTATTTATAATAAAAAATTACATACGATCCTGTCATTAAAGATCAAGACGTGGAAATCTAAATTTAGCTAACTGACTCAACAAGATACAAAAATTTAGGAACTGCTTGATGATGTGTTGAAATCTTCATGTTGATTTTGGGGTAAGTTGTTGGTGAGTCCTTTGCACGACCTCATCTGACTAGATAGATGACTGGACTTTGACACCTCATCTCTTACTCAATCACATTGCATAACTCTTCCCATCGAAGGTTATTGGGAACACTAACTTTGAGTAATCTTCGGTATACTTCATCCATCTCCGTATACTTGGCAAAAGTTAGCTTGATGATGAAAAGGTATTGGATCTCGTGCTGTATGTTGATGTCTGACTGGAAAGCTTCTAAGAATGTCTTGCCTGTGATACTGCCCTGTATTCTCGAGAATTTTGAACTATCTTTAGCCACGGTGGCTATTTTCTTCTTATAATCAGAGAGTGTCATTAATTTGTCATTTATGACCCTTAAGCCAGGGAGGCCTTTCTTCTATAGAACTTCAATTTTGCTAAAAAACCTTTGCACTCCTATTTCCATAGCTTGGACCTTTTCCTCCAGTTGTATCATCAATCCTCTCTTGGTTAGGACCCTCTTGACCTCGAGGATAGTTTTTGTCCTATCTTAAATTCTCAACTCCTCTAACTCTTCTCCGTTTTTTGAATTTAGGAATTTGATGATCTCAGTGGCTTCTGCAGACATCTCTCCCAATTCTCCTCTTATATTTTCAATCTCCTGCTTGCTTCTTTGCACCAGTTCGTTCTGCTCGAACATGATTTGTACCATAGGACATATTTCATTTATGGATTTGGTGATATCCATCCAGACATTTTCCTTGACCTCAACAAGTGATTTTCCTACCACTGTTTGCTTTTGAAGCTGTTGCAATTCCTATTTTAACTTGTATGATGTTTGTTTTTCCTTAGATTAGTTGGCTTGATAAGAAGACTTGAGTTCCTGAAGGTTCTCGACCTCCTTTTTAAGTCTGATAATCTCTGTCTCTTGCAAATTCATCTCTTCCATGGATTTCTCCATTTCTACTGTCTTCCCCAGAGCTGTCAGTGGAGTTGCTGAGGGAATTTCTGTTGTAGATGTTGTGCTTACTCCTGTGAGTGGAACTGCGCTCAATGGAATGACCTCCATGGGCTTTGATTGTTCCTTATCTTTCAATAGTTTTTCCAATTCTGCTTCCATCTCCTTCAACTGTGCATTCTGCTCCATGATCAGCTTGAGCATCTCATCCTTTTCCCCTTCTGTCTCAGCTATCTCTTTTGCCTGTGAATCTTCTGTTGGTGGTAGTTTCAACTGTTTTCTTAGAGATGCTATATCGACATTTTTATTTTTAAGCATCTCCTCGACTTCTTTCACATTCGAGGGATCATACCCGATCTTGAGGTCCAGTTCTTCCAATGTCTTAATTCTGTTATCCTTTGCAAAGGATGATATCTTTTCTAATTTCAGCTGTGTCTGGACATTGCTCAGAGATATCTGTAACTTAGAGGTAGCAGTAGAAGCATTTTCCAACATGGATAAAACCATTTCTCCAGTTTTCTTGTGCAAATCCATTTGATCAGCAGGATGCACATCTTTAGTCTAAAATTCGAATGTTGTCATTTTGTAATCGGTGATTACTTTCAGGTCTGACACCTGTGCTTGCAGAAATGCCATGTGCATTCTACCCTTCTCAGTTTCAAATGCAGACAACAATCTGTGTTGTGCAATTGATGTTTTCTTCCAGAACTGAGCATAAGCACTACTAGTCAGCGTCTGATTTTTCTTTTTGATCATATCATACTTCTCGAAAACACTCAATTTTCGTCCTATTTTTCTCGGTTGGTTGACTGGTGGAGTATCCATGGGTTTCTTGGAAAACAATGTAGACATGATCTATTTTTTGCTTGTGCCAAGAAGTGACTGATCATCCTTCATAGTTGTAGTGGATTGACTTCCCTTTTCACCAGCCATGTCAGGTGCATGACTGGTTTTTGGCCTTTTGGTGTGCAATTGGAAATCTTCAACCGATACTTTAGTGACAGAAGGTGAGGTATCCTTCTTGGGTCTTTTCTCCTTGGGGACCTATGGTGTAGTCGTCTGTGAGACAGTGACCGAAGGGTCTTGCTGTTCTATTTCAACCAGGGTGTTCGACTCCCATTCTATTTGATTCACAAATTGCTCTATCTCAGGCTTGGGTGTGTGAACATATGGGACATTTTTGTTTTTAACCCTCATCTCAGAAATTATCCCGCATGGATCATAGTTCCATATGAAACTAACATAAAACTTCATTTCTTTCAATAGTCTGTCTGCTTCCTCCCCAGTGCCTTGGCTATTGCAGATGAAAGATCCTATTTTCCCTTTGATTCTAAGTTGCTGCTTCTTTTTTAGAGACACGAAATGTATGTCATCTGAGTTAATCATTTTCCTTATGTACTCCAGAGAAAATATCCTCATGGGTAGGTACTTGGGCAGTCTGTATGGAGCCAACTCGCATCCATAAAATCTGATCTTAGTGTGGTTTTGGTAAAGATACCAATCGCCAGTTTTAGCAAGATCTAAGAGGTGTAAGATCCTCTAAATATCCTCATTTATTCTTGGCTAGGGTCTTCCACTGAGCATGCTCACCACCGGATGGTAAAACTGCTCAATAAACTGCTTGAAACTAAATTCTATAGAATTTTTCCTGAGTAGTGAAGTCCAAGCTGTTACTTCCTGCGGCCTTCTGTCTTTGTCCATCTTCTGCATTGAGAAGGAGAATTTGTCTGCTTGAAATAAAGTGAACATGTAAGCCATTACTAAGGAATACCAGAACATGCCCTCTGTGGCGAAATTTGTGAATTGTTCATGAATATTGTCCACCAGGAAAGTACTGTAGTCGAACTGAGTGGTGGGTCTCTCATCGGTGGAGAAAATGGACAGAAAACCCAATATGGGTTCATCCACCCATTGATCCGAAAAATACCCCAATAGAGCACAGAGCGACGATATGACCTGGTTTCCCTTCACTGAGAACAGGGAGGAAGGATATGGGGTATTTGTCTTGGGGAGCTGAGTGGCCTGTGGGAGAAAAGCTCAAAAATCTGAGCTCTTTGGGGGAATGATAGTTTCTGGTATAGTTCTGTGATGACTTCAAGATTGAACGGGGAGGAGGATTCAGCTCTGGGTGTTAATGCTCTGTAAATTTCCTAGAGGTTGTCGTAAAAGAAGAAATCTACGGGAGGTAACTTTATCCAACCACTTCGAAGCTGGGATCTAGCCCTACCAGCTTCAGAGAGGGATCTCTCTGTATGATTTAGATATGTTTCAAATTTAAAATATTAGGATAGGTAAATAAAATATGTTTGTTTTGTTTGTTGTAGTTTTCGTTGGGTTGGCTGAGAGAGTTTACACATCCATTGGGTTATGGGGTCTGTATCATGAAAATAAAATCTAAACCAGAAAAAAAAGAAACTTTTCACAGGGCGAGATAATGTAATCGATGGATTCTTTTAGCAGCATAAATGAGGGATAGCAAAAAAGGTGAGAATGTCAATTACAACAAAGAAGCAATTAAGAATTTCTTTATTGTAAAATCAGAAGATACAACACTAAAATATTTTAAAGTCAGAAACATGGTATACAAAGATAAATACTGCTACGTTCATTACTTTCAAAGATTAGATTTAGAAAAAAATATGATAACTAAGCAAGAAAAACATTTAACTTAGAAAGGAAAACATCACTAATGAGTACAAGCAAGAATCCTGTGAAGAGGCCTCTTTGTATTAATGGAAGATCTCTTGAAAAATATTACAGTCTGATATCTCTCAAGGCGTAAATATCAACCCTCAATACTTCGAAAAGTGAAGTATTTATAACCCAAAATTACAAATGATCCTTTCGTTAAAGATGAGGACGTGGTAAATCTATTTTTAGCTTAACTAACTTAACAAATTACAAAAATCTAGGAAACTGTCTGATGATGTGTCGAAACTTCTTGTTGTTTTCTGGGTGAACCATTGGTGAGGCCTCTACATGACCTCATCTGAATGGATAGCTGACTGGGTTGGGACAACTCATCTACTACTCGATCAGGTCACAAAGCTCTTCCCATCGAAGATGACTGGGAACACTGACTTTGAGTAACCTTCGGTAGACTTCATCCATTTCTGTGTACTTGGCGAAAGTAGGCTTGATGATGAAGATGTACCGGATCTCATGCTGTATGCTGATGTCCAACTGAAGTGCATCTAGGAATTCCTTGCCAGTGATGCTGTCTTTAATTCCTGAAAATTTCGAACTATCCTTAGCCACATCGGCTAGTCTCTTTTTGTAATCTGGGAGAGTCATCAATTTGTCATTTATCACCTTCAAACCAAGAAGAACTTTCTTCTGTAGAGCCTCGATCTTGCTGAAAAACCTTTGTACCCCTAGGTCCATGGCCTGAACCTTTTCTTCTAGTTGTAGCATTATTCCTCTCTTAGTCAAGACTCTCTTGACCTCAAGGATAGTCTCTGTTCTATCCTCAATTCTCAACTCTTCCAACTCCTCTCTGGTTTTAGAATTCAAGAATTTGATGATTTCATTAGTTGTGTGGGCATCTCTCCCAGTTTTGATCTAATATTCTCGAAGGCATGTTTACTTCTCTGCACCAATTCATTTTTCTCAAACATAATCTGTATCATTGGCCATATCTCATTCATAGACTTGGTGATGTCTGTCTAGACGCTTTCTTTGACTTCAGCCAGTGTTTTTCCTACCACTGTTTTCTTCCGGAGCTGTTGTAACTCTTGTTTGAGTTGTTCTGGCACTTGTTTTTCCTTGGAGTAGCTGGTTTGATAAGAATATTTGAGTTCTTGAAGGTTCTCAATCTCTTTTTTGAGCCTGCTAATCTCTGTCTCCTGTAGGTTCATCTCTTCCATATATTTAGCCAATTCGACCGTCTTTTCAAGAAAAGTCAGATGATTCACCAATGGAACATATGCTAGTGATGCTATGATCACTCCTGAGAGTGGAACTTCACTCAATGGAATGACTTCCATGGGTTTTGACTGTTCTTTCTCTTTCACTAGCTTCTCCATTTCATCTTCCATTTCCTTCAATCGTGCATTCTACTCCATGATCAACTTAACCATCTCATCTTTTTCTCCTTCTGTCTCTGCTATTTCCTTTGCCTACGCGTCTACTATTGGTGGAAGCTTCAATTGTTTCCTCAAAGGAGTTATGTCGGAATTTTTATTCTTGATCATCTCCTCGATTACTTTCACATTCGAGGGATCATACCCGATCTTAAGGACCAGTTCCTCCAACGTCTTGATCATGTTATCGTTGGAAACGGATGATATTTTCCCCAACTTTAACTGCGTCTGGACGTTATTCAGCGACACTTGTAACTTGGAGGCAGTAGTGGAAGCATGTTCCAGTGTGGAGAAAACCATCTCCAGTTTTCCTGTGCAGATCCATTTGATCGGTTGGGTGCACGTCCTTAGTCTAGAATTCAAAGGTTGCCCTTTTGTAATCGGTGATTACCTTTGGGTATGGCACCTGTGCTTGGAGAAATTCCATGTGCATTCTGCCCTTCTCTGTGTTGAATGCCAATAATAGCCTGTGTTGTGTCGTCGATGTTTTCTTCTAGAACTGTGCATATGTGCTGCTAGTTAAAGTCTGATTCTTTTTCTTGATCAAATCATATTTCTCAAAGATACTCAGCTTTTGTCTTGTCTTGCCTGGATGGTTAATTGGTGGAGTATCTATAGGCTTCTTTGGTAATTCTGTGGTTATGATCTTCTTGCTGCTTGTACTAAGGATCGACCAATCATCCTCTGTCGTTGTAGTGGATGGAATTTCCTTTTCTCCAGCGACGTTAGGAGCCGGACTGGTTTTTGGCCTCTTGGTATGCAGTCGAAATTCTTCTAATGATACTTCAGTGACAGGAGTTGACAGATCCTGCCTAGGCCTTTTCTCTTTTGGAGCCTGTGGGGTGGTTGTCTATGATACAGTGACTGGGAGGTCTTGTTGTTCTGTCTCAACCAAAGTATTTGGCTCCCATTCCGTCTGGTTGGCAAATTTTTCTACCTCAGGCTTAGATATGTGAACATACGGGATATTGTTTTTTTTTGTCCTCATCTCGGAAATAATCCCGCATGGATCATAGTGCCATGTGAAACTGACAAATAATTTCATTTCCCTTAGCAGTATGTCTTCTTCCTCCCTGGTGCCTCGACTGTTGCAGATGAAAGACCCAATCTGCCCTTTGATTATGAGATGTTGTTTTTTCTTTAAGGACACAAAATGAATATCATCCGAGTTTATCATCTGCCTTATGTATTCTAGGGAAAAAATTATGACAGGTAAGTATTTGGGTAGTTTATATGGGGCCAAATCGCACCCATAGACTCTGATCTCAGTGTCATTTTGGTACAAGTACCAATCACCAATCTTTGTATGATCCGAGAGATGTAGGATCCTCTGAACTTCATCATTAATTCTGGTTTCAGGTCTATCGTTGAGCATACTCACCACTGGGTGGTAGAACTGATCGATGAACTACTTGAAACTAAATTTCATGGAGTTATGTCTGAGCAGGGAAGTCCATGCAGTTACTACCTGGGGTCTACCATCTCCGTCCATCTTCTACATAGAAAAAGAAAATTGTCCGCTTGGAAGAAAATGAATAGGTATGCCAGTATTGAAGAATATCGGAACATGCCTTCTGTGGCGAAATTGATTAATTTATCGTGAATGTTGTCCACCAGGAATGTGCTAAAGTCAAATTGTGTAGTGGGTTTCTCATCAGTGGAGAAAATAGACAAAAATCCCAGAATGGGTTCATCTACGCATTGATCTGAAAAATAACCAAGCAAGGCGCATAGCGACGTGATAAACTGGTTTCCTTTTGTTGAGAACATGGAGGAAGGATAAGGGGGGTTTGTAGTGGGGAGCTGAGTGGACTGTGGAAGAAAAAGCTAAAAAATCTGAGCTCTTTGAGGAAACAATAGCTTATGGTATAGCTATGTGATGATCTTGAGGTTAAAAGGCGAGGCGGAGTCGGTTCGAGATATTTGCATCATTTGGTCGATGGTTTTTGGCGTGATGAGGAAAATAATTTCTCCGGATGAGGATACGATGGCTCTTTGCTCGGGGATATAGTGGGCTTGGCACTTGAGAGAGAACTCTGGGAAGTGGTGAATCTGGGGTAAGAAATACAAGGGTAGGTTGGACTCCCATAGTCCAATTTCGTCACTCTGGTCCATGAAGACTTCTTTAAGCCATGATTTTAGGTCTGCGAAGTTGAAATCGCACTTTGTATCTTGGATTAAGTAGTCTTTTTCAGCCAGTGGAATCTTGTCGAGGTCGACAGGAGGCGGGAGAAATGGATTCTCCTCACCTTCTATTCGTTTTGACTTTGGTGCCATTACTGTAACAATACCTGCAAATAAAACAACGTTAGCGGGGATGACTGTAGATGGGGGCGACTAAATGTAACGGAGAAGAAAATGGGGTAAATTCTCTAGTGTGATGAGTGGGTAAATGGTGAAGGAATGAAGGGTGAGGGTAGTTTTGGGTAAATGGGTATTCGTTGGGCACGAGAGACAGTTCAACTGGTTAACGGATAGGTTATCCAGTAATAAATGGCCAACGGGTCATTTGGAACATGAGATGGCAGGTTACAATGACTGAGACATATGGATGAGTGATGTGGCAGTTATCAATTGGGGGAAAAAGACCATGGTGAAAGGACTTTCCACGGGTGAATGAGGGAAGAGGGCTAACGAAGTTACGGGGTGTGACTCTTATGGAAAGGTGGATAATGACGTCACGAGGTGATGAGGTATGTCATAAAGTAAGAGGCGGTGGGATTCGGGACCAGTAGGTTCATGCCACGTATAGATAGGGGGTTCACCAGAGTAAAATTCCATTCGGAACCCCCCCCCCCCACCATTGAAGGTAGATGAATCGGGGGGGGTCCGAAAAATACCTCGAGCCGTTGATCTGCGCGCTTTGCTTTCGACCACAGATCTGTGCATGATCTTTAACACACATTCTGGAACACCCCCCCCCCC
>ML787370.1:239052-251043 GCA_009831015.1 Picea engelmannii
GTCCAAAAAGACTTGTCCACCATAGATCTGGGCACGATCATCTGGACCGTTGATATATGAGCGGTGCATAAATGTGGGCGTGAAAAGCATATGCACCCAAAGAACTTAGGATAAGTGCCTACCGAGGGTTTTTCCCAATCTTTTACATGTTTACATCACCAAGGGGTTAGACAACCAACTTTTTAAGCATCCAAGACATGGTCCAACATTGATCATCGAGCTGGTTTTATTGAAACAAAGCAAATTACCCTATGTTCTAACCTAACTTCCCATGACAATTAGCCCAGATTAAACTGTTGGGCTAAGAACTTACTCTATCCTGGGGCTATCTGACCAAGATTAGGCAGTCTGGCCAGATTTATTCACTAACTAACCTAGATCCCTTGGCTAAGATTAAACAATTTAGCCAAGCTTATTCACTATTCCTATCAACATCAATTTAAAAGAACTTGACCATCCTTGAAAGGTATGGACCAAGTCACTGTTATTGCATGGGGCTCTAATCAAAATTCTTTTATGCCCTCTTTTATTCTTTTCTTTCTTTTTCTTTTCTTTTCTTTCTTTTCTTTTTCTTTCTTTTCTTTTTTCTTTCTTTTCTTTTTCTTTTTTCTTTTTTTTCTTTTTTCTTTTTTTTCTTTTTTCTTTCTTTTCTTTTTCTTTTTTCTTTTTTTTTTCTTTCTTTTCTCAAATTATTTGCAGAATGAAAAATCATTTGACAAAAAAAAAACATTAAGGAGATAACATTTCAGTCACCAGTTGATCCTATAAATTATAGGGTGATAACAACAACTCTACCTGGGGATGGTACTCTCCTTGTGAAGTGCCAAGAATCATGATTCGTGATGTTCTGAAACTTTCTCCATAGTCTCCTTTGTTGCTTGATTGATTTTATTTTCGAAAAATGGAAAACAGTGGTCAGTGGCTTAGGGCCTTCTCTTCGAGCTTCAACCATCTGACCAAAGTTATTCACTCAGAAATTCTCAAGCAAAATGAAAATGGTTTGTACAATGGAAAGTGCGACTTCAAGTCCCTATTGAGGAGGTGGATAATGCTTTAGCATTCTGCCATTTACAGGTCCTCCTGGCAGATCTGTCCCATCACTGTTGTTGAGCAAGAAGGCATTGTTCCCTCTAAATTCTTGAATCATGTATGGTCCCTTCCACAAACTATCGAATTTTCCATGCTTCCCCTTGTCTTCATTTTGGGAATCCCATCTCAGCACCAAGTCTCCTAGCTCGAAATCATCCTCCTTGGTTCTTTTGTCAAAAATATTCTTAATGATCTCTTGGACTACTTGGGTCTTGTTGTATACTTCTTCCCTGGACTGCTGCAAATGGATCATCTGGTTGATCCTTCTTTGGGAGTTGTTCATCTCGGCTTGCATGTCTTGCAAAAATTTCATGACAGGAACTCCTAAGGAAGTGGGAAAGACTGCTTCTATGCCATAGACCAGCTGATATGGTGACATATCGATTGACCTTTTGGTGGTGAGTCTGTCGACCCATAATGCGAAAACCAACTTATTATGCCACGACTTCTTGTTTTCCTGCAAATTTTTCTTGATAATGTTTACCATGGTTTTATTTGATGATTCTGCCAGTCTATTTCCCTGAGGGTAGTAATATGTGGAATGTCCCAAACCAATATGATACTGGTTGCAGAAATCTATGAGCTTCTTAGATCGAAAAGAAGCTACATTGTCAGTTATAATCTTTCTAGGACATCCAAAACAGAACAAGATATTATTTTCAAGAAATTTAATAATGACAGAATTAGTGGCTTGCCTGCTTGGTACTGCTTCGATCCATTTTGTAAAATAATCCGTGGCAGTAAGAATCCACCTGTGCTGGCCCGAAGAAGGAGGATGTATTTCTCCGATGAAGTCTAATCCCAATTGCTGAAAAGGGGCCTCAACGGAGATTGGTTTCATGGGTAGAGGAAGAAGTTTCTTTTTACCTTCGAACAACTGACATTGATGACACAAAGTCACTTTATGATGCACATCAGCGAATAGAGTTGGCCAATAGAATCCAGCTCTGAGGATTTTGTTGGTTGTGGCCTTCCAGTTCAAATGACCACCATAGTCTCCTGCAGTACTTTGTCAGCTTCATACTTCAATAGACAATTTAACAAAATACCTCCAGGATCTTTCCAATACAAATTTCCTTCTAGAATGCAAAATTTTAATGCTTTCAATTTAAAAAACCTATCTTTAGTTTTGGTCAGACCAGGGGGAGCTTGTAAATTATGCAAAACAAATATCAGGTCTACGTACCATGGAGAGTTAAGAAATACCTCTCACGCTTGGAGTCACCTGCTCACCCTGTTCTTCTGTTGCAGCTAAGAAATTAATGTCAAGAGCATGGAAATTTGATTCAGCCATTAACTTTGCTAGACCTTGACCTTTAATCAGTTTAGTAGGATTAATCTCTATGTCATACTCTAGAATGATAGCAATCCATTTTCCTCTCTGGCCATCTGGATTATCCTAGGTTAGAATGTCTTTCACTATCGCATTCGAAACATATGCAATGGTGTGGGAATGGAGAATGTATACTCTAAAATCTTTTATGGCTTTCACCAAGGCAAAAGATTGTTTCTCCATTATTTTATAATTCAAAGAAGCATCTCTTAAAGATTTACTGAAAAAGGCTATGGGTTGTTCATACCCTTCGTTGTTTTTCTGTAGTAATACTGCAGCAATGGTATGTTCAGAGGTGAAAGAAAAAAGATAGAAATCTTTGGTGAAGTCAGGACTGATCAAGACTGGGGCCAGCGTGAGTGCGCATTTAACTTGTTCAAAATACTGCCTAGACTCAGTGTCCCATTTTATTTTTGTGTCCTTTTTTAACATGTTTGTGATGTTCCTGAGAAGCTCAACCAGGTTGGGTATGAATCTTCGCAGAAAATTTATTTTTCCGATAAAAGATTGTAACTCTTTGATATTTCTTGGGTGTTCTAATTTCTGAATGGCCTCGATTCTGCTGGGGTCTATTTTAATTCCATCCTTAAATATTATGTGCACTAGCAGTTTACCTTCCTCTAATCTGAAAAGGCTCTTCTTAGGATTCAAAGAAATCCCAAATTTCTTGCATTTCTCAAAAACTCATCTGAGATGTCGTAAATGCTCGTCATTAGATTGGGAAAACACAGTTACATCATCCAAATAGATGACAATAAATTTGTAGAGTTCTTCCATGAAAGTGATATCCATCGCTCTCTGGAAAGTGTCCCCGATGTTAATCAACCCGAAAGGCATTTTCACATACATGAAAGTACCCCATGGTGTTGTGAAAGTGATTTTTTTTTGGTCATCTGGGTGAACGAGGACCTTATTATAACCTGAGAACCCATTCAGTAAAGAGATCTGATTGGATCTAACTACCCTTTGTAATATGTGGTCCATTTTTGGCAATGGGTAATTGTCCTTTAGAGAGACCTTATTAAGATTTCAGAAATCGATGCAAAGCCTGATTTCTCCGGATTTCTTTCGTGTTGGGACCAAATTTGAAACCCATTTGGAAAAATGTAACGGGACTATGATTTTAGCATCGTACATTTTTTTGATCTCTTTTTCTATCAGGGGGAGTAGCTTGGGATTGATTCTCCTAAGTTTCTGTCTGAAAGGTTTTTGATCTTCTTTTATTGGAATCCTATGTTGTATGATGCTGGTGTCATAATCTTTCAAGTCCTCGTAACCCCAGGCAAATACGTCTGAATATTCCTTGAAAAGCTCAATGTATTTGAGTTTCTGCTCAGGGGGTAATGATTTGGAAAGTTTCAACATCTTGGGTTTCTCTTATGTCCCTATATTACAATCTTCTACTTCTTGACCACTAGCTTCAATTTTCAGTTTTTTAGCGACATCATTAAAATCGAATAAGTCCTCTAAAGGAACTAAACCCCTAGGTAAAAAATTACTTTTCAAATGAAAAACATCAACTTCTATCTCATCCTCACCTAAATCTCCTGAATCTATCTTATTTACACTATCATTTCCAAAATCAGGTCTTTTTACATTTTCATCTTCATTTTCTAAGTCTATGTTTGTACATTCGAAATCATTTTTACATTGTAGAAAATCTTCAATTTGATCATCATTACCAAATACCTGCCAGTATTTGATGTTGTTTGGAACAATTGGTTTTCACTTCACCTCCACCGTGTATGGGCGAGTGGAATGAAAGGGTATCTTGCATGTGACTGCTGACGTAGCTAACCCGTCTGCCAAAATATTCTGTCCCCTAGGCATCATCTGCAAATCAACTTCAGTAAAACATTTAAGGGCGTCCAGAACAACATTCCTATAAGCTCTGAGATGGGGGTTTTTTGCTGCATACTCACCTTTAATTTTCTTTATTATTAACTCAGAATCACCTCTTACCATAATTTGTTTGGCACCAACTTTCTTTAGAAGTTTCAGACCAGGCATCAAGGCTTCATACTCGGCAATATTGTTAGTGCATTGAAAATTTAATTTGTAAGAATGGTTTTCCAAATACCTGGATCTGTGATTGTGCAACCAAACTCCTGCTCTATCTCCTTCTTTGCTTACAGCTCCATCAAAGTCCATGCTCCATAAATCCGCTGGCAATTCTTCAGTTATCACATTTTTCTTTCTTTCTGCCTCAACGATTTCTTGGCCTTTGTCCGGACTAGATGTATCTTCTTCCAGTTGAGTGATTTTTTCTTCCGTATCACCATCGTTATACAGGATAAAATAATCTAGGTCAGAATGCGCAGAGTACAGAGGATAGTTATGTGGTTTTTCTTGGCTGCTAACCATGTATTTCATCAACGTTTCTCTATATAGTCTTCTCTGTTGCCCAAAAATTGGGACAGTGGCATACGACATATCCAACTGCAAAGTACCTCTCAACTTGGCCCCCCAAGACCGGGACAACAACATACCATATTTCGGGGGATTGTCCGCAACCACAACATCCATGACCATGCTTTTTGTGGGAATCTAGACCAGGGAGATACACAGATCCTTCATCAAACCGATACATCTAACTTTACTGGAGTCAAAAGAGTGTAAGTCCTTGTAAGGTCTGGTAACCTCAAGTCCCAGTTTTTCCATCACTGCTTTAGGCATCAGATTATGGGAAGCACCTGAATCTAACATAGCATTATGCAGAATCAGGTCGTGTATATTAAGGCTGATGTAAAAAGGAGTGACAACACCATTATCGGTCTGACCATCCACTTCAGGTCTGAATAGGAGTTCAGGTTGATCATCTGTAAGGTTTAAAGTATTTGAATGATTCGTTGATCCAACGGTTAAGGCCTTCGTGCCTATATCAGGTTCAATGCTCAGTTCTTTGATCACCTGCGAATGATAAGCGTCTTTTCTCATCAACTCAGAAAGGGGAATGGGAATTTTTACTTTGGCTAATTCCCCTTCAAGGATGAAAGGTGTAGGTGCTCTGCTTTGGATCAACAATTCTGATTTGTCCACCACAATCTTCTGGCCAGAAGTATTTGGTGGGTTAGTTGATGAAACCTCAGTCTGCGATGATCTTTTCAGAATAGTAAGGTTTCTTTTTGCTATAACTTCAGCATTACCTTTCTCAGGACTCTTCTCGGTAGAAGGCTCGGGGGCTTTTTGGGTTTCGACTATCTTCTTCATTTTGGTCACCTTTTTTGGAGAACTTCCGTCTGTCTTTTTACTTCACAGATTGTACTGCCGGTGTACCTCCAAAATGGCATTTTCAAATGCCTGTTGTTCAACGTCTTCAGCTTCTTCACTTACCTTTGTTTGAGAGAGAATAAAAAGTTTTTGTTCCTCCTGGGTAAGGAAAATAGCTTCGTTATCGTGGATGCCCATGAGGTTTATGTGAGTATCCTCCAGTTCTTCAATTACTTATTCTCCTTCATTGACATAATTTTCTTGTAGGGGAGGTTTGATCTATTGATCAAGACCTGTCTGTTTCCTTTGATCCCTAGGATCTCTCTTCCTGATTTGAGGAGGGTTTCTTCTAAAGTTACGATTTTGAATTTGAGGAGCTGGTGGGTTTTCTCTAGGAGGGTTTCTTTCGGAAATAGTAAGTCTCTCCATCATTCTTTCCATTTCTCTGGCCAATGAATCCAATTTGGAATCGTAAGTTGATGTGGAAGTTTCCTCTTTGATTGCGACTCTCCTCTCTGTTCTCTTTCGTTCCCTTTTTGCCAACAGGTTGGCCTCCACACTCATTGCACTTTTCTGCATGTCCTCCATGGTGGTGGAGTTTCTTTCCATTAATTGATATGACATATCGGCATCAAAACCATCAGGGAATTTTATCAATGCTAAACCTTGTGGAGGTTCAATATCGGATGGAATTGCATTGTACAGGTTATTGAAATGGGTGCAGTAATCTTGTACTGTCTCACCTTGATTTCTTATGATGTTTTCGTATTCTGACAAGATTTGGAGAGGGTTTTTCTTTACCTCCCATCTGTCTAGAAAACTTATTTGAAATGTGGTAAGGTTGAGCACTGAGGCAACATGTAAACCTTTATACCATTTCTTAATGTCACCCATCAAACTTTGCGCAAACAATCTCATTTGAACGTCATCCTCATCTACTTCCTACAGATAAAAATAATCATTCATTTTATCAACGTGTTGTTGTGCACTCAAGGGTCCTGTTCCATCAAACTGTGGAAGTCTCATTTGATAATCCTGGGGCATAGCATGAAGAGGTGTCACCAATACCAAAGGAGCATATCTGGCTGCCATGATTGACGGAGGGGGCGGGACGGTAACCTGGATGATAGGTGGGGTGTTAATAGAAGACGAGGAAAAGAAGGGGCTAGCTAGCATAGAATGAGTGGTTTGAGGTTTAGCAGTGGGAGATAGAACTTCATGAGTCCGGGGTTGCAAGACAGTTGAGTCCAGAACGATTTCAGCCATAAAGCTATCAAATTTTGTTCTAAATAGAATTTGTTCGAAAAGGACATCAGAGTCAAGATCCTGAAGGAAAACAAGCTCCTCTGGAAGAGAAGGGGACTTCTGAAGGAGATTATGACTTACTGAACCTTCAACAATGGTATTTTTCCTGAGTAACTGTTCTTGATTATCAGTTGCTATCGCAGGTTCTGGGTTTGGGTGAGATCGAGTATAAACAATTTTGGGAGCCAGATTTCTTTTTTATTTTTTTATATATATACTTTTTAGTTTTACGAATCCGAAAATAATATGTGCAAGTTTTCAACAGCCTCTAAACATTACTTCTTTCTCATATTTGTAATATTTCATAAGCAAACTGTTCTTCCAGGGAAAAGAAGACGTGAGGTTAAAAATTGTTCAGTTCTATTCCCTAGTATGGTCGCCACTATGTTAACGATCTGTAAATTTCCTAGAGGTTGTCGGAAAAGAATAAATCTATGGGAGGTAACTTTATCCAACCACTTCGAAGCTGGGATCTATCCCTACGAGCTTCAGAGAGGGATCTCTCTGTATGATTTATATATGTTTCAAATTTAAAATATTAGGCTAGGTAAATAAAATATGTTTGTTTTGTTTGTTGTAGTTTTCATTGGGTTGGCTGAGAGAGTTTACACATCCATTGGGCTATGGGGTCTGTATCATGAAAATAAAATCTAAACCAGAAAACAAAGAAACTTTTCACAGGGTGAGATAATGTAATCGTTGGATTCTTTTAGCAGTATAAATGAGGGATAGAAAAAAAGGTGAGAATGTCAATTACAACAAAGAAGCAATTAAGAATTTCTTTATCGTAAAATCAGAAGATACAACACTAAAATATTTTAAAGTCAAAAACAGGGTATACAAAGATAAATCCTGCTATGTTCGTTACTTTAAAAGATTAGATTTAGAAAATAGTATGATAACTAAGTGAGAAAAACATTTAACTTAGAAAGGAAAACATCACCAATGAGTACACGCAAGAATCCTGTGAAGATGCCTCTTTGTATTAATGGAAGATATCTTGAAAAATATTACAGTCTGATATCTCTCATGGCGTAAATATCAACCCTCAATACTTCAAAAAGTGAAGTATTTATAACCCAAAATTACAAATGATCCTGTCATTAAAGATCAGGACGTGGTAAATATATTTTTAGCTTAACTAACTTAACAAATTACAAAAATCTAGGAAGCTGTCTAATGATGTGTCGAAAATTCTTGTTGTTTTTTGGGTGAACTGTTGGTGAGGCCTCTGCATGACCTCGTCTGACTGGATAGCTGACTGGACTGGGATAGATCATCTACTACTCAATCAGGTCACAAAGCTCTTCCCATCGAAGATGACTGAGAACGCTGACTTTGAGTAACCTTCGGTAGACTTCATCCATTTCTGTGTACTTGGTGAAAGTAGGCTTGATGATGAAGATGTACCGGATCTCATGATGTATGCTGATGTCCAACTGAAGTGAATCTAGGAATGCCTTGCCGGTGATGCTACCTTTAATTCCTGAAAAATTTCGAACTATCCTTAGCCACATCGGCTAGTCTCTTTTTGTAATCTGGGAGAGTCATCAATTTGTCATTTATCACCTTCAAACTAGGAAGACCTTTCTTCTGTAGAGCCTCGATCTTGCTGAAAAACCTTTGTACCCCTAGTTCCATGGCCTGAACCTTTTCTTCCAGCTGTAGACTCATTCCTCTCTTGGTCAAGACTCTCTTGACCTCAAGGATGGTCTCTGTTCTATCCTCAATTCTCATCTCTTCCAACTCCTCTCTGGTTTTAGAATTCAGGAATTTGATGATTTCATTAGCTTGTGTGGGCATCTCTCCCTGTTCTAATATAATCTTCTCGATGGCCTATTTACTTCTCTGCACCAATTCATTTTGCTCAAACATAATCTGTATAATTGGCCATATCTCATTCATAGACTTGGTGATGTCTGTCCATATGCTTTCTTTGACTTCGGCCAGTGTTTTTCTTTCCACTGTTTGCTTCTGGAGCTGTTGTAACTCTTGTTTGAGCTGGTCTGACACTTGTTTTTCCTTGGAGTAGCTGGTTTGATAAGAAGATTTTAGTTCGTGAAGGTTCTCAATCTCCTTTTTGAGCCTGCTAATCTTTGTCTCCTGCAGGTTCATCTCTTCCATAGATTTAGCCAATTCGACCGTCTTTTCAAGAGACGTCAGAGGATTCATCGATGGAACTTCTGCTAGTAACGCTATGCTCACTCCTGAGAGTGGAACTGCACTCAGAATGACTTCCATGGGTTTTGACTGTTCTTTCTCTTTCACTAGCTTCTCCATTTCAGCTTCCATTTCCTTCAATTGTGCATTCTGCTCCATGATCAACTTGAGCATCTCATCTTTTTCTCCTTCTATATTTGTTATTTCCTTTGCCTGTGAGTCTACTGTTGGTGGAAGCTTCAATTGTTTCCTAAAAGACGCTATGTCGACATTTTTCTTCTTGATCATATCCTCGACTGCTTTCACATTCAAGGGATCATACCCGA
This sequence comes from Picea engelmannii, assembly GCA_009831015.1. Classification (NCBI taxonomy): domain Eukaryota; kingdom Viridiplantae; phylum Streptophyta; class Pinopsida; order Pinales; family Pinaceae; genus Picea; species Picea engelmannii. The sequence continues at coordinate 248,476 of ML787370.1, forward strand.
TCCTGAGGACCAGTTCATCCAACGTCTTGATCCTGTTATCCTTGGCAAAGGATGATATTTTATCCAACTTCAATTGCGTCTCGATGTTATTTAGTGACACTTGTAACCTAGAGGCAATAGTGGAAGCATGTGCCAGTGTGGAGAAAACCATTTCTCTAGTTTGCCTATGCAGATCCATTTGATCGGCTGGGTGCACATCCTTAGTCTAGAATTCAAAGGTTTCCCTTTTGTAATCGGTGATTACCTTTGGGTCTAGCACCTGTTCTTGGAGAAATGCCATGTGCATTCTTCCCTTCTCCGTGTTGAATGCCGACAACAACTTGTGTTGTGTCGTCAACGTCTGCTTCCAGAACTGTGCATATGTGTTGTTGGTTAAAGTCTGATTCTTTTTCTTGATCAAATCATATTTCTCAAAGATACTCAGCTTTGGTCCTGTCTTGCTTGGCTGGTTGATTAGTGGAGTATCTATAGGCTTCTTTGGTAATGTTGTGGTTATGATTTGCTTGCTGGTTGTACTGAGGAGAGATCGATCAACCTTTGTCATTGTAGTGGATGGAATTTCCTTTTCTCTAGCGGGGTCAGGAGCCGGACTGGTTTTTGGCCTCTTGCTATGCAGTCGAAATTATTCTAATGATACTTCAGTGACAGGAGGTGACAAATCCTATCTAGGCCTTTTCTCCTTTGGAGCGTGTGGGGTGGTTGTCTGTGATACAGTGATCGGGAGGTCCTGTTGTTCTGTCTCAACCAAAGAATTTGGCTCCCATTCTGTCTGGTTGGCAAATTTTTCTACCTCAGGCTTAGATATGTGAAAATACGAGATATTCTTGTTTTTTTTCCTCATCTCAGAAATAATCCCACATGGATCATAGTGCCATGTGAAACTGACAAAGAATTTCATTTCCCTTAGCAGTCTGTTTGCTTCCTCCCCGGCACCTCGACTATTGCAGATGAAAGACCCAATATTCCCTTTGATTCTGAGCTGTTGTTTCTTCTTTAAAGACACAAAATGAATATCATCCGAGTTTATCATATGCCTTATGTATTCCAAGGCAAAAATTATGACAAGTAAGTATTTGGGTAGTTTATATGGGGCCAACTTGCACCCATAGACTCTGATATCAGTGTGATTTTGGTACAGGTACCAATCACCAATCTTTGTATGATCCGAGAGATGTAGGATCCTCTGAACTTCGTCATTAATTCTGGTTTTGGGTCTGCCGCTGAGCATACACACCACTGGGTGGTAGAACTGATCGATGAACTGCTTGAAACTGAATTCTGTGGAGTTATGTTTGAGCAGGGAAGTCCATGTGGTTACTTCCTGGGGTCTACCATCTCCGTCCATCTTCTGCATAGAAAAAGCAAATTTGTCTTCTTGGAAGAAAACGAACAGGTATGCCAGTATTGAAGAATATCGGAGCATGCCTTATGTGGTGAAATTGATGAATTGCTAGTGAATGTTGTCTGCTAGGAATGTGTTGAAGTCGAATTGTGTAGTGGGTTTCTCATCGGTGGAGAAAATAGACAAAAATCCTAGAATGGGTTCATCTACCCACTGATCTGAAAAATAACCAAGAAAGGCGTATAGCAACGTGATAACCTGGTTTCCTTTTGTTAAGAACATGGAGGAAGGATAAGGGGGGTTTGTAGTGGGGAGCTGAGCGGATTGTGGAAGAAAAAGCTCAAAAATATGAGCTCTTTGAGTAAACAACAGCTTCTGGTATAGCTCTTTGATGATCTCGATGTTAAAAGGCAAGGTGGAGTCGGTTCGGGATATTTGCATCATTTGGTCAATGGTTTCTGGTGTGATGAGGAAAATAATTTCCCCTGAAGAGGATACAATGGCTCTTTGCTCGGGGATATACTAGGCTTGGCACTTGAGGGAAAACTCTAGGAAGTGGTGAATCTGGGGGAAGAGATACCCGGGTAGGTTGGACTCCCAGAGTCCAATTTCATCACTCTGGTCCAGGAAGACTTCTTTAAGACATGACTGTAGGTCTACGAAGTCGAAATCACACTTTGTATCTGTGATTAAGTAGTCTTTGTCGGCTAGTGGAATCCTGTCGAGGTCGACAGGAGGTGGGAGAAACAAATTCTCCTCACCTTCTGTTCGTTTTGAATTTGGCGCCATTACTGTAACAATACCTGCAAATAAAACAATGTTTGCGGGGACGACTGTAGATGGGGGCGACTAACTGTAACGGAGAAGAAAACGGGGTAAATTATCTGGTGTGATGAGTGGGTAAATGGTGAAGGAATGAAGGGTGAGGGTAGTTTTGGGTAAACGGGTATCCATTGTTTGTGGGAGACAGGTCAGCTAGTTAACAGATAGGTTATCCAGTAATAAATGGCCAATGGGTCATTTGGAATGTGAGATGGCAGGTGACAATGACTGAGACATACAAATGAGTGACGTGGCAATTATCAATTGGGGGAAAAAGACCATGGTGAAAGGACTTGCCACAGGTGAACGAGGGAAGAGGACTTATGGAGTTACAGGATGTGACTCTTATGGAAAGGTGGATAATGATGTCACGAGGTGATGAGGTATGTCAGATAGTAAGAGGC
>ML787370.1:251127-269004 GCA_009831015.1 Picea engelmannii
CCGAAAAATACCTTGAGCCATTGACTTGCATGCTTTGCTTTCGACCATAGATCTTTGCATGATTTTTAACACACATTTCAGACCCCCCCCCCCTCCATTAAAGGCAGAATGGACGGGGGGGTCCGGAATCCAATATAGACCGTAGATCTAAGCGCCAAAACTTGGGCCATCCAGATGCGTGCATACATTATCTGCGATTCTGGAACACCCCCCACCATTAAAGGTAGAACAGTCGAGGGGTCCGGAAAGACTTGTCCACCGTATATCTGGGTGCGATCATCTGGACCATTGATATATGAGCGATGCATAAATGTGCATGAAAAGAATATTCACCCAGAGAACTTAGGATAAGTACCTACTGAGGGTTTTTCCCAAGCTTTTACATGTTTACATCACCAAGGGGTTAGACAACCAACTTTTTAAGCATCCAAGACATGGTCCAACATTGATCATTGAGCTGGTTTTATTGAAATAAAGCAAACTACCCCATGTTCTAACCTAACTTCCTATGACAATTAGCCCAGATTAAACTGTTGGGCTAAGAACTTACTCTATCTTGGGGCTATCTGACCAAGATTAGGCAGTCTGGCCAGATTTATTCACTAACTAACCTAGATCCCTTGGCTAAGATTAAATAGTTTAGCCAAGCTTATTCACTATTTCTATCAACATCAATTTAAAATAACTTGGCCATGCTTGAAAGGTATGGACCAAGTCACTATTATTGCATGGGTCTCTAATTGAAATTCTTTTGTGCCCTCTTTTATTCTTTTTTTTTTTTTCTCAAATTATTTGCAAAATGAAAAATCATTTGACAAACAAAAAACAATAAGGAGATAACATTTCAGTCACCAGTTGATCCTATAAATTATAGGGTGATAACATTGGGTATCTTCATCATTTCATCAATGGCTTCAGGTGTAATAAAAAATAGATTTTCCCCTGATGAAGATACTATGGCTCTCTGGTCGAGAATGTAGTGGGCCTGGCATTTGAGGGAAAATTCGGGGAAATGGTGAACCTGGGGGAAAATATACAGGGGAAGGTTTGATTCCCAGAGTCTAATTTCATCACTCTAGTCCAAGAAAATGTCCTTTAGCCAAGACTGTAAATCTGCGAAGTTGAATTTGCATCTGGTATTTGCGATTAAATGATCTTTATCAGCCAAATGAATCCTGTCGAGATTGACAGGAGGCGGGAGGAAAGGATTTTCCTCGGCTTCTTCTTTCTTTAATTTTGGCGCCATCACTGTCAAAATACCTGCAAGTAAAACAAAAATTTAGCGGCGACGACTGTGGCTTTGGACAACTGACTGAAACAGAGAGGAAAATGGGGAAAAAATACTCTCTGGTGCAGTGACCGTGTAAATGATGGGGGAATGAAGGGTGAAGGTAGTTTTGGGAAAACGGATACCCGTTGGGCGCGGGAGACAACTCAGTAGGATAACGGATAGGTTAGCCTGTAATAAATTTCCAACGGGTCATTTGGAGCATGAGATGACAGGTGACAATGAATGACAAATACGACTGAGTGATGTGGAGGGAGTTGATTGGGACTTGACCATGGTGAAGGGACTTGTGACAGGGTGAAAGGACTGATAGAGTAATGATATGTGATCTTTAGAGGAAAACGTGGAAGATGACGTCATGGGGTGACAGGGTATGTCAGACCATGGTAAGCAGTGGGAGTCTTAACTGATGGATTCCTGCCACAAAGAGGAAAGGGGCCTGCCAAAAGAATAATCCATTCTGGACACACCCCCCCCTCCGTTAAAAATAGATCGGTTGGGAGGTCCGAAAACCAACATGAGATGTCCATTACCGCGCCTGCTCCTGGACCGTAGATCTGTGCATGATGTTTAAACCACATTCCAGACCCCCCCCCCCTCCCCACCATTAAAAGAAGAACGGTCGAGGGGGGTCCAGAATTCAATCTTGATCGTCAATCCAAGCGCTGGTGCCTTAGCCGTTCAAATGCGCACTTTCGTTATCTCTGATTCTGGACTGCCCCCCCACTGTTAAAGGTAGAATGGTCGGGGGGGTCTGGAAAAACTTGTCAACTGTAGATCTGGGCATTAGCATCTCATTCGTTCATCTGTGCATTGTTTTTAATCCGTGAGCGCAAAATCATATTTTCTCTGAAACTTAGGATAAGTGCATCATGTGAGTTTTCCCAAAATTTTCCCTGTTTTCATCACCATGGGGGTTAGACATCAAACCTTTAAACCTCAAAGATATGGTTCAACATCGATCATCATGCCTGTTTTATTGGGATAAAGAAAACTACCCTATGTTCTAACCTAATTACCTATGACAATTAGCCTAGATTAAACTGTTGGACTAAGAAATTACTCTATCCTGGGGTTATTTGACCAAGATTGGGCAGTTTGGTCAAATTTATTCACTAGCTAACCTAAATCACTTGGCTAAGATTAAACAGTTTAGCCAAGCTTATTCACTACTCCTATCAACATCAATTTAAAAGGACTTGGACATGCTTAAACTGTATGGACCAAATCATTGTTATTGCATGGGGATCTATTGAATTTCTTTTATGCCCTCTTTTATTCTTTTTCTTTCTCTTTTCTTTTCTTTTTCTTTTTCTTTTATTTTTCTTTTTCTTTTTCTTTTATTTTTTCTTTTTCTCAAATTATTTTCAAAATGGAAAATCATTTGACAAACAAGACACTAAAAGGATAAAAAATTTCAGTCACCAGTTGATCCTATAAATTATAGGGTTATAACAATTTGGATCATGTATTTATAACAGAAAGGAAATGAAACAACTAGAGGTGTGAGTTGGCCCTTCCTCACATCATATTCTCCAACAACAACTATCAATCGAACACCTATGCTAACAACTATTAACAAACTTCTATAAAAAAGGATTCATGTAGGTAACCAATTCAACAAAATCTAATGGGCGTGATCTCCCTATGATGCACATTCCTCCCCATGGCCAGGTGTCTTCCAGTGGTTAAATTTTTTCATCATGATTCCAGTTGCGCTCTTCTCTCTTTTCCACGTCATCATCCACCCAAAAAAGTAATGACCCTAAACTCCTTGATTTCAGGTGCCAACCGGTAGCGCCATTCCATAGCACAATGGGTAGCGAGTTTCTATAATGCCTTCACTGATTACTCAGCACATCTCGTAGCACAATATCAAAAATAATCTTGGAGAATGAGTAGCTCCTAAGTCCGTGTATCGTTGTGCATAATTCAGTCTCTGTTAAAAATTTGGTAGTGCCCTACCTGTGTATTTTTATCCTCTGTGTAAATTTCGGTAGCGCCCTGCCTGTGTATCTATTCTTTCGGTAGCTTACATGCATGAAACAGAATAGGGTAAGATGTAGAAAAAAAAATATTTCGGCATCTAATAGTGGCTTTTCAAACCCAGCTAAGTTGCCAAAACTGTAGACTTTCAAAACTGTTTTAAAAATCTATGTCTTTGTTGCAATACTCTATTTCAGCTTTGCATGCAAATGAAATAATCTCTACAGCTATGGCTTTTGAAAACATTATTTTTCAAACAATTTCAATAACCATTTTCTAGTCTACAAGCACCATGTAAGTCTTAATGCATAGTAGCATGCATACATTTAGCATCTCCATCCAAGAATCAGTAACAGGATCATAGGTTTCACCTCCAACATCTACAAAGAAAGGACATGAATATAAGCTCGGTGGTAAAAACCCTTTAACCCACTCTTCTTTCATTTTTCCAAAATGGTGTTTTTGCAGTCAAGTCAATCACCTCGATCCAAAATAATAAGAAAAAATGATTTTTATTTGAATTTGGATCTCCAGGATTTGCAAATGCGACAAGGCCCCTGTGCCTAAAACTGAGATGTGAGTAAATTTCATTTGCAAATGGACTTTCATAAATACTTTCACCCCCTGCGATGGTACCATTTTATTCACCTTCTTGAGAAACAAAGCAGACCCTTTTGAAAAGTGTGAAATTGTTGCTTTCCTTCCACTTTCAGATCTTTTATATGAAAACCTTACATTTGTGATGATACCCTTGTTAAGTTATGGGATCCATGCGATGGATCATTTATCAAATGTAAGAGCTAAAACCGGATATGTTTTTTAACATAGATCAACTCTCGACATAAAATTCGATGAAAATTCCTCTTGAGTCTATCATTTGAACTGCATTGTGCATTTGAAAAACACAAGACTCATGCATGTTCTTTTGGAACCTATAGCTTACAACTTGATGATAGACCTACCTACACCTTTAGAATACCTGCACAACACATCCTCACCTTGGCATATGGCACCTGGATCATCGATAGGGTATTTGGTATAAAGGTGTTCAGTCGGTGTACAGAACCAGGAAGGAGCTCATCGCCTACATTTGATGTGTTGACTTGTTTGTTGACTCGTGGCCTTGAGATTGGGGTTTGAATCACAACTTATGCATTAGGAATGTGGTATTAACTCATAGATTAGTTTTAGTGTAATGACTGGTGGCTTGACTTGATTTTCATAGCTTGACTCGTGGCCTAGACATAACTTAGCTCGTGGCTTTGAAGTTGAATGCGCAACTAACCTGTAGGATGGTATAACATGTAGATATGACTTGGGATGTGGCATGTTAAATGGTTTATTCGATAAGCCGATTCATGGAAATGGATTTATATTATGTTGGTGGACTTAAGTATATGCGCTATGATATATAGACTCGGGCTTAGAACTAAAACATTTAGTTCACTTGTATGCACACACCACATTTTTTATAATTTTACAATTGCAAATCTAAAAGGCAAAAACAACTAGGGTTTTAGGCAATAATAACAACTCTTTTGGAATGTAGGTCAGAGGGAAAAGAAAAAAGATTTCCGAGAAAAAATAATCACCGAGAGATTGATGAAGAACCTCGAGGTTAAGACATTGGCCAAAAGATTGAAGAAAGCAATAAGTCAAATAGAGAGAGATGAAAACGCTCTCAAAATTCCATTACATTTTGATCACTAACAGAAGGTAAACATTGGGACATAAGAGAATTCAAAGTTCACATAGATGGGGGATTATTAGAGTGATCAAATAGTTGAAAATATCGTAGACTTGTTGCGCAAATATCAAGACCTATTCTGAATGACATTTTCATAGATGAAGGGGATAGCAGGAGACTTAGTCAAGATGAATATTCCTCTGAAACTAGGAGCCAAGAAAGTATGGAAGAGACCATATAGGTTAAATCTGAAGTACAAGGAAAAGGTGAAAGGAGAAATATAAAGGATGTTAGATGCAAGAATCATTGAACCGGTAGAAGAATATGAGTGGATCAATCCAATGGTAGTACAAGACAAGAAGGCAAGACAAATTAGGCTTTGTGTGGATCTAAGAAATCTAAATGATGTGTGTTTACATGACCCATTTCCAACACCATTCACAGATGAGGTACTGGAGAATGTAGGAGGCCAAGATACTTACTCTTTTACAAATGGATTTTTGGAGTACCATTCTATAAAAATTGTGTAGGAGGACCGACACAAGACTACTTTCACAAAAGAGTCGGGGAGTTATTAGTATATAATAATTCCCTTTGGACTAAAGAATGGCCCTGCAATGTTTTCCAGAGTAGTGGTTGCAGGGTTCAAGGAATTTATTCATAAGTTCCTTGAAGTGTACTTTGATGATTGGAATGTGTTCATCCTATTGAATGATCACATAGAAGTACTCAAGCTAATGTTGGATAGGTGTAGACTATGTCATATTTCCCTAAACTTGAAGAAGTGTATTTTTTGTGCACCATTTGGAATTTTGTTGGGACATGTAGTTTACAACCAGGGATTACTAGTAGATCCTATTGGCACATGTACTTTTCATCGAAATTGCAATTTGAGTGAGATTTGATTTTCTTTTCTTTAGCCAAATGGGAAAAAATCTACAAATTTGTCAAACAAATTTTTTTTTGGATTTGGAAGCCATTTTTGGTCTTGGGTTCATTTCAACATTATTGTACTTGAGTGTACTATTCATTCAAGGAAAAGAGTTTAGTCCTTTGGAAAATAAACTTTTACAAGTCTTGGAAAAATAAAATAAGTATGGATTTAGTCAATTTTTGGTTTCTAACCCAATTAGGCTCTCGGGCCTCATATAGGGCTTAATTGTTTTTCATTAAAAATATTGGGCCTCCAAGTTAAGCACCCAAGATCTATCAAGAATTGTTGTAGGTGAATCCCCCTACGGACAAGTGGATTCCCTCTTGGCCTCTAGACTCCAAAGGCCAAGACAGAAAAGTGCTTAACATGGACACTGACTTCCTTTTAAATCTAATAAATATAATGAATGAAAGAGAAGGATAAAGATATGTACTTTATTAATGACATTTGTCCTTGTAAATTACTGGCTGGGCTTCGATCCTGAGCTCCCTGATAGGTCCTATAAAACAAACAAAGGTACAAAATAATTCCTAATCTACTGAGATTAGCTCAATCATAGATCCATCTATTGTAGACAAACTCGTATGGAACAAGCACAAGTTTGAAAGAAACAGGCCAAGCATTGATTATATTAATGAGAACAAGTAAAAGTACTTACAATCCTTTGAATGAAGGTGCAACAGCTTCTTCCAGTTCTCCTTGTCCAGCCCCTTTTCTCAAATAATCTCCATTGATTGCTTTTATGACATCTCACTCATGAGATCATAAGTTTGATGTAATTCCCAATCTCCATTGTCAATACCTTCTTATGAGATCATAAGTTAGGTATAATTCTCAATCTTTCGTGTACATTTCACCATGATAAGGCTTCCTTATATAACCTTGGATAGGTCCAACCACTTGAAAGATATTTGGGATGAGTTGAGGATTGTTCTCCTTCAGTTGAGGATCTCCCATAAGATCATGCCTTGACCATCTATTCGAATTAAACTACCTTCAGGAATTGAGGGATTCTTCCCTTATTTGCCTCAATAAACCCAGAATTTGCTAAAAAAGGGTAGCGCTCGCCCAAAAGGGTGCACAGGACACTCAATAATTGCCTCAAAGAGGCTCAGGGAGCGCCAGCACTCCCTGATAGTGGGTAGGGGAGCACTCCTCTCCAAAATTCATTTTTTGAGTGTTGGCAAAAGGTTTGTACTCCCTGTCAAGTGACTTCTCTTCTTCAAAACTAGTCTTTGGGGTGTCTTAAGTGTCTTTGTAATGTCGTTAGAGGCATGACATAGGAAAGATGGCAGTATACTGTTTGTGACACTTGCAACAATTGTAGTTAATATGCGACACTTGCAGACAATATTTGACACTTACAACACTTGTAATGACGACACTTGCGACACTATCGAAGTGAGTAATTTTGAGGTGTAACAAGCACATAACACAACAACACAACACAAGTTGGCATAGGTTTCCAAGTCAAGACCAAAAGGTAGTGCATATGTCCAAAGATTTTCAAAACTATTGGCCTGAAGGTCAATCCCCAACTATTGACCACAGTCCACAAGTCGCAACACACAAAGAAAGCTGAGACCAAGCATCGAGGATAGTCACATGGAGGAGGATCCCAAGGGGCGATATTATTTTTTCACTACGCGTCGAATTGCATTGGAATTGTTGGTGCATATACACTATATCAAAGTAGTTTCCATGTGCCAATGTGGGATAATACCCATAAAGATATAAAAAAACATGCACCAAATGATGGGTCAAACCCAAATATGTCAGGTGTATATATAACAAGGTGTTAACGTCAATATCATGATCCAACAATGAACACCCAATCCCAATGCAAAGGTTCATGGTTATCCAAGTTGTTATCACTCCAAGGAACTCTTTGGGGTTGTAAACCAAAGACGCTTGGTAACTTATAAATGAAATGGTTTTTGGTATTTTTATAGATGGATCAATGAGATAACAAATTATAACTCAGTAGTCAGACTTTAAATGGGTAATCAAAACAAACAGAGCTCTCATGAAACAATAATCAGATGGCAAATTTAAATGGATGAGAATACAAAGTTACTAAACCAAATACAACATGTAGGGTTTATAAAACTGTGTAAAACAATCTTAAGTAAACTATGAGTTGACTGGTGAGATGACAGTCACTGCAGCTAAAACAATTTAATTAAAACAGAGGAAGACAGGTGATAAAATATGATATTGTAGCAGAGAGAAATCTATCTTTTTGCATTAGCATCAAAAAATCTGTTTACATAGCATAAGAGTATCTGAAATCGAACCCCTCATTCATCTTCCTTCCGTAGCTTTATAGCTTAACAATTCAGTTACTAGATCCTAAAACTATGGATCTGAATTTCTAGAAATAGTAAACAAACAGTATTTACAAAGAAATAGGAATAGATCCTCAAAATAAGGTAAATCTTTATTTGTTGGCCCTCAAAATGTGGTTGAAATCTGATGATGTGTAGCTCAGCCTCCCAAGGCTCTCTGAAATTCGAATTATGTGATGTGGCTCCCAAAACCCTGAAATTTTTCCTCTTTTAAATATGGTAAATGACATTTGTACACCTTTTCTTCTCTTCATTTTCCAAAAGTGGCTGATTAGATAGATTTGATAATTCATTAATAAAGCCTTAGAAGAGGTTTCAATTCATTCTCAAGAAAAAATTTATGATCTCGGAAAAAACTGTAAAATTCTGGCCGTGACAGGATTTCAACAACTTATTTACCAAAAAATCCCCTCCTAAGCTGCTGAAAGGCGACACTTTCAACAGCTAACTAGCAAAATTTTCGGCGAATTAGCTGGTGAAAAGAGTAGATTTTCAAAATCAAATTTCTCGGCCATAGAAAATCTGTTTTTCATGCCTGAATAGTCGATCGACATCTAGAGAATCTAAGATTTCCAATGGTGTTTTCAAATATTCATTTGGAGCTTGGGAAGGGATTGAAAATTTCCCTGCAAGTTTAAACATCATTCTCTCCATTTGCAATTCAAAACCCCAAACGGTTCTGCACACCAAACACTGTGATATGCTATTGGGTCGAGGTCTTGCGCTGGTGAAAATACTCGGTTCTGCGCTAATGGATTTGAACTTTCCATCCCCAACGCCATGATTGTGGAGCATGAGTTTCTGAACCAGATCCGATTTTTAATCCGATTTGGACGTGCAACTCGAGTTTTCATGATTATCTACTTTCACCAGAGCGTCCTTCTTGATTTCATGACGTGAGTTGATCGCATCATCATTTGATTTTTGAAACGTGGATAAGCGCACATGATTCCCGCTTTCTCCAGCCAACGGCCCATGGAAAACGCCCCTTAGCTGTTGAAACTTACTGCTTTCATCAACGCACAATCCTATAAGAACTGCTCCTTAGCTGTTGAAAGTCATGACTTTCGCCAACGCACAACCCGCGACAATGCTTCTTTGGATATTTGAAAATTAACACTTTCACCAACGCACAGACCTATGAGAGATGCTCCTTAGCTCTTGAAAGTCGCCACTTTCACCAGCTAACACTCATCTTTTAAACACACGTTAGCTGTTGAAAGCATTTTATGAAAATTTTTAAGAGAAGACCTTTATGGGTCATCTTATTTCTAAGACAAAATTAAAAACCTAAGTCTTTCATCTTGAAAGACTTAAAATCAATTTGATAAAACTACCAATAACCATGCTATCCACCACAAAATGCAACCATAGGGATAGGTTCATTTTGGGAGCTAACATTTGGCTCCAACTGGGATGGGCATCTCCCTTTGAGGTGACCAAGAACCTAGTAGTTTCAGTAGCCTTTAGCATTGGGCATGGAGTCATTTGATCTGTGCAACTGTTCTTCAACAAACCTGTAGTCTGACTGTAGCTTGCTTGTAACCTGCCTGTGACATGTCCTGCTTATTCATGAAATCAACAACTGAAAAAGATCTCATTTGCTCGTATGGCAAGCTTATTCCTCTGCCTACTCCTACACTAACCAGCTCTGCCATTTGTTAAGTGAATGTTGATTTCCATAGTAGCCATCCAAGCAATTTGAACACTGAAGAAATCTTGTCTTTATTACTGATCAGCAAATGATGTTGAACATGCAACCACAGTGACAAGGATATTTTTAGGAAATCATACTTACTCAGAAACACTGGCCAGCTAAGAAAATCTGAAATTTTTAGGTTCTTTGAAAAGTATAGATCCATGAAAACTACTACTGGATCCTTGAAAAGAAAATAAGAAACATGTTGCTCCTCGGGAAAAAGCTGCATGTCCATGGTAACGTCTTGCTCAGCCATGATTGTTTCTCTGCAAGAGGACTGATCATCTTCTTGTCCTCTTGAGATTAGTGATTGATCATCGATGATTGTAACTTCCTTCTCAGACAAATGCACACAAGATGATGAAAGAATAGGTTTTACATCATATGCATTTTGATCAACTAAAAACATGTAGTTGCATGTATAATCATTAGTTATCATAGGCTCATTCTGATTTACAAACTGATCATAAACTTCATAGTCATACCTGTCTCTGGAATACTCTGCACATACTAAAGAATCTAATTCTGAATCTGAAATGTACTCACCTTCAGGTTGTTGTCCCTTATCTGTTTCATACTTACTCTTTTCTTCAGAACAATCCTCAGGGGATGATGATAGAGCACTGTCTCTAGAGTACTCTAAAACTATTGGAAAATTCAGATCCGAATCTAAAAAGAGCTCACATACCTGCTGCTATTCTAAAACTGTTTCAAGCTCATAACTCTCATGCTCAGAATATGAAGTATACTGACATTCTGCTTGCTCATGTACTTGAAAATTTTCCAATAAATCTCGATTTCGGATCCTTCGGGAAAGATGAATGTTTTCCTCAACTTCTTGAGAATCTTCAAACAACTGGGTCAGGGATGAAGACTTCCGTTCTATCAGAAGAAGGACAAGATCTAAATGAAGACCCATGACATAATATATCATGGCAACTACCTCTATAGGCCTGACCTCCCAAGGCATGTCATGATAAGCACATTAAAACCTTCTGTTGAAAACAGGTAGGGCTTCATCCTGCTCTCATTTCAAAGCATAGAAATCAGCAAGATAGGAATCTAAATATTTTTACTTGCCCCAATACTTCAGGAAAACATTAGAGAATTCGGTCCAAGATCCAATTGAATCAGCTCTCAGACTTTTAAACCATGCAGCAGTATCTTTGATCAGGGACTTTGAAAACATTCTCATGATCACATCTTCATGTGCAATTGAAAAACGATCAGCAAAATCCAAAAAGGATTCCACGTGTCTCTCAGCTGAAGCTTGATTCTCTCTGGAAAAACAAGGAAGATATCCATAACAATCAAGAGGATAAGGATGAAGGGGATGGGGCAATTTTAAAGGCCTAAACATTTTCATCATAATCTTGGCTTGAAAGGCAGTGGGCTACTCATAAGGGATACAATGTTGATGAAAAGGTTCAGCAGTAGTAAAAACAGGTACTGAAGTCTGAGTATACTTGGAGTCAATTTCAATTTCGACAAAGTCATAAAAGTGATCAAATGCAAGAGGAATTGGAATACAGGACTCATTTTTAAGAGCAAGTTGTGATGAGGATATCAAATCAACATCTATAGCACAAGGTTGTGGAGTCTCTATTTCTTCTAAAGATGGATAGATGAAAACGGGATGGTAGTCTTCTGAATATACAAAACAGAAAATGATTCTCTTTACATGTAAAGGGAATAACATGAAAGAGTTAATAAAAAACAACAATAATTCATGAAGCAGACTGATAAACTGATATCTGGATTTAAAGTGCAGCCTCTTCATCTCTTGTTAAATGGATCCTCCCAGTGGATTCTTATTCAAACTCATATGGATCAGGGAAAGAACAAGCTTTTGCAAATCTTCCCTAACAGTTGGATTAGATTTCCTCACCTTTCACAAATGGTCTTTTAGGACACTCTTTTCAACAAGCAGACTAGTATGGATATAGATATTTTTCTCTGTCTGTGAAGGATGGAAAAAGAGGAACAATTCTCTCCTAAGGACAACTGGTAAGACTTCTTTCCTTGGGTTATATATAATGTCGAACTCAGAAATCAGGTTTGTAATTTCAGAAACCAATGGAAGCTGTCACCCTTCAGGTTTTATGTTTCAATTTCAGATATCTGAAAACATGAAGATTCAGAAAAATAGGTTTAACAGAAGATGGTCTAGATACAAATAAGAAACAGTACCTCTTGAAATCCCTGAGGTAGGTAATCTACAGATCTGAAAATCTATTTCTGTAAAGCTCGTCTCCTTCTGATGATCTTTTCTGGATCTGTCATAGGTCTTCAATGGAGTCGCCACTGAATTCGTTCTTCATGGAGTCGCCAGATAGATGATTACAACCAAAGATGTCCAGGCTTTGTCTATCATCAAAGATGGATCTATGTCGTCTCCCAGGGAAGCTGAGCTTCAATCTCCTCTCCCCGGCAACGACGCCATTTTGTTATCACTCTAAGGAACTCTTTAGGGTTGTAAACCAAAGATGATTGGTAACTTATAAATGAAATGGTTTTTGGTATTTTTATAGATGGATCAATGAGATAACAAATTATAACTCAGTAGTTAGACTTTAAATGGGTAATCAAAACAAACAGAGCTCTCATGAAACAATAATCAGATGGCAAATTTAAATGGATGAGAATACAGAGCTACTAAACTAAATACAACATGTAGGGTTTATAAAACTGTGTAAAACAATCTTAAGTAAACTATGAGCTGACTGGTGAGATGAAAGTCACTGCAGCTAAAACAGTTTAATTAAAACAGAGGAAGACAGGTGATAAAATCTGATATTGTAGCAGAGAGAAATCTATCTTTTTGCATTAGCATCAAAAAATTTGTTTACATAGCATAAGAGTATCTGAAATCGAACCCCTCATTCATCTTCCTTCTGTAGCTTTATAGATTAACAATTCAGTTATTAGATCCTAAAACTATGGATCTGAATTTCCAGAAATAGTAAACAAACAGTATTTACAAAGAAATAGGAATAGATCCTCAAAATAAGGTAAATCTTTATCTGTTGGCCCTCAAAATGTGGTTGAAATCTGATGATGTGTAGCTCAGACTCCCAAGGCTCTCTGAAATTCGAATTATGTGATGTGGCTCCCAAAACCCTGAAATTCTGCCTCTTTTAAAGATGGTAAATGACATTTGTACACCTTTTCTTCTCTTCATTTTCCAAAAGTGGTTGATTAGATAGATTTGATAATTTATTAATAAAGCCTTAGAAGAGGTTTCAATTCATTCTCATGAAAAAATTTACGATATGGGAAAAAACCGTAACATTCTAGCCGTGACAGGCTTTCAACAGCTTATTTACCGAAAAATCCGCTCCTAAGCTGCTGAAAGGAGGCACTTTCAACAACTAACTAGCAAAATTTTCGGCGAATTAGCTGGTGAAAAGAGAATATTTTCAAAATCAAATTTCTCGGTCATAGAAAATCCGTTTTTCATGCCTGAATAGTCGATCGAGATCTAGAGAATCTAAGATTTCCAATGGTGTTTTCAAATCTTCATTTGGAGCTTGGGAAGGGATTGAAAAGTTCCCTTCAAGTTTAAGCATCATTCTTTCCATTTGCAATTCAAAACCCCAAATGGTTCTGCACACCAAACATTGTGATATGCTATTGGGCCGAGGTCTTGTGCTGGTGAAAATACTCGGTTCTGCGCTAATGGATTTGAACTTGCCATCCCCAAAACCATGATTGTGGAGCATGAGTTTCTGAACCAGATCTGATTTGTAATCCGATTTGTACGTGCAACTCGAGTTTTCATGATTATCTACTTTCACCAGCGTGTCCTTCTTGATTGCATGACGTGAGTTGATCGCATCATCATTTGATTTTTGAAACGTGGATAAGCGCATGTGATTCCCACTTTCTCCAGCCAACGACCCATGGAAAATTCCCCTTAGCTGTTGAAACTTACCGCTTTCATCAACGCACAATCCTGTAAGAACTGCTCCTTAGCTGTTGAAAGTCATGACTTTCGCCAGCGCACAACTCGCGACAATGCTTCTTTGGATATTTGAAAATTAACACTTTCACCAGCGCACGGACCTATGAGATATTCTCCTTAGCTATTGAAAGTCGCCACTTTGAACAGCTAACACTCATCTTTTAAACACATGTTATCTGTTGAAAGAATTTTATGAAAATTTTAAAGAGAAGACCTTTATGGGTCATCTTATTTCTAAGACAAAATTAAAAACCTAAGTCTTGCAGCTTGAAAGACTCAAAATCAATTTGATAAAACTACCAATAGCCATGCTATCCACCACAAAATGCGACCATAGGGATAGGTTCATTTTGGGAGCTAACACAAGTGTCGAGGGAGGGAATCCTTGAGAGTGCACAGGGAAAAAGGCATCGACAACTAGTCAAGTCGTGAGGAAGGAGGTTGAGCTCGCAGATATCAAGGCACAGGTTTAGATGTGAACCGAATGTTAAAGTACTAGATTGATCCCTTTCCTCCATCCCTCGATGCATGTATAGTATATGCCCAAAATGGATTTAGTGGTGATTCCCTTCAACTTTTCAGAGAAAGGTCACTAGGAGGCATTTGAATCGTGATTTGGAGGGTAATATTGATGATGTTATCACTAGTAAGGGAGTAAAAAATAGGTGTGAATTTTTTTGTCTAAAGAATGTAGCGATGTCTATCCTCCAAGGCGTTAACTACCAAGTGTTTGAGCACTATGCCACAACCAAATGTAGAATTCCCAGTGGTTTGAAATTTCGTGTTGGTCGTTTCTTGGCTATGTTTATGGTTGTGTAATTTTAGAATATGCCAAGCGAATCCTCTAGGTTGTTCAAATTTCAATGATTCCAAACCAAGGAGATTGTTAAGGTGTTGAATTCATCATTAAAATTCTAACATTGAGCCACGAGGAGTGTCAAATCATTCACCAAAAAGGGAAGCGTTATATAAATCACGAGCTATTACTTCTTTACAAGCTATAGACGATATGCAGATGAAAAAGGTACTTCATGATTTTGTGATCATGAGAAGTAACGGGTCATTTACTATGGAAACAAGGAATGGAAAATGAAAATGACAAGCTAGAGCATGCCCCTTGGTTTTTGGAAACATTATGAAGCTATTACAGGATTTAGAGTATCTTGTGAATTCTTGCTTGTTGTTAATTGTGCCCTCTGCATCACAACTATTAGTGCAACCGATTGTTGGATGATCTTTAATTGTTCCAAGGGACCCAAAGGTATTTTTCCTCACTCTACAGGCTCAATTGCTTTATGTTGTTCTAGCTATTTGGAACAATACAATGTTTTGTCATTGCAGAGGCGAGTTCTACATTGATTTTGATTATCTAGAAGAAAATAAATATCTTTTGGGTATTCTTTACTTGCAAGATTGGATAATAAAATATTGTCAGGCCATTTCTTGTGTTTCTGTTTGGAGCACCATAAGCTTTCCCACTCACCTTGTGCAAGTTATAATACCTACAAGGGTTCCAATACATATGAGATGGCGTTAATGATAGAACTCCTTCTGAGACTTTAGGATAGGGTTAAACTTCTCCTGAAGGAACGGCCTGAACATCCAGGGTTGCAACAGATTCTACAAATTAAAGGAGCACAAAGTGTGTTGGTTTGATGTGGGTCTTTAAAAAAGAAATTACAAAGTTTTAAAGAAACATTCTGAAGATATTTATGTTGTTGCATTCCATGGAAAGAGTTGGTAACTTGTGGTTTTTCTAATAAGGTGAGAAGAGAACCTCTGCTATGGGAGGCTACCAATATTTTAGCAGCAAGCAGGTTGTCAGAACTACCAGAGGAACATGAAGAAAAAATGAAAATTTTAAAGAAGCCAGAACTTATGCAGGAAATTGTAAAGGATGGGAAACATGTTTTGTTAGCAAAACCCTATATTTTATTGAATAATCAACTTCAACATTTCTAAGTTAAGGTTGAATGATATCAGAGCAAGATGAAGTTATTACAGGCTGAAAGAGATAGTTTTCTTAGGAGAGAGAAATAAATATTCTTGAAAATTGAATCAGATGATGTTGTGTTGCTTGGAGAAAGAAGGTGATCCATGAGTTGATTTTCCTTCAACTATCTCTAGCATAGAAACCTAGCTCTCAAAATTTAGTATATGCATAGAATTTTCAGGAAGAGATGGCTTAGATTGATTGTACTAGGATTTGAGCAGGCATAGTAGGCATTTATGGCTAATGGTTGAAGGTGTTTCACAAGTACATAATAAATAGATGTTTTTTAATGAAAATAAAAACATTACATGCAATTTGACGAGGCCTTGTGATAAAGGAAGCATGGCACCATTCATGGCCTTTGGTTGTTTCCATATCCATAATTTGATGTGCAGTTCCAAACAGAAAATGTTGAATGATGTTATGAACTGGCCAGTGTGTCAAACTTTGCAGGAATTGAATCCAAAAAGGTATGGAAATGGAAAAAAAATTATTGATTCAACTTTAGGTCTATCACACTTGTCTCCTCCAGTTATCAAGGGATTTAGTCAACTTCAAGGCATCATGGCATCATTAAATGGAGATTATTAAAGACATGTTATCCAATGTTTGTTCGACTAAATGATTTCAAATGCACCGTGAAGGCCAACAAGTGAAGGAAAATCCTAATCCATATGTGTTTTCCACCCTTTGAATGGCAAATGAATTCTAATTGAAACAAAATCCTAAAAGCAAGGTATTAGTTCTACACATGTATTTTTGTTGTTTTACACTTCCAGGAAAGTAAGTGATAGGGTACAGATGTCATGATGTTGTAATTCTTTACTATTTTTAGAAAAGATGATAGATCTCGAACTATCCAATTGTAGTTGGTTAATTGTTTCTATATCTATTGTTGAAGAAGACTATGAAGGGGTTCGAATGACTAGAGAGAGGAATTCCTTTGTAGCTGGAAAACTCTGTAATTTCTCATGAATTTTAATACATGAAGAGAGTGTTTTTTGATAGCAAAGATTCATCACGGTGTCCCCTTTAAGTTTGTTTTTCCCCAGTTCACATACATTTCACCTATATTTTTTCTTCTAAGCATAGATAAGAGAAAATGATCAGAATTCATCCTTGATAGATGCTCCCTTAATATAGTCAATGTTGGTGTCATGTTTTAATGATTGCATGTCCAAAATTCACCCTTTGTTAGGTGCTTTGTTCATTCTAGTCAACCTTTATATTATTTATTCTAAAGTTACAATTAAGGATTCAACCTTATTTGATGATCTCATTAGTAATGGGATTTTATTATCTCTGTCTTTCCATCATCTGAATATTGTTTATTGCTGAAAAGGTATGATTATTTTTCCTTTGTTCCCTCAAGGATACATAGTTGTGTTAATCTTCATAGTATTTCAGAAATCGACTACATTTCCCAACGGTACTTTATCTCTTGCTTGTCCTACCATTTCTTTAAAACAAAAACAAACCTATCTTATATTAGAATCTGACCTCCATGTGTTTATTGATGAATATGTTGAGCTATTACCAGTGATTAGACATATGAGAGAGCCCTCTCTGGTTGTATAGGTCAGAATACAATCTAAATTTGGTTGAAATGGTTACCTTGGGGTTTATTTGATACAACCTGTTATCCCCGATTTCTAGGGATAAATAGGAGATCATGTCTCGAGGCCCATAGGTCCTAGACATGGAGTACCGAGAGCAGGATTGACCTGAGAATGGCCTTGGAGAGCCCATCTTTCTTCTTCTTCATCAGACTTGTCCTATTAGCAGCATCATCCATCACCTTCAACTTGGAATTGTATCAGAGAAGACTCTTGCTTCATGAGGTAATTGGTCCAGGTATCATGGTATGTGTCATGTTTGATCATTATAACTTTCAGATATATGCATCAGATTCCTTTCATTTCTGACAACTGCTTGGATCTTACACTAACCCACTTGACCATGGTTGGGGGGATTGACG
>ML787370.1:275258-288074 GCA_009831015.1 Picea engelmannii
TTCAGCTTTGTATAGTAGGTAATTGTAATGTCTTTGAGCTATTGGATGATATGCTAGGGGTTTTATGCATGCATTTGATAAAATTAATGATGAAATATGATTGACATTGCTATGATCCCTAGGACTAATGAGCCCATGGAGGGCGGATTTTTTTATGTGCGGGACCATGCCCGACGGACAGGTACCAAGTGGACCGGTAAACATGGTGAGATGATTAGTTATGACCTCCATGGGGCTTAAGATCCCATTATATGGTTGTTGGGACCTCATCAGGGGCAGAGATAGGACAGGGATTGATCGAGCCTTTGCACGAGAGAAGAAGAAGGATATTTTCATCAAGGATGCCTTGGCTGAGCCCAGCCCTAAAGGATTGACCCACTGCAGGTGGAACGTGTCCCTCTGATGATCCAGGACGTCTTCTAGAGGCCCTTGACATCTCCTTCAGTGCATGGCAGTTTGTCACGTGTGATAGAGTTTGGAGGCCCAGAGAGGGCCAACATTTTTCATCTAGTGCTGTGACTTGCCCTAAAAACGGCCAATGTCTCCCTCAAAGGGGCCAGACTAACCTAATTAGGGCTGACGTCACAGTTGGATATCTCATCTTGATGCAAAAAAAGTTGGATATAAGAAATTAAATGATTATTTTAAGAATTTATTGAGCAAATTGTTGATTGGATACATTGTAGGCTTAGTCATCTTGATAGATATTGATGAATTGATACTCTTTCATAGCTAATTGAAAAAATGTTGACTTCATTTGTATCTATGCTTCACATTGCTTATTAAATAATATCAGATAGTTATTGAAGCACTAACCCTTTGTGTTATAGCCTGCATATATATATTCTATTGATGTTGTCTTGTTCCAGGAAGGTGTTTTCAATTGGGCATACACTTCATTATTGGTTGTTTAGTCGGGCTATCTGACTTAGGTGGTAACCTGTGAGGAGGAAACTTTAACCTTGCTTTGTATCTTAGCCTCTCCAAAACCCCAGGTTGTCGGGGACGTCTCCCCTGGGCTAACCTCCCTAAACAGAAAGAACCTCCCCATTGAGGTGACATTAGGTGGGGAAGGTTCCTGTTACACCAGTTTGATATCTATCCTTTAGCCCATGACCTAAAATAAAAAAAATTCTATAACACTTTGGCGCCGTTGTCGGGGAACACTGAGTCAATCTTCCTCAATGAAAAATCTTTTGGTAATCCTTGCCTCAAAGACCTTTCTCTTACAATCTTACCTGGTAACTCCACTAGACTTTATTCCCCTATTCTTTGATAGTTTCAGGAAAACTATCTGGCGACTCCACAAACCAAAAGGAGATTCAATAATCCGCCTTTAGCTTTCATAAGGAAGCCTCCTTTGAATTCACCTATTCTCAAGTCACTTTTTGGAAAGAGACTTCCTTTAAACATGTCTATCTCTCAGACCGGTACTACAAACCCAGTTAACAATCAAAGACAATGGTCGTCTACTGTTTTCAAGCCATTAGACATGTTAGCCATACCTAGCTACCCTAGGCAAATGCCACCCAAGTATGAGAAGTGGTTGCCTAAGTTTACCGGAACTGATGCCACTATTGTCGAAGAGCATATGAGTAACTTTTGGGCATTCCTTCAGCTTCACCCCATTAGTGATGACGTTGAAGACTTGGTCATGAAATTATTATCTGCTACCCTTTATGATGTTGCAAGACGTTGGTATCTCAGTCTTCCTGATGGAAGCATCAATACCATGGATAGACTTGAGAAAATCTTTCTCAGAAGGTGGAGCATCAAAGAAGGCCCTAACATGCTGCTCACCCGACTAAATAATCTTGCCAAGCATGAGAATGAGTCTATTCGGGAATTTCACACCAGATTCGAAGCATTACTCCAAAGAATTCCCCAAGCCATCATCTGAAAGATGATTACCTTGTTCACATTTACACTAGATCTTTTAGTGGCCAACTAGGGTATCTTCTTAGAGACAAATACCCCCAATCCATTCAAGAAGCCCAAGATCTCGCTACCAAGATAGAAGGAAATCTCCTTTCATCCAAGATTGATCCCTTTGCTAACCCTACAAGGAGAATAGACACCAAGCAGAAAGTAGTACACAATGTTGAACCTACTTCAGATCTCTGCACCAGTATCAGTAAGTTGCAAGCTTCTGTGGATGGCATCATGAAGAATCAAGAAGAAATGATGAGCCGGATCATTAGACTTGAAAATTCCCAGACCCAAGCACCTAGACCTCCATTCAAAGGGCAATGCCAGAAAGGGAACCAAGCCTACAAGTCGAAGAATGAAAATGAAGTCCCGAATACTTTGCCCCCTACAAACATCGTTGATCAAAACCCTTGGTGCATGGAATGCAATGAAGCACATTAGGAGAATGAATGCCCTTACAACGCCAGCCAGCAACAAGTCAACAATTTGGACTGCTTTATGAATCTTCCTCAGATAAATATCACATATATAGAACATCAACAGGCCCTGAAGGAAGCAGCAAGAGAAGCGAGTATGGAAATAATAAACAACTTGTACCAGGAATCATGAGAAAATCTAAAAAGGAAAGAAGTCCAAGTATACAGGAGAAAGAATCTGAAACAACCTACCCCTGATCAGCCGAAATCTCTTGAGGTTCTTCCTCCCAAGACATCCAAGACTGATAAGGTTAACCTTGATTTTGACTTTGAAGGAGCTTTGTCAAAAATGCATGTAAACATTCCCCCAAAAGAAGCAATTAAGATCCCCTCTATTAAAGAATGCTTTGATACCTTCTTTTCGGGAATAGTTGAGCCTATGGACCCCCCAATAATGTTACAGGCTGATCACTTCAGGATCTAGTACTGTGAAAACCCCCCTTTCTTCATGACTCTAATGATGAAAAACAAATACCTTAACAATTGCATGCTAGATACAGGTGTTGGTGCAAATATGATGTCTCTTAAAGTCATGCAGCAAATGGGTTTGAAGGTCACTAGACCTTATAGGAATGTGTGTGGTTTTGAGTCTAAAGCAATACCCACACATGGTGTGGTTGAAAATGTCGAGGTACACTTGAAAGAATTCCCCGAGAAAACAGTCCACATAGATATTATAGTGGTTGATGTCCCGGACGTATGGGGAATGTTGTTGTCTAGGAGGTTTGGTGCAATGATAGGCGGGTCCCTTGAGATGGATCTCACCTTTTTGCGATTACCTTTGAAACATGGGACAACTAGATGTTTACTCAATGTACCAATAACTGGAAATCACGTGCAAGATATCGTTCCTCCCATGAATGAAGCGCAGAAAGATGTGATACAATCTCTTCAAGAATATTCTCCAAAAGATATGCCCTTTGCAATAGAGGAAGAGTTTTGACTAGATTGAATGGCCCAAGAAAGAAGAATACCAACAACTCCTAGATGAATTTTAGAACAAAGAGGTTGGGATGGTGAAGATATTAAAAAGGAAAAAGGATTAAGAGGACATGCAGATACATCCATCCCAGCAATAAGTTTTTACATCAGAAGCCCACCCACCTCCCTCAGTACGGTACACCAGGGTTGTTCAAGGAACAACCAAACACAAGATCAGAAAATACAAGGAGGGATATTTGGTATGGATGTGGGATACTCATAAAGGAGAGACAACTAATGTAAAAGGAAGAACGCAATCATGGCTCGGACCTTTCAAAGTCGGAATGGAATCAGTTGATAACTCATACTATTTGTCCACTTTGTAAGGAAGAAGGTGCCCATTACCCATTAACGGTCGCCTCCTCAAACCCCACCAAGGTGGTGGGACATGATTCCACAGGTAAGTATAGGTAGGTAGGCATTTTTCCGTGTATTATACCATTTGCATTTCATGTTAGTTTGTTTCCTCACTGCATATTGATTGTTTTATTTCAGTCACATATATATTATATTTTGCGGGGTGGCAATACCACCCCACCTTTTTTACTGATGCCCTTTTCGAGTGTGAGCAGGTCTGCAAGTTTATGCTAGAGATGTTGAGGTTCTCATGCACTCTACATTGAGCACATGTCCCCGAGTTGGAGACAGATGTTATCCCCAGTTTCTAGGGATAACTAGGAGATCATGTCTCGAGGCCCACAGGTCCTAGACATGGAGTACCGAGAGAAGGATTGACCTGAGCATGGCCTTGGAGGGCCCATATTTCTTCTTCTTCATCAGAATTGTCCTATCAGCAACAACAACATCCATCACCTTCATCTTGGACTTGTATCAGAGAAGACTCTTACTTCATGAGGTAATTGGTCCAGGTATCATGGTATATGTCATGTTTGATCATTATAACTTTCAAATATATGCATCAAATTCCTTTCATTTCTGACAACTACTTGGATCTTACACTAACCCACTTGACCATGGTTGGGGGGATTGACGGGGTACCCTAGCAAGCTTGTACCCATAGGTTTTTGTTAGCTACCAGGGGGGATTTTAAAGAGCCATCGTTCGCTCCCATCATATTATCATTTTACATCTTATATCCCATTCATCTATCCCATTCCCCTGGTCCGGACATTAGGATGACCTATTTGTGGGGTTACACCTTATCCTATGGGAAGAAGGGGCTAAAGGCCCAAGGGATAAAAGCAGCTAGTAAGAGATAAAATCCATAAAAAATAAAACCTAGAGATGCCTCACCCAGGGATCCCCAAGAAGGCAATAAAAGGCCTCTCAATAAGAAACAAGAGGGACCCTAAGAAAAATAACAAAAACAAGACCTAGAAAAGAGGATGGGGGGTATCATCATGAGCCAACCCATTATGTTCATAGGTACCTAGCAGTATGACATTGCCATTATCTGGTTACCACACCAGGGAAGTGACCTTTGGTTGCATGACCAAGGGAAAGGGGGTCTCATCACGAGCCAGCCTTATCATCTCTGTGAAAGTACTTGTGGGTAACACTGTTAGCTTTGGTCACCACACCAAGGCAGTGTCCTCTAGTTAGACCTTGAAATAAAAAGAAAGAAAAAGTAATAAAGAAAAGAAAGAATAAAGGCAATAAAGGGCTTGTAAATAACTGCATCTAGGAAAGGTATAGCTCGCCTCCTACAAAGGCACCCACGGATAATATCACCCCTGTCTTTCACTATGTCTGGACATCCTTTGACCACACCACCTCGTGTTACATGGCTTGGATGATATCCTTTGGGAAACTTTCCTTTTCTTATGGATGTTGGCCCAATAGGGCATCTTGTCCTTTTCTTCAGCTTTGTATAGTAGGTAATTGTAATGTCTTTGAGCTATTGGATGATATGCTAGGGGTTTTATGCATGCATTTGATAAAATTAATGATGAAATATGATTGACATTGCTATGATCCCTAGGACTAATGATCCCATGGAGGGCRAATTTTTTTATGTGCAGGACCATGCCCGATGGACAGGTACCAAGTGGACCAGTACACATGGGGACATGATTAGTTCGGACCTCCATGGGGCTGAAGAGCCCATTATATGGTTGTTGGGACCTCATCAGGGGCAGAGATAGGATAGGGATTGATCGAGCCTTTGCACGAGAGAAGAAGAAGGATATTTTCATCCAGGATGCCTTGGCTGAGCCCAGCCCTAGGGGGTTGACCCACTGCAGGTGGAACGTGTCCCTCTGATGATCCAGGACGTCTTCTAGAGGCCCTTGACATCTCCTCCAGTGCATGGCAGTTTGACAAGGCAGTTTGGCACGTGTGACAGAGTTTGGAGGCCTAGAGAGGGCCAATGTTTGTCATCTAGTGCTGTGATTTGCCCTAAAATGGGCCAACGTCTCCCTCAAAGGGGCTAGACGTCTTGCTCATTGCTCATTTAGAGTTTTCTTTTAGTAGTTTAATGTAAAACAGTATTTCCAGCCAGCAACAAGTCAACAATTTGGAATTCTTTATGAATCTTCCTCAGATAAATACCATAGATATAGAACATCAATAGGCCCTGAAGGAAGCAGCAAGATCAGCCGAAATCTCTTAAGGTTCTTCCTCCCAAGACATCCAAGACTGATAAGGTTAACCTTGATTTTGACTTTGAAGGAGCTTTGTCAAAAATGCATGTAAACGTTCCCCTAAAAGAAGCAATTAAGATCCCCTCTATTAAAGAACGCTTTGATACCTTCTTTTTGGGAACAACTGAGCCTATGGACCCCCCAATTATGTTACAGCCTGATCACTTCAGGATCCAGTATGGTGAAAACCCCCCTTTCTTCATAAATCTAATGATGAACAACAAATACCTTAACAATTGCATGCTAGATATAGGTGTTGGTGCAAATATGATGTCTCTTAAAGTCATACAACAAATGGGTTTGAAGGTCACTAGACCTTACAGGAATGTGTGTGGTTTTGAGTCTAAAGAAATACCCACACATGGTGTGGTTGAAAATGTCGAGGTACACTTGAAAGAATTCCCCGAGAAGACAGTCCACATAGATATTATAGTGGTTGATGTCGCAAACGTATGAGGAATGTTGTTGTCTAGGAAGTTTGGTGAAATGATAGGTGGGTCCCTTGAGATGGATCTCACCTTTTTGCGATTACCTTTGAAAGATGGGACAATTGGACATTTACTCAATGTACCAATAACTGGAAATCACGTGCAAGATATCGTTCCTCCCATGAATGAAGCACAGAAACATGTGATACAAACTCTTCAAGAATATTCTCCAGAAGATATGCCCTTTGCAACAGAGGAAGAGTTTGACCAGATCGAATGGCCCAAGAAAGAAGAATACCAACAACTCCTAGATGAATTTCAAAACAAAGAGGTTGGGATGGTGAAGATATTAAAAAGGAAAAAGGATGAAGAGGATGTGCAGATCCATCCATCCCAACAAGAAGTTTTTACATCAAAAGTCCACCCACCTCCCTCAGTACAGTACACCAGGGTTGTTCAAGGAAAAACCAAACACAAGATCAGAGAATACAAGGAGGGAGATTTGGTATGGATGTGGGATACTCATAAAGGAGAGCCAACTAATGTAAAAGGAAGCACACAATCATGGCTCGGACCTTTCAAAGTCAGAATGGAATCAGTTGATAACTCGTACTATTTTTCCACTTTGGAAGGAAGAAGGCGCCCATTACCCATTAATGATCGCCTCCTCAAACCCTACCAAGGTGGTGGGACATGATTCCATAGGTAAGTATAGGTAGGTAGGCATTTTTCTGTGTATTATACCATTTTTATTTCATGTTAGTTTGTTTCCTCACTGCATATTGATTGTTTTATTTCAGTCACATATATATTATATTTTGCGGGATGGCAATACCACCCCAACTTTGTTACTGATTCCCTTTTCGAGTGTGAGCAGGTCTGCAGGTTTATGCCAGAGATGTTGAGGTTATGATGTTCTCTACGGTGATCACATGTCCCCGAGTTGGAGCCAGATTTTATCCCTGATTTCTAGGGATAACTAGGAGATCATGTCTCGAGGACCACAGGTCCTAGACATGGAGTACCGAGAGAAGGATTGACCTGAGCATGGCCCTGGAGGGCCCATATTGCTTCTTCTTCATTAGACTTGTCCTATCAGCAGTAGCAACATCCATCACCTTCATCTTAGACCTTTATCGAAGAAGACTCTTTCTTCATGAGGCAATTGGTCCAGGTATCATGGTATGTGTCATGTTTGATCATTATAACTTTCAGATATATGCATCAGATTCCTTTCATTTCTGACAACTACTTGGATCTTACACTAACCCACTTGACCATGGTTTGGGGGATTGATGGGGTACCCTAGCAAGCTTGTACCCATAGGTTTTTGTTAGCTACCAGGGGGGATTTTGAAGAGCCATCATCCGCTCCCATCATATTATCACTTTTACATCTTATCTCCCATTCATCTATCCCATTCCCCTAGTTCGGACATTAGGATGACCTATTTGTGGGGTTACACCTTATCCTATGGGAAGAAGGGGCTAAAGGCCCAAGGGGTAAAAGTAGCTGGTAAGAGATAAAAGCCATAAAAAATAAAACCTAGAGATGCCTTGCCCAGGGATCCCCGAGAAGGCAATAAAAGGCCTCTCAATAATAAAAAAGAGGGACCCGAAGAAAAATAACAAAAACAAGACCTAGCCAAGAGGATGGGGGGTCTCATCATGAGCCAGCCCATTATGTTCATAGGTACCTAGCAGTATGACATTGCCATTATTTGGTTACCACACCAGGGTAGTGACCTTTGGTTGCATGACCAAGGGAAAGGGGGTCTCATCACGAGCCAACCTTATCATCTCTGTGAAAGTACTTGTGGGTAACACTGTCATCTCTAGTCACCACACCAATGTAGTGTCCTCTAGTTAGACCTTGAAATAAAAAGAAAGAAAAATTAATAAAGAAAAGAAAGAATAAAGGCAATAAAGGGCTTGGAAAGAACTGCATCCATGATAGGTACAACTCACCTCCTACAAAGGCACCCACGGATAATATCACCCCTATCTTTCACTATATCTGGACATCCTTTGACCACACCACCTCGTGTTACATGGCTTGGATGATATCCTTTGGGAAACTTTCCTTTTCTTATGGATGTTTGCCCAATAGGGCATCTTATCCTTTTCTTCAGCTTTGTATAGTAGGCAATTGTAGTGTCTTTGAGCTATTGGATGATATGCTAGGGGTTTTATGCATGCATTTGATAAAATTAATGATGAAATATGATTGACATTGCTATGATCCCTAGGACTAATGAGCCCATGGAGGACGAAGTTTTTGATGTCCAAGACCATGCCCAATGGACAGGTACCAAGTGGACCGGTACACATGGGAAGATGATTAGTTCAGACCTCCATGGGGCTGAGGAGCCCATCATATGGTTGTTGGGACCTCATCAGAGGCAGAGATAGGACAGGGATTGATCGAGCCTTTGCACGAGAGAAGAAGAAGGATATTTTCATCCAGGACGCCTTGGCTGAGCCCAGCCCTAGGGGGTTGACCCACTGCAGGTGGAACGTGTCCCTCTGATGATCCAGGACATCTTCTAGAGGCCCTTGACATCTCCTCCAGTGCATGGCAGTTTGACAGGGCAGTTCAGCATGTGTGACAGAGTTTGGAGGCCCAGAGAGGGCCAACGTTTGTCATCTAGTGCTATGATTTGCCCTAAAAAGGGCCAATGTCTCCCTCAAAGGGGCTAGACGTCTTGCTCATGGCTCATTTAGGGTTTTCTTTTAGCAGTTTAATGTAAAAATGTATGATTTTTTAGTTATTAGCCTTGCCGGCTATTTTAATGACCTAATTTTAATTAAAGGTCATTGGATTATATAAATTGAGGATGTTTTCCCTCATTTTAACATAACACAATTCACTCACACTTGTGAGGTCTGATTTTTGCACCCTTCTTGGGTATATTTGCTTGCTAAGTGAGGCACACTTGCTATTCAAAGGATATTTGTGGCATTTGTGGCATTTCTCTCAAGGAAGGTTTACAACTAGATTTTTCTTATGCTTCTCTTCATGATATGTAAGTAAATTTTCTTGCCAAACTTCTTAATTGAATGGTTGTAGGTGTAATTTATTGCATTTTCTTATTAAATTGTTGATTTAAAACCCTAGGTAACAAGCACACAAGTAGGTCATTGTTACATGTCCCCTTAGAGAGAGATTTTTCAGCCATTGAAGAAGAAGGATTGAGCCTAGCCTTTGCTACACTCATCTTGCTTCTTCCCTCAAGCTAGCGTTGAAGTTTATAGGTTGAAAGAGGGTGACGTCCTAGGCCTAGGTTATCTACACCTAGGGCCATCATCTTCTAGGGTTTGAAAGCCTTGTCCTTACAGTACATTCTCCCTTAGACTTATTATTTATGCTAGCCGTTTTGCCAAGTTGACCTAAAGAAGGAGGAAAGATCACGAGGCCTTACTTAAGCAACACCAGAGTGAGAATCTTTCCGCTAGGGTTTTGATTCTAGGGCCCTGCCTTTGTAGCACCTTCGAACCCTTCCTTCTAGTCTTTAAGTCATCATCCTTTCAAAACCTTGTGCCCTCTTCTTATTTGACTCCATATACCCTAAGGCACTGATATCTAACCTCCAACGTTGAAGTCTTAGTGTACAAAACTATTCTCAAAACCTTAAATTTTGAAACCCTAACTAACAAACTAACCTAATTAAAGCTGACGTCACAGTTGGATATCTCATCTTGATGCAACAAAATTTAGATATAAGCAATTAAATGATGATTTTAAGCATTTATTGAGCAAATTGTTGATTGGATACATTGTAGGCTTAGTCATCTTGATAGATATTGATGAATTGATACTCTTTCATAGCTAATTGACAAAACGTTGACTTCATTTGTATATATTTCTTCACATTGCTTATTAAATAATATCAAATAGTTATTGAAGCACTAACCCTTTGAGTTATAGCCTGCATATATATATTCTATTGATGTTGTCTTGTTCCAGGCAGGTGTTTTCAATTGGGCATACACTTCATTATTGGTTGTTTAGCCGGGATATCTGACTTTGGTGGTAACCTATGAGGAGGAAACTTTAACCTTGCTTTGTATCTTAGCCTCTCCAAAACCTCAAGTTGTCGGGGACATCTCCCTTGGGCTAACTGCCCTAAACAAAAAGAACCTCCCCATTGAGGTGACATTGGGTGGGGAAGGTTCTTGTTACGCCAGTTTGATCTCCATCCTTTAGCCCATGACCTAAACTACAAACTGTGCAATAACACAACCCAAAGAAAATACCAAGTGCTAACAAATCCAACCAAGATTACAGTAATTATGGATTTAGAACCACCTACATCATTCAGACAATTGAGAGCAACTCTGGTTCATACAATATATTACAAGAAATTTATCAAAGGATATGCATAGATCACAACACCAATGGAAAAGTTATTGAATAAGGAAGCAAATTTCCAATGGAACAAGGATTGTTAGAAGGGTTTGGACACCTTAAAGAAAAAACTAGTGACTGCATCAATTCTTATATTTCTAGATTGGAACAAGGATTTCCATGTACATGTAGATGCATCATCCATAGTGTTGGGCGCAATACTACCCAACCAGAGGAAGGAGACATAGATCACCCAATTTATTTTGCAAGCAAGAAGTTGTCTGTAGTAGAGAAGAACTATACTACCACATAATGAGAAGGATTGGCAATGGTTTATGAACTACATAACTTCAAACATTATTTATTGGGGTCTCACTTTAATATGTATATAGAACATTTTGCATTAAAATACTTAGTTAACAAGCCAGTGTTGGGGGGGATAATATGCGGATGGTTACTACTCTTTCAAGAATATGATTTTGAGGTTGTAGTGAAACCACAGAAGCGAGATGTAGGACCATATCATCTATCGCGCATAATATCAGGAGAAGATGCAAATAATTTAGATGACATCTTCCCAGATGCACAACTATTTGCAGTAAATATGGTGGATGATTACTTCTCGGACATCGTGCAATTTCAAAGTACAAGAATGGCTCCATTAGATATGGAAGTCTCACAGAAGAAACAAATAGTAGTGAAAGAAGTAGATTATCAGTTGATTGTAGGGAATTTATACAAATTGGGTGAATATGGAATATTGAGACGCTATGTGTTGGAACACAAAAGACCGATGATACTTGAAGAAGCACATGATGGGATTGCAGGAAGACATTATGTAGGGAGAGAAAATGCAAAAAATGGTTCGTGCATATGGATTTGGTGGCCCACACTTCAGAAATATGATAAGGAATATTATCAGTCATGCGATATATGTCAAAGAGTTGGAAATCCATCTATGAGGGATGAAATGCCTTTGAATCCATGGGTTACACTACAAGCATTTGACAAATGGGCCTGTTGACGGGCGAAACAGTCCATCCGTCAACTGGGAGAGTGGAACCGGTCCGGGGTTCTCTAAATAACCCAAGCCGTTTGGAATGGACCACCCTGACGAGTTTAACGGCTCCGTTGGCCGCCCTAAGGTCTTTTAAGAAAACCAAAGAGAAACTAATCTAAACTAACTAATCTAACTAAAACAAATAAAACTAACTAAACTAACTAAAACTAATAAAACTACTCTAACTATTCTATTATATAATCTACTAATTACTATTTTAATAACTCAAATCAACTATCTAATCACTAGCTGCAATATTACTTATTCACAAATGTACACTATAAACAATCTACAGATTTGATTAAAACCTGCAAAACTCAATTGATTACTGCCCTAAGACAGCAAGATATGTTTTTTGATTTTTTATATTTTATGAAAAAGAAATAAAACTACTGAAATTAAACAATTTAATATAATTTCTGAAATTAAACGATCTAATATAAATCTAATTAAAACTATTTCTAAACTAAACTATTTAATGGAAACAACAAGGAAAAGACTAACTGACCTGAAAGCGCTCCTAATTTGTCCTATGCGTGATGACTC
Organism: Picea engelmannii; assembly: GCA_009831015.1. Lineage (NCBI taxonomy): Eukaryota > Viridiplantae > Streptophyta > Pinopsida > Pinales > Pinaceae > Picea > Picea engelmannii. The sequence goes on from ML787370.1 coordinate 287,629, forward strand.
GGAAGCTGGTCAGAGGAAGTAAACTTGCACCGAATTGGTTCAATAGCTTCTTGTAAATGATTAGCTGAGATGCTCTTCGAGTTAGTTTATAGGAAAAACAAGACATAAAAATATCATAGCAATTTTAAGATATATAAATCTCTGCAATAAGAGAAACCTGTTGTGCAAAAACTTATATTATATAATTCAACTCATGAAGAAGATAAACCTATCATTCACAAACTGAACTAACAATTGTTATATATTTTTATACAATTAGAAGAAACCAGATATGGATTACTGTGATTAAAATTATATCATTTTCACATGATCTAGATAGCTAAAGTAGTCATAAATCATAAACAAAGTGATATACAAAACATGAAACAAAATGTTGATATATTGAGAAGCTAAAGCTGTGACAAAACATCAATTCTGCTCCAGTCTGTATTAGGATTCCATATCCT
>ML787370.1:288124-314455 GCA_009831015.1 Picea engelmannii
AATTTTTTTATGTGCAGGACCATGCCCGATGGACAGGTACCAAGTGGACCAGTACACATGGGGACATGATTAGTTCGGACCTCCATGGGGCTGAAGAGCCCATTATATGGTTGTTGGGACCTCATCAGGGGCAGAGATAGGATAGGGATTGATCGAGCCTTTGCACGAGAGAAGAAGAAGGATATTTTCATCCAGGATGCCTTGGCTGAGCCCAGCCCTAGGGGGTTGACCCACTGCAGGTGGAACGTGTCCCTCTGATGATCCAGGACGTCTTCTAGAGGCCCTTGACATCTCCTCCAGTGCATGGCAGTTTGACAAGGCAGTTTGGCACGTGTGACAGAGTTTGGAGGCCTAGAGAGGGCCAATGTTTGTCATCTAGTGCTGTGATTTGCCCTAAAATGGGCCAACGTCTCCCTCAAAGGGGCTAGACGTCTTGCTCATTGCTCATTTAGAGTTTTCTTTTAGTAGTTTAATGTAAAACAGTATTTCCAGCCAGCAACAAGTCAACAATTTGGAATTCTTTATGAATCTTCCTCAGATAAATACCATAGATATAGAACATCAATAGGCCCTGAAGGAAGCAGCAAGATCAGCCGAAATCTCTTAAGGTTCTTCCTCCCAAGACATCCAAGACTGATAAGGTTAACCTTGATTTTGACTTTGAAGGAGCTTTGTCAAAAATGCATGTAAACGTTCCCCTAAAAGAAGCAATTAAGATCCCCTCTATTAAAGAACGCTTTGATACCTTCTTTTTGGGAACAACTGAGCCTATGGACCCCCCAATTATGTTACAGCCTGATCACTTCAGGATCCAGTATGGTGAAAACCCCCCTTTCTTCATAAATCTAATGATGAACAACAAATACCTTAACAATTGCATGCTAGATATAGGTGTTGGTGCAAATATGATGTCTCTTAAAGTCATACAACAAATGGGTTTGAAGGTCACTAGACCTTACAGGAATGTGTGTGGTTTTGAGTCTAAAGAAATACCCACACATGGTGTGGTTGAAAATGTCGAGGTACACTTGAAAGAATTCCCCGAGAAGACAGTCCACATAGATATTATAGTGGTTGATGTCGCAAACGTATGAGGAATGTTGTTGTCTAGGAAGTTTGGTGAAATGATAGGTGGGTCCCTTGAGATGGATCTCACCTTTTTGCGATTACCTTTGAAAGATGGGACAATTGGACATTTACTCAATGTACCAATAACTGGAAATCACGTGCAAGATATCGTTCCTCCCATGAATGAAGCACAGAAACATGTGATACAAACTCTTCAAGAATATTCTCCAGAAGATATGCCCTTTGCAACAGAGGAAGAGTTTGACCAGATCGAATGGCCCAAGAAAGAAGAATACCAACAACTCCTAGATGAATTTCAAAACAAAGAGGTTGGGATGGTGAAGATATTAAAAAGGAAAAAGGATGAAGAGGATGTGCAGATCCATCCATCCCAACAAGAAGTTTTTACATCAAAAGTCCACCCACCTCCCTCAGTACAGTACACCAGGGTTGTTCAAGGAAAAACCAAACACAAGATCAGAGAATACAAGGAGGGAGATTTGGTATGGATGTGGGATACTCATAAAGGAGAGCCAACTAATGTAAAAGGAAGCACACAATCATGGCTCGGACCTTTCAAAGTCAGAATGGAATCAGTTGATAACTCGTACTATTTTTCCACTTTGGAAGGAAGAAGGCGCCCATTACCCATTAATGATCGCCTCCTCAAACCCTACCAAGGTGGTGGGACATGATTCCATAGGTAAGTATAGGTAGGTAGGCATTTTTCTGTGTATTATACCATTTTTATTTCATGTTAGTTTGTTTCCTCACTGCATATTGATTGTTTTATTTCAGTCACATATATATTATATTTTGCGGGATGGCAATACCACCCCAACTTTGTTACTGATTCCCTTTTCGAGTGTGAGCAGGTCTGCAGGTTTATGCCAGAGATGTTGAGGTTATGATGTTCTCTACGGTGATCACATGTCCCCGAGTTGGAGCCAGATTTTATCCCTGATTTCTAGGGATAACTAGGAGATCATGTCTCGAGGACCACAGGTCCTAGACATGGAGTACCGAGAGAAGGATTGACCTGAGCATGGCCCTGGAGGGCCCATATTGCTTCTTCTTCATTAGACTTGTCCTATCAGCAGTAGCAACATCCATCACCTTCATCTTAGACCTTTATCGAAGAAGACTCTTTCTTCATGAGGCAATTGGTCCAGGTATCATGGTATGTGTCATGTTTGATCATTATAACTTTCAGATATATGCATCAGATTCCTTTCATTTCTGACAACTACTTGGATCTTACACTAACCCACTTGACCATGGTTTGGGGGATTGATGGGGTACCCTAGCAAGCTTGTACCCATAGGTTTTTGTTAGCTACCAGGGGGGATTTTGAAGAGCCATCATCCGCTCCCATCATATTATCACTTTTACATCTTATCTCCCATTCATCTATCCCATTCCCCTAGTTCGGACATTAGGATGACCTATTTGTGGGGTTACACCTTATCCTATGGGAAGAAGGGGCTAAAGGCCCAAGGGGTAAAAGTAGCTGGTAAGAGATAAAAGCCATAAAAAATAAAACCTAGAGATGCCTTGCCCAGGGATCCCCGAGAAGGCAATAAAAGGCCTCTCAATAATAAAAAAGAGGGACCCGAAGAAAAATAACAAAAACAAGACCTAGCCAAGAGGATGGGGGGTCTCATCATGAGCCAGCCCATTATGTTCATAGGTACCTAGCAGTATGACATTGCCATTATTTGGTTACCACACCAGGGTAGTGACCTTTGGTTGCATGACCAAGGGAAAGGGGGTCTCATCACGAGCCAACCTTATCATCTCTGTGAAAGTACTTGTGGGTAACACTGTCATCTCTAGTCACCACACCAATGTAGTGTCCTCTAGTTAGACCTTGAAATAAAAAGAAAGAAAAATTAATAAAGAAAAGAAAGAATAAAGGCAATAAAGGGCTTGGAAAGAACTGCATCCATGATAGGTACAACTCACCTCCTACAAAGGCACCCACGGATAATATCACCCCTATCTTTCACTATATCTGGACATCCTTTGACCACACCACCTCGTGTTACATGGCTTGGATGATATCCTTTGGGAAACTTTCCTTTTCTTATGGATGTTTGCCCAATAGGGCATCTTATCCTTTTCTTCAGCTTTGTATAGTAGGCAATTGTAGTGTCTTTGAGCTATTGGATGATATGCTAGGGGTTTTATGCATGCATTTGATAAAATTAATGATGAAATATGATTGACATTGCTATGATCCCTAGGACTAATGAGCCCATGGAGGACGAAGTTTTTGATGTCCAAGACCATGCCCAATGGACAGGTACCAAGTGGACCGGTACACATGGGAAGATGATTAGTTCAGACCTCCATGGGGCTGAGGAGCCCATCATATGGTTGTTGGGACCTCATCAGAGGCAGAGATAGGACAGGGATTGATCGAGCCTTTGCACGAGAGAAGAAGAAGGATATTTTCATCCAGGACGCCTTGGCTGAGCCCAGCCCTAGGGGGTTGACCCACTGCAGGTGGAACGTGTCCCTCTGATGATCCAGGACATCTTCTAGAGGCCCTTGACATCTCCTCCAGTGCATGGCAGTTTGACAGGGCAGTTCAGCATGTGTGACAGAGTTTGGAGGCCCAGAGAGGGCCAACGTTTGTCATCTAGTGCTATGATTTGCCCTAAAAAGGGCCAATGTCTCCCTCAAAGGGGCTAGACGTCTTGCTCATGGCTCATTTAGGGTTTTCTTTTAGCAGTTTAATGTAAAAATGTATGATTTTTTAGTTATTAGCCTTGCCGGCTATTTTAATGACCTAATTTTAATTAAAGGTCATTGGATTATATAAATTGAGGATGTTTTCCCTCATTTTAACATAACACAATTCACTCACACTTGTGAGGTCTGATTTTTGCACCCTTCTTGGGTATATTTGCTTGCTAAGTGAGGCACACTTGCTATTCAAAGGATATTTTTGGCATTTGTGGCATTTCTCTCAAGGAAGGTTTACAACTAGATTTTTCTTATGCTTCTCTTCATGATATGTAAGTAAATTTTCTTGCCAAACTTCTTAATTGAATGGTTGTAGGTGTAATTTATTGCATTTTCTTATTAAATTGTTGATTTAAAACCCTAGGTAACAAGCACACAAGTAGGTCATTGTTACATGTCCCCTTAGAGAGAGATTTTTCAGCCATTGAAGAAGAAGGATTGAGCCTAGCCTTTGCTACACTCATCTTGCTTCTTCCCTCAAGCTAGCGTTGAAGTTTATAGGTTGAAAGAGGGTGACGTCCTAGGCCTAGGTTATCTACACCTAGGGCCATCATCTTCTAGGGTTTGAAAGCCTTGTCCTTACAGTACATTCTCCCTTAGACTTATTATTTATGCTAGCCGTTTTGCCAAGTTGACCTAAAGAAGGAGGAAAGATCACGAGGCCTTACTTAAGCAACACCAGAGTGAGAATCTTTCCGCTAGGGTTTTGATTCTAGGGCCCTGCCTTTGTAGCACCTTCGAACCCTTCCTTCTAGTCTTTAAGTCATCATCCTTTCAAAACCTTGTGCCCTCTTCTTATTTGACTCCATATACCCTAAGGCACTGATATCTAACCTCCAACGTTGAAGTCTTAGTGTACAAAACTATTCTCAAAACCTTAAATTTTGAAACCCTAACTAACAAACTAACCTAATTAAAGCTGACGTCACAGTTGGATATCTCATCTTGATGCAACAAAATTTAGATATAAGCAATTAAATGATGATTTTAAGCATTTATTGAGCAAATTGTTGATTGGATACATTGTAGGCTTAGTCATCTTGATAGATATTGATGAATTGATACTCTTTCATAGCTAATTGACAAAACGTTGACTTCATTTGTATATATTTCTTCACATTGCTTATTAAATAATATCAAATAGTTATTGAAGCACTAACCCTTTGAGTTATAGCCTGCATATATATATTCTATTGATGTTGTCTTGTTCCAGGCAGGTGTTTTCAATTGGGCATACACTTCATTATTGGTTGTTTAGCCGGGATATCTGACTTTGGTGGTAACCTATGAGGAGGAAACTTTAACCTTGCTTTGTATCTTAGCCTCTCCAAAACCTCAAGTTGTCGGGGACATCTCCCTTGGGCTAACTGCCCTAAACAAAAAGAACCTCCCCATTGAGGTGACATTGGGTGGGGAAGGTTCTTGTTACGCCAGTTTGATCTCCATCCTTTAGCCCATGACCTAAACTACAAACTGTGCAATAACACAACCCAAAGAAAATACCAAGTGCTAACAAATCCAACCAAGATTACAGTAATTATGGATTTAGAACCACCTACATCATTCAGACAATTGAGAGCAACTCTGGTTCATACAATATATTACAAGAAATTTATCAAAGGATATGCATAGATCACAACACCAATGGAAAAGTTATTGAATAAGGAAGCAAATTTCCAATGGAACAAGGATTGTTAGAAGGGTTTGGACACCTTAAAGAAAAAACTAGTGACTGCATCAATTCTTATATTTCTAGATTGGAACAAGGATTTCCATGTACATGTAGATGCATCATCCATAGTGTTGGGCGCAATACTACCCAACCAGAGGAAGGAGACATAGATCACCCAATTTATTTTGCAAGCAAGAAGTTGTCTGTAGTAGAGAAGAACTATACTACCACATAATGAGAAGGATTGGCAATGGTTTATGAACTACATAACTTCAAACATTATTTATTGGGGTCTCACTTTAATATGTATATAGAACATTTTGCATTAAAATACTTAGTTAACAAGCCAGTGTTGGGGGGGATAATATGCGGATGGTTACTACTCTTTCAAGAATATGATTTTGAGGTTGTAGTGAAACCACAGAAGCGAGATGTAGGACCATATCATCTATCGCGCATAATATCAGGAGAAGATGCAAATAATTTAGATGACATCTTCCCAGATGCACAACTATTTGCAGTAAATATGGTGGATGATTACTTCTCGGACATCGTGCAATTTCAAAGTACAAGAATGGCTCCATTAGATATGGAAGTCTCACAGAAGAAACAAATAGTAGTGAAAGAAGTAGATTATCAGTTGATTGTAGGGAATTTATACAAATTGGGTGAATATGGAATATTGAGACGCTATGTGTTGGAACACAAAAGACCGATGATACTTGAAGAAGCACATGATGGGATTGCAGGAAGACATTATGTAGGGAGAGAAAATGCAAAAAATGGTTCGTGCATATGGATTTGGTGGCCCACACTTCAGAAATATGATAAGGAATATTATCAGTCATGCGATATATGTCAAAGAGTTGGAAATCCATCTATGAGGGATGAAATGCCTTTGAATCCATGGGTTACACTACAAGCATTTGACAAATGGGCCTGTTGACGGGCGAAACAGTCCATCCGTCAACTGGGAGAGTGGAACCGGTCCGGGGTTCTCTAAATAACCCAAGCCGTTTGGAATGGACCACCCTGACGAGTTTAACGGCTCCGTTGGCCGCCCTAAGGTCTTTTAAGAAAACCAAAGAGAAACTAATCTAAACTAACTAATCTAACTAAAACAAATAAAACTAACTAAACTAACTAAAACTAATAAAACTACTCTAACTATTCTATTATATAATCTACTAATTACTATTTTAATAACTCAAATCAACTATCTAATCACTAGCTGCAATATTACTTATTCACAAATGTACACTATAAACAATCTACAGATTTGATTAAAACCTGCAAAACTCAATTGATTACTGCCCTAAGACAGCAAGATATGTTTTTTGATTTTTTATATTTTATGAAAAAGAAATAAAACTACTGAAATTAAACAATTTAATATAATTTCTGAAATTAAACGATCTAATATAAATCTAATTAAAACTATTTCTAAACTAAACTATTTAATGGAAACAACAAGGAAAAGACTAACTGACCTGAAAGCGCTCCTAATTTGTCCTATGCGTGATGACTCGGAAGCTGGTCAGAGGAAGTAAACTTGCACCGAATTGGTTCAATAGCTTCTTGTAAATGATTAGCTGAGATGCTCTTCGAGTTAGTTTATAGGAAAAACAAGACATAAAAATATCATAGCAATTTTAAGATATATAAATCTCTGCAATAAGAGAAACCTGTTGTGCAAAAACTTATATTATATAATTCAACTCATGAAGAAGATAAACCTATCATTCACAAACTGAACTAACAATTGTTATATATTTTTATACAATTAGAAGAAACCAGATATGGATTACTGTGATTAAAATTATATCATTTTCACATGATCTAGATAGCTAAAGTAGTCATAAATCATAAACAAAGTGATATACAAAACATGAAACAAAATGTTGATATATTGAGAAGCTAAAGCTGTGACAAAACATCAATTCTGCTCCAGTCTGTATTAGGATTCCATATCCTTGTTCTCCACGAATGAGGATGTTATTATTACAAAAATCATAAGTTTATATAAGTCTCTCCACAGGGTAAAACATCCCTGTGGATAATTATCAAACAGTTTTACATAATCAGGGAAAAATCCCAAAATCTACTAAACTAAGCAACTGAAATGTAAGTGAAATCTTTGAGATATCCTTCAACTGCTCATAAACTCAACTGCAATTCGAATTTACATGCAATAGGACACAAATATCAAATTAGAAGGATATTTTAGTAACAAAATACAAAAAAATGATCCTACAAACTTAGCTACAGAATCATCTGATTTTGTAGCTAGTCTAAAATAGCATACAGAATCAGATAGAAATCAAACGAAATCCTTTTTAAAACAATAAAATTTAATTTGTTTTTAATAAACATCAAAATCGAATTACTAATGGCTCAAGAAAATGTATCATTCAAATCAAACAAAATCGAAAAGAATGCAAACGAAACAGGATAAGAATGCTCTGTTCTTAGTTGCCATTAAATCGGGTCAAATAATAACCACACTGTTTCATATCCAAATGCAATTACAAGTAAATCGCATTGTATCCAAAATCGATATAGTTATAATCGAACTCAATCATAATCGATTGGTTACTGCTGTGCATAAAATTCATATTGTTTTAATCAAATATCAAACTGTTACGATTATAATCAAAACGAAACATGCATAATAGTATCCACAAACTTTGCCAATGTTTTTGGTCGCATGAGTGTCATACAGTTAATAGATATGACCAAAATAATGATCGTAATCATCATTGACTCGTTATAGTCATAGCAATAGATATCATTCAACCAAGTGTAAAAATAGGTAAATTGTTTTGATTGTATTCGACGGAATCATACTCAAGGAGTATCAACCCAACGAATTCGTTATTGATCACCACACAGCCAACAGACATAATAAAAAATAGTGATCATAACCACCAAAAGCAGTGATAACCATAACTGGGTAACAATCAGAACGAATCGTAACCGAGTCAGATATACAAACAAATCGTAATCTTGGACATAATCATTTCCATTCCCAAATTAACTTTAAACAATATATTTGTTGAAATATGGATCGGGCTGATAACACAGTCAAACGATGTGAATCGAACAACTTGCACTTTAGCTATGCATTAACAGAATGATGTTCGAATTGATCGAAATAGACATGAAATATTACATTTAATTGTTATGCCAACCATATTGTATAGAGTACAACAAATCCAAATCGAGCCATTGACTGTGTTCAATATTAAAATACCAGAAACGACCTGTGTTTAGTAAATATTAACAACTTCGATAACCAACAGAGCATTCGATTGAAGCCAAAACAAATCAAATCTATCTCGAGATCACTCGAACCAAAACCAAATCCAATGAAAATTGATTTATCAAAACAGCACTATATACAATAGTGCATGCTTGGGTGAATAGAGCAAATCTGCGGTGTAAACAGGGTTTATGAATTTGTCGTATAAATAGGTGAAAGTCATACCAGTGAGGTTGATCTAGCTATGCCAATTTTGAATTGACGAATGTTGTTGCCGAATCCACGCTCTTGAACAAAATCGAACCTGTTGTTCACTGCTTCTTATCAGTGGATGGCATCTTACCCTTTTGATTAGAGAGCTTTGCAACTTGGTCTTCCAGATCGTGAATTATTGATTGCAACATTGGCACATCAACGTAATACCTTTCCATCCATGCACCACACTGATCACACGGTGAAGCTGCTAGTTGAGATTGAACAGGAGGGGGGTTCGACGAGGCACCAGGGGTTTCACAGGGCATTCTGATGCCGGGATAACTTGGATCATTTTGTAAACAAGGTGGTAGGATCTTGACAAAATCATAAGCGGGTTTGTCACACAGACCTTCGGAATAGGGATACTCGCTTGCTAGGAAACGTTCAATTTCTGAGTCAGAATCTTCACTGAGCACAATAGGGTCAGGGTTGACAGGTGCTTTTGGTTTGTTTCTTGCCATGCGAGAGATTAACCGAGCGTTTTTCTTGCCTATAGAATTGGCATTAGGTTTGGTCTTGGGATTTTTAGCCACGGGTTTAACATTTTCCACATCTATGGTGACAGATTTGGGTAGGTCAACAGATGGCTCGGGTAGGGGTTTGGGTAGCAGGGAACTGTAAGGGACAGGGGGTACCGACTTGGTTTCGCTCACCACAGGTTTGTCAACCTGCGGTGGGCTTGACTCATCAAAATTATTGCGTTTAAGAAAATCATTTTAATTAACCCAAAATGAAATAGGTTGTTCTCGGCCTGGTTTCATTTGAACCTTTTGGACATTTTAAACAGACTCCTATACAGGTAGAAAGGCATATTAAGCTCATAGCCTATGAAAACCATAAGTAGCCGAAGGTGATATAGGAAAACGAAACCATACCTGCCCTCGCAAGTAATGAATTGCTTGGTTACCATGAGCAAGTCGTGCCAGCGCTGCTTAAGCATGTTTGCAGGCAAACCCTTGTCACAAGAGCTCACTCTTCATGACTGAAAGAGTAATGTCCACGGGACATCCTCCACTTTACAATTTTTCGACCATCTCTATCCGACAGCAGGCAAACCGGTGGCTAGACTGAGAAATTTCTCATCAATTTCCAACTGCACATCCCCAATCTTGGCTCGGGAGCCATCGAAGGTTAATGCAAATTGCCGAGCCACAGCAGGGTTATAGCCATCAAATTTTTGTATGAATGAGATCCATCTGAATTCCTCAAGGTCACTGTAAGCACCATCAAACATTAACAATGCCTGGCAGCCATTGGGTTTAGCCCTCACGACTGGCGCCATGTCTCGGGCTCATGGTAGGTTCGGATAAACACACAATACACAGGAGTAAAAATCGATAAGACTAACAGCTGCAAGAATTCAAAGGGGAATGAATCAATATGCACGTGCGAAGGTGGTGGGTTAGTTCACCGCCATGAAAAACATTAATGGCACAGTACCATCCCTGTTCTATCAATCATAACCAATATTAACACTTATTCGTCCAACCCAAGGTTTAAATGGTGGACAATTTTATCAATGTACCAATGTAAAGTTTGAAACCACGATCGTTCACGTAAAATCAAAACCATATATCATATGTGCCATAGTATAATTCGAACCAAGTAAAATCCAAATGTTTCACCAACGCGCTATGTGTATAAAACATTGTCATTCAATATGAAATCAACTCATATGTGACCCATGCGCTTTTGCATAAGCAAAGTTTATAAACATTGCAACAAGAGATTTCACAAAATCAATAAGTCAAGAGCTTATAGTAATAAGGATCATACCATATAAAAACCTTTAATTCACCATGACCCCTATATAATCAAGTATAAATCATCAATCAACACGCTCAATGCCTTGTCAATTAAATCAAAATCAAGTTGTGCAATCATAGGGATAATAGGCAAATGGACATAATTCGAAAAATAAACCAAAGGTAAGTACCAATCAGAATATCAATGCGCATATCATGACAGTCCATATAACGATGGGGAAGTTTTCACGCTTTCATTCGTGAAAAAAATAAATTGAAACCAATTGCAAATGTTGCATGAAATAAAAATGTCTTCTGTTCGCAAAATGTGAAAGAAATTTGAAGTTCAAGAGACATAGGTGTAGGCAGCTTTAAGGACAATTGAAAAAATTGAATTGGCTGCCAACTGGGCCATAGAATTTGTAGGGCCAATCAACCCACAAGAAAGAAGATTAGGGGCTAGGTACATCATCACTATGAAAAAGTATTTGAAAATATAGGCATAATAAACCTCAGTTACAAACTACATTGTGGAGAGTGTTGCATGTTTTTTGTTTGAGAATATAGTCACACGATTTATATGTCTGGTCATATTACTCAGTTATCAAGGCACACACTTTCTGAATAAGACAATTGCATCATTGACCGAGGAGTTTCAAATTCATCATCAAAAGTGTACACCATATCATCTTTGGGCCAATGGGATAGTGGAAGATTTCAATAAAATCCTAGAGAATGGTTTAACCAAGATCTACAATGTAGGGAGAGATGATTGGGACTTAAGAGTTCCTACAATATTATGGGACTATATGACAACAAGCAAAAATTTGACAGGATAGACATCGTTCATGTTGGTCTATTGGAAAGAAGCAGTGATGCCAATGGAGTTTATTCTACCTAGCCTACATATTACAGAAATCACTGATCTTTTATATTCTAGTGTAGTAGAGGAGAGACTATCACAATTAGTACATATTGAAGAAGATCAGTTTGTCATAGGTTTCCATCAGCAATTTTATAAATCAAGAGAGAAGGAATGGAATGATCAAAACATCAAAGAGAAAAAGTTTCAAGTGGGAGATTTGGTATTAGTCTACAACAACAAGTTCATGCAGCACCTAGGAAAGTTTAGAATGCACTAGTTAGGACCCTATGTGATTCAACATGTAACAGAGATAGGTGCTTCGCAATTAGAAACCATGAATGGGGAAGTCCTTGGAGGCATGGTGAATGGAAGTTGGTTGAAACTCTATAGAGACGACTGACAGTCTATGCAGTAATCTGGATTGCACCATAACAAATGTATCATAGTAATCGTACTATAGTAGGACGATAAAACATAGAAAAACAAATAAAAAGTATACAAAGGAAAAGAAAAATATTATAGAATACTAAGGCATAAGAACTTGCACATAAGGAATGATTATCGCACATGAAAAAGATGCAAAACAAATGCATAAGGAATGATTATCGCACATGCATAAGAACTACAAAGAAAATAGATGCAAAAGAAAGAACAGTTGCACAGTTTGGAACCGACAATACCATTGGAAGCATTCAAACACAGAAACAACAACGATAATATGATAATAATGGGTCATAAATATGTTGTATACTATTAAATTGTAAAATCTTCCAAAGATCACGATAGATTGATAGTACGAGGGAAAAATCTCATGATGGATTTGGTAATAAAGCTGCATTTATTTAACCACTCATCAACCCCGTTGGTGGATTGGAAACGTTATTTAAGGAATGAAGAGACATGCATAGGTGGAAATGAGGCACATAAACAGTTGAAGGTCATTCAACATGAATCATTGTGATTAAGAGATACATTTAAGACAGATAGAACCAGAGAAAATCTGAGTGCATTAGAGATGAACCACAACTACAAAAGAACAATCGCAAAGCCAATAAACAAACATGTCACACAAAAAAATGCCCCCACCAAAGGTTGGAGTGCCATAAACAGTGACACGAAGAAAATCAAACGACTAGCAGATTCCTCAGAGGTCGAGGAAGTACCCGAAGCTTCGACTTCGACTTCACAGACAAGCTTCCACATGGATTATATTCCACCAAGAAAAGACGATGTGCCTCACATCAAAGTACCAGCCGATGGGAAATACCCACTGACAATATCACAGTCCCACCTAGTGTTAGTATTGAAGGATACATGCTTGGAAAAGTAGCCACACTGAAGATGATGTGTTGGCACAGGGGTAGACCGAAGGTTCAACGCTACAATAGGACACCAAAAAAAACCTAACTACTGGCCCTTTCAGTAACACCTGCGAAGAAGATGGCATCTCACCCGAGGTAGAGGCAGGGGTGGTTGCAATACTCAGATGTCTGCAACCTTAGTTGGGACATAGATATGTGATTCTAACATTTAGCAGAGCACTTAGCAGTAAACATTCATCAACATTCAGTTCTTGGTAACAATGCAGACAAACCCTAATTACAAATAATCGCAGTATCCAAGCAGATTTAGCATCTAACAACACTTATCATGACGGAACAGATCAAGTCTTAACAGATTCAACACTAAGCATATGTATATCACTCAGATCTAACATCCATCCATGTTATTAAGCACTGAGAATTGACAAATCATTCATCTATATTAAAGAACTAAGCACATTAACATATAAACACATCAACACATTGCACAAATCAAAGCAACACAACATATACATTGTTCACCCCCCTGGGGGCTACGTCCAACAACTCTTCTTCTCTTCTATTATCTTCTGTTAATCAATTACATGCACAAAGCCTCAAAAACCCTACTCCACATAGGAAAGGAGATCTGCGTGCACCTCTCTATATCCTCCTTCCTCGAGCTAGGTTACAGCACTAAGCCTTCTACAGTCACTTACACTTAACTCAGCAAGCTTCACACATTATGCACAAAGAACTTACAATCCTTCGATCACATTGATCGATCACTAGCACTTATCACATTGGCCTAACATCACATAGATACCCCTCCTTACATTGCCTAGACATCTATTTATACTTTACAAAATAGGCCTAAACATGGGTAAACCCATGGGTCGACATCCCATACCCATTACATAATCTCAAACCCCCAAAAAGGGGCCGAGATGTAATGAACCTAAAATTCACCAATTTTTTTTTTTTTTTTTTTACCATCTTTATGACATAAATCAATTCCGTTTAAGCTTTAGAATTTAAGAGAAGGTAAGATACATTTATGTCCATAATGAATTTATTACACCAGTGTAGTTTACTTCGAACAGAAAAGCTTATGTGGATAAATTCTTCCATAATTCTATCACTTTCCTTAATTTTCAAACTACTCCAACATACTTATATGTATATAGGAAGTATCTAAACTTAGGTCTCATTATTACACACCAATAGCTTACACATCAAGCATAGTTAACTTGAAGGATCCCATCTTGTTCTCTAATTTTTATTCCCTTAAACAATATTCTAATTATGAAAATTTTGAATACTTAAAGGTGTATGACCTCATGGCAAGTAGAACTCTTAGAAAAAAATCTGCTTAATTAGTTTGATACTTTCATATACAATAATTTTTGAACTTGTCATGCCCTGTACACAATGACCTATAATATGATCTGTTATTTCTATTCTACCTCTATCCCGGATGAAGATCCTCCATCGTTTCTACCAGTCCATTCATTACAGTAAAAAAAATTCCTACTATGTTCCTACAGTTTTGTGAAAAAAAAACAGAGGTCAATCGAGTTTTGGTGATTACAAAATGCCAAATACAAAAGAAACAAAAGACCACATTGTTTGCCAAAACCCGAAATGCGGAAAGACTATGGGCCCAGCACTTCAGGGTCTCGGGGTTCGGGATTTCGCGATCTCAAATGCCAAACACCAAAACACAACAACTCTCGAATTGTGAAAAAGTGAAAGGAAAGTGGGACCAGCACTTTGGGGTTTTGGGGTTAGGGATTTCGCGAATTCAAATGTCAAACGCCAACATATAGCAACTCCTGAATTGCGAAAAGTGAAAGGAAAGTGGGACCAGCACTTCGGGGTTTTGGGGTTCGGGATTTCGCGAATTCAAATGTCAAACGCCAACATATAACAACTACTGAATTGCGAAAAGTGAAAGGAAAGTGGGACCAACACTTCAGGGTTTCGAGGTTCAGGATTTCACGAATTCAGATGTCAAATGCCAACATATAGCAACTCCCGAATTGCGAAAAGTGAAAGGAAAGTGGGACTAGTACTTTGGGATTTCGGGGTTCAGGATTTCGGGGTTTACGAACACATGACGCACAAACAAAATGAAACAGGAAAAGAGAAATGTGAAATGATATTAGGGTGTGGGCCCAAAAATTTTTGGGTTTCGGGGTTTACTAACTCCGGATGAAAAAACACTGCACAATGTGAATGCCAAATCGCGAAAACACGAAAAGAGATGGGACCCAACCAATATCGGGTTTCGACGTTTGGTAATGCTTGATGCATGAACAACACACAACAGTAATCGTCGAATCACAAAATTTGATCAGGCTGTGGGTCCACTTCGGGTTTTGGCGTTTGCAAGAACTCTACGCAACTTGAACCAATAAACTCCGAAATGCCAAAAAATGAAAACATGAACAGAATTTACAAACCCAGTAAAAAAAACGACACAGAGTGACAAATTCAATTCATAAATTGTTCCGGATCTTCTTAAGGTTTTCGGAAATTTCTAAATTTGTTACAGAGTTTGACTATGGAAAGGGTAGACCGCTCTTTAAATAAAACAAGGGAAGCATAAAATCTTCTGTTAGGCATCAATTCCCATGATTTTTTTAGCGTTTGATAAACAAAAGGGGTTTTCTAGATTTCCTTAACTTTCTGATGTAGATGGATTACTTCCAGTTTGAGTTTTATTTTCCAATACATATATATGTGTATAATATATGAGTGCCCAGGTGATCCATAAGGTTCTTTCTATTTTGTATTCCTCTCCAATTCTTAAATATAAAAAAAAACAGGAAGTCTCTTTTAAGATGCATGATTGTTTGGAATTAGCGATACATTTAAATGTTTTCTTTCGCCACAAAATGACTCAACTCTCATTGCTCAAATTTAGATCTATTTAACACTTCAATCTCAGAAATAAACCCATATCTATGCAGATTGGTCTTCTTCAAGCATTCAGAGTATCCTAGCATTCCGACTTCAAATTAAGCCTATCCGATTTCTCAAATCGTATTTAAATAAATTTGCCTAGTATTCTAGATTTTCGGGAGGGACCACTCCAGAATTTAGACTGTGATTGTAAATTTAATACTTTGATAGATATCATCCATTGAAAGAATTATTTTGATTTAAAACAAGTAGATGCATAATATTAGTTACACACAAAACATCCAAGGACAGAGTAAGGAAAAGATTACATATATGAACTAGCTTGCGGAAAAACAAAGGGAACAACCACGTTCCTCCCAACCGTAGAACAGGGAAGCCAAACAACTTGTCCAATTCACCCCCTAGCCTGACCATGAATCCATGAGGGCGAACTTGGAAAAGTTTCTCTTCAGCAATGTCCTACAACTCCAACAGTTTTTCCTTGCCTCACACTCAAATCAAAAGTCTCCTTTCCCAGCATACTTGCCAGTGTCCTGCTTCCTCACATATGTTATTTATCCATTTTGGCTAGGTCTTTTTCCCTCCCTTGGGAATTTTCCCAGCTTTCTAAATCCCTGATTTTCAGGGGTTGTCAATGGACAAATCACTGATTTTCCACTTGTAATAATCAGCCCGGAGGTAGTTCCAACATGTTCCCCACTCAAGGAGTCATGGTCAACTAAATTTAACATGGTTGTTTCATTTGTCCTTCTGCAATCAACATAAAATATTATGTTTCCATACAAGTGTCATATTCAAATAGTTAGTTGGGTCAGATCGGGTCTCTCCCCAACAATCAAAATAATTAATTACAATTACCAAATTCGAAATTTGGAATTGCCATAAATGGTGAAAAATTTCCAAATTCAAATTTACTAAAAACGGAAATAAATTTCAAACAATTTTAAATTTCAAAAATATTTTATTTTGGGGGATATCACATCCTTTCCCCCTTCAGTAAAACACTATCCTCAGTGTTTGTTCCCTTCTTGGAATAGGGTTGGATGATATTTCCACAAATCTGCCTCCAACTCCCAAGTGGCCTCCTTAGGACTAAAGTGCTTCCATTGCACCTTTACCTGAGCGACGACTCTGTTCCGAAGTGTTATTTATTTCCGGTCCAGAATGCACAGGGGTTCCACCTGGAACTCGCCTTCGGGTTCCACCTGCACCAAATTCCAATCAATCATATGAGTAGGGTCATGACAATACTTTTTCAATAAAGAAACATGAAATACATTATGAATTCTTAGATTAGCTGGAAGTGCAACTTGGTATGCTACGGGTTCAATTCGAGCTAGTATCTCGAAGGGCCCACAAAACCTGGGTGCCAGCTTGGTACAGTTCTCTAACTTCAGCGAGCTTTTTCGGGTTTTGACCTTCAAGTAAACATGGTCTCCCACTTGAAATTCCAAGTGTCTTCTTTTCTGATCTGCATAGCTCTTATGTCTGTCTTGTGCTTCTTTCAAGTACTATTGTACCTTTCTTACCATGTTCTCCATTTCTTGGAGCATCTTTGGTCCAACCATGAGTCTATTAGCTGGGTTATCCCAGCTAATTGGAGTTGTACACTTTCCACCATACAGTATTTCGAAAGGGCTCAACTTAGCCGAAGTTTGGTACCCATTGTTATATGCAAATTCTACCAAGTCCAGGTAGTCTTCCTACTTGCTTGGTTTTTTTCTTACGTACATGCGAAGCATATCCTCTATGATTTGGTTTGTCCTTTCAGTCTGTCCATCCATTTGTGGATGATATCTTGTACTGAAATTTAAGTTAGTGTTTAGCCCTGCAAACAATTCCTTCCAAAAAGCGGATGTAAATTTTACATCTCTATCTGATATCACCATTTTAGGAATACCATGCAGTCTAAAAATTTCTTTCATGAATATTTCAGCAATGTTTATAGCTTTAAAAGTAGACTTTACAGGAATAAAGTGTGCATACTTACTGAGTTTATCGATTACAACCATGATAGAACCATTATGTTTCTGAGTCTTAGGAAAACCTGTTATAAAGTCCAGTGATATAGTCTCCCATTTCCATTCTGGTACTGGTAATGGTTGTAATAGGCCAGCTAGATGTTGGTGCTTGGCCTTAGCCTGCTGACAATCTTGGCACCTAGCCAAGTATTCTGTTGTTTATCCCTTCATACTAGGCCAGAAAAATAGTTTTCTAAGTGTTGTTATTGTTTTCTGGAAACCTGGATGGTTAGAATATGGTTTCTTATGCACTTCGTCCAAAATTGTTGATTTCAATTCGGCTAAATCTGGTATATAAAGTCTGTTTTTGAGTCGTAATAGTCCTTTCTTGTCGATGCTTAGATCTGGTTTGTCAGAGTTGGCGGTCCTGTTTTGTAATTCTATCATTATCTTAGTGTAATTTCCATCATTGATACCTGTCGTCCTTATTCTTTGTTCCATATCACTTTCTGCCCTACTGATGTTTATCTCAAATAACCCATGGACTCTTCTGCTTAAAGCGTCTGCTACTTTATTTTCCTTACCCTTGATATGTTTGACCTCGAAGTCAAATTCGCTCAAGAAGGCTAGCCACCTTGCTTGTCTTGCATTAAGATCTGGTTGGTTAAATAAATATTTCACCCCACTATTATCCGTCAATAGTAGGAATTTTATGCCCATTATATAGTGTTGCCACATTTTTAAGGCATGTATTACTACTGCCAATTCTAAGTCATGAGTGACATCATTTTGCTCATGTTATTTTAATTATCGAGACTCGTAACAAATCACGTGCCCTTCCTGAGTTAGGACACCACCTAGTCCCTCTTTACTTGCATCAACACAAATTGTGAAGTCTTTATCTGGGTCTGCTACCCTCAAAATGGGTGTCGATGTCAATAATTATTTCAGCTTGTTAAAGTTGTCTTGACACTTTTGCGACCAGTTAAACTTGGTTCTTTTCTTTTGTAGTGACGTGATAGGGTAGTCTATCTTGGAAAACCCTTCTATAAACCTGTGGTAATATCCGATGATTCCCATGAATGACCGTATATCCGCTACATCCTTAGGTACCGGCCATTCCATAATGGATTTTGTCTTTTCCGGGTCTACGGCAATGCCTTCTACTGAAATTACATGTCCTAGATATTGTATGTATTTTTGATAAAAGTCACGCTTGTCAAATTTGGCATACAGTTTGTGTTTTCTCAACGTTTGCAACACTATCCTTAAGTGTTCATCATGTTCTTCCTCCATTTTTGAATAGACCAGAATATCGTCGATAAATACTACCATGAACTTGTCTAAGTATTGACTGAAAATACTGTTCATCAGGCACATAAATGTGGTTGGTGTGTTAGTGAGTCCAAAATGTATGACTACAAACTCGTAATGTATGTATCTTGTTCGAAAAGTTGTGTTGTTTATGTCCTCGTCCTTTATCCTAACTTGATGATAACCGAATCGTAAATCCAATTTTGAAAAGATCTTGGCCCCACCAACTTGATCGAACAGATCATTTATCCTAGGTAAGGGGTATTTGTTCTTAATGGTCATTTTGTTCAGTTGTCTATAATCGATACATAGTCTTAGAGTACCGTCTTTCTTTTTCACAAAGAGGACTGGCACTCCCCATGGCGAGACACTCGGTCTGATATACTCTTTGTCCAACAATTCCTGTAATTGTATTTTCAATTTTGTCAGTTCTGGTAGACTCATTCGGTAGGGTGCTTTTGAGATAGGGGGCTGATCCAGGTATTAAGTCTATGGAGAATTCTATTTCCCTTCTAGGAGGTAATTCTTGTATCTCATCCACAAACATGTCTCTAAATTCATGTAGGACAGCAAAGTCTTCTAACTTTGGCTTATCTTCTTTTTCTAATAGATTTGTCACTTGGATGGCATAAACCTGACATCCCTTTCTAATACATTTCTTGATTTTCATCGCGGAAACTTGTCTGACTGACACAGGTTTTCATATGCCTTGGGCTGTTCTAACAGTGCCAAATTCATCTTTATAGCTAAGTATCTTTGTATAACAGTCTAGTACTTCTTTGTGTTGTTCCAACCACTCCATCTCGATAATCATATCATAAGATCCTAGTGGTAGGATGTTCAGATTGGTCCTTATCTTTTGACCATCTAAGATGAACTCAAAATCATAAATAAAGTCAACTACTTTTCTTTTAGTACCTGTTGCTAGTTGTACAAGCCATGATTTCACATGCTTCAGTCTCTTAAGTTTATTCGACTCTATTACATCAGGAGTAATATAACTTAACGTAGCTCTAGGGTCAATTAAAACAGAAATTTGAGTGTAATTGATTTTACCTTTGATTTCTACCACCAAGGACTAATGGTCAGCTTGTCAACCATCTATGGCTGCATTTATCCGATGCAGGTTTCTGCCCACGTCTCCCACTGTCGATGCTTCCTACAAATTGTGAACAATAGTTCTATTTGTTGAAATTAAACATGGACAGTTCCTCCTTAGATGAGGCTCTCCGCATTCCCAAAACTTTAATGACTCGCGGGAGTTATCCCCAAACTTCTTCGTTTCCAGGTTTACCAGTTTACCGCTACCTTACACACTCAGATGATTGGAGCGAAAATCCTTCATTGGGAAAATTTTTGTTGCATTCTGATAAGGAGATGGTTGGTATCCCTTCTTCCCTTGGTTCATTTGATCTTGATTCTTATCCTTCCAAGCCTTGGGAAACTCTACCCGTCGTTTATCCTAGTCATAGCACATTCGTGCTTTCTTGAATACCTCACTCAAGGATTTGGGGTTATCAAACTCAATTTTGTCCTTGTAGAACTGTGGTAAATAGCTTAAGAATCTATGGATTTTTACCTTATCCTCCCGGATGTATGGTACGAACCTTAGTATTTCCAAAAATTTATTTATAAGGTCCTCCATCGTCATCTCTCTGAGTCATATCTCGTAAAATTATTTTGTCTTCCTTTCATAATAGATTTTAGAAAGGTATTTTTTCTTAAAATACTTCTTAAAGTCGAACCATTCCAATTGTTTCTCCTTTAGGCCCTTGGCCAATTTCAGCTCCTGCCACCAAATGTTGGCTTTCCCCTTCAGATTGTAGATGGCCATTTTGACCTTCATGTTGCTGGAATAGTTATAGATCTGGAAGTATTTTTTGATGTCCAACAACCACGCCTCAGCGTCTTCTCCTGTCCTGGATTCTCCATCAAAGGTAGTTGGTTTAATCTTTTTAAATTCTCCTTCAAGGTGGTCTACTTGTTTTCTTTTTCTGTCTGGTATAGTTTTGTCCTCAGCTGAAGGTGTCCCTTCAGACGAACTGTCTCCTTTTTCTGTTTCCGATATAGAATTCTTGGAGGCCCTTTTGCTGACTTCTTCATCATGGTTATCATCTTTTGGGCTTTTCTTGGTTGCTATACTGCGCAGTAGGACTTCATTTATCTTTTGTTGTTCTTGTTGTGCTTTCTTCAATTTTTCATTGTTGTCCTTGAAAACCTGTAGTTCAACAATAAGATTCCTCATTGTTTCCAACACCTCTGTGGGTGAGCTTCCATCATTGTTCTGTCTTGGATCTCCAGGAGGTCCTTGTTGTGGTTTTCCTTCCATCCTGATTTTTGCACCCTCCTGTGCTGCCATAATTTACAAAAACAGAAAGGACTTTCCATTTGTAACCATAAGATTTATTAGTTTTACATACGTCGGGATGTATACTAAGTAGCTAGTGTGGCCCTGTTCAAGCCCAGTGTTGTAGATTTTTCTCTGATACCATATGTAATGAACCTCAAATTCACCAAACAAAAAAAAAAAAAAAATTGACCATCTTTATGACATAAATCAATTTCGTTTAAGCTTTAGAATTTAAGAGAAGGTAAGATACATTTCTGTCCATAATGACTTTATTACACCAGTCTAGTTTACTTTGCTCAAATTCACCAATTTTTTTATTTTTTTTTGACCATCTTTATGACATAAATCAATTTCGTTTAAGCTTTAGAATTTAAGAGAAGTTAAGATACATTGCTATCCATAATAACGTTATTACACCAGTCTAGTTTACTTCGAACAAAAAAGCTTATGTCGATAAATTCTTCCATAATTCTATCACTTTCCTTAATTTTCAAACTACTCCAACATACTTATATGTATATAGGCAGTATCTAAACTTAGGTCTCAGTATTACACACCAGTAGCTTACACATCAAGCATAGTTAACTCGAAGGATCCCATCTTGTTCTCTATGGTTTATGCCATTAAACAATATTCTAATTATGAAAATTTCGAATACTTAAAGGTGTATGACCTCATGGCAAGTAGAACTCTTAGAAAAAATCTGTTTAATTAGTTTGATACTTTCATATACAATATTTTTTGCACTCGTCATGCCCTGTACATAGTGACCTATAATATGATATGTTATTTCTATTCTACCTCTATCCCGGATGAATATCCTCCATCATTTCTACCAGTCCATTCATTACAGTAAAAAAAATTCCTACTATGTTCCTACAGTTTTGTGAAAAAAAAACCAGAGGTCAATCAAGTTTCGACGATTACAAAATGTTGAATACAAAATAAACAAAAGACCACGTTGTTTGCCGAAACGTGAAATGTGGAAAGACTGTGGGCCCAACACTTTGGGGTCTCGGGGTTTTAGATTTCACGATCTCAAATGCCAAACACCAACACACAATAACTCCTGAATTGCGAAAAAGTGAAAGGAAAGTGGGACCAGCATTTCGAGGTTTTGGGGTTTGGGATTTTGCAAATTCAAATGTCAAACGCCAACATATAACAACTCCCAAATTGTGAAAAGTGAAAGGAAAGTGGGACCAGCACTTCGGGGTTTCGGGGTTCGGGATTTCGTGAATTCAAATGTCAAACACCAACATATAGCAATTCCCGAATTGCGAAAAGTGAAAGGAAAGTGGGACCAACACTTCGGAGTTTCGGGGTTCGGGATTCGCGAATTCAAATGTCAAACGCCAAGATATAGAACCTCCTGAATTGTGAAAAGTGAAAGGAAAGTGGGACCAGTACTTTGGGGTTTCGGGGTTTAGGATTTTGGGGTTTACGAACACACGACACACAAACAAAATGACACAAGAAAAGCCGAAATGCGAAATGCTATCAGGGTGTGGGCCCAACAATTTCGAGTTTCATGGTTTACTAACTCCCGATGCAAAAACACTACACAACGTCAATGCCAAATCACGAAAACATGAAAAGGTATGGGGCCCAGCCAATATCTGGTTTCTTCGTTTGGTAATTCTTGATGCATGAACAACACACAACAGTAATCATCGAATCACGAAATTCGATCAGGCTGTGGGGCCATTTCGGGTTTCGGTGTTTTCAAGAACTCTACGCAACTTGAACCAATAAACTTCGAAATGCCAAAAAATGAAAACATGAACAGAGTTTACAAACTCAGTAAAAAAAAAAGACACAGAGTGACAAATTCAATTCAAAAATTGTTCAGGATCTTCTTAAGGTTTTCACAAATTTCTAAATTCGTTATAGACTTTGACTGTGGAAAGGGTAGACCGCTCTTTAAATAAAACAAGGGAAGCATAAAATCTTTTGTTAGACGTCAATAACCATGATTGTTTTAGCGTCTGATAAACAAAAGAGGTTTTCTAGATTTCCTTAACTTTCTGATGTAGATGGATTACTTCCAGTTTGCATTTTATTTTCCAATACGTATATATGTGTATAATATATGCGTGCCCAGGTGATCCATAAGGTTCTTTCTATTTCGTATTCCTCTTCAATTCTTAAATATAAAAGAAAAACAGGAAGTCTCTTTTAAGATGCATGATTGTTTGGAATTAGCGATACATTTAAATGTTTCCTTTCGCCACAAAATGACTCAACTCTGATTGCTCAAATTTAGATCTATTTAATACTTCAGTCTCAGAAATAAACCCATATCTATGCAGATTGGTCTTCTTAAAGCATTCAGAGTATCCTATCATTCCGACTTCAAATTAAGCCTGTCTGATTGTTCAAATAGTATTTAAATAAATTTTCCTAGTATTCCAGATTTTTAGGAGGGACCACTCCAAAATTTAGAGTGTGATTGTAAATTTAATACTATGATAGATATCATCCATTGAAAGAATTATTTCGATTTAGAACAAGTAGATGTGTAATATCAGTTACACACAAAACATCCAAGGATAGAGTAAGGAAAAGATTACATATCTGAACCAGCTTGCGGAAAAACAAAGGGAACAACCACGTTCCTCCCAACCGTAGAACAGGGCAGCCAAACAACTTGCCCGATTCACCCCCTAGCCTGACCATGAATCCATGAGGGCGAACTTGGAAATATTTCTCTTCAGCAATGTCCTATAGCTCCAACAGTTTTTCCTTGCCTCACACTCTAGTAGTGTTCATAACAGCAAGTAAATCAAAAGTCTCCTTTCCCAGCATACTTGGCAGCGTCCTGCCTCCTCACATATGCTATTTATCCATTTTACCCAGGTCTTTTTCCCTCCCTTGGGAATTTTCGCAGCTTTCTAAATCCCAGATTTTAAGGGGCTGCCAATGGCCAAATCACTGATTTTCCACTTGTAATAATCATCCCAGAGGTACTTCCAACATGTTCCCCACTCATGGAGTCATGGTTAGCTAAATTTAACATGGATGTTCCATTTGTCCTCCTGCAATCAACATAAAATATTATGTTTCCATACAAGTGTCATATTCAAATAGTTAGTTGGGTCAGATCAGGTCTCTCCCCAACAGTCAAAATAATTAATTGCAATTACCAAATTTGAAATTTGGAATTGCCATAAATGGAAAAAAAATTCCAAATTCGAATTTACTAAAAACGAAAATAAATTTCCAGCAATTTTAAATTTCAAAAATATTTTATTTTTGGGGATATCACACAAGATCCCACGATCTCTGCTTCGCCTTGTGCTCCTCCTTCGACAGGTTTTTGAAGTCCCAAAATAGGTCAAACTTGACCAAGGATCTCCCAAAACTTGGTTAAGGGCCAACAGGCCCCCAACACTCACCTGTGACTCATCCCGAGTCACTCTGATTTGGTTAGTTCTTCTTCAAAAGCCTCAAGATTGGCTCGAGATACTTCAACTTGTTGTTGTTCCACAACCTCCTATTCAGCGAACTCTTGGATGATTGCCTCGTTCACGGGTCCTTCTAGGAGTTGTTCTGCTGCAACAACAATTTGCTCCAATTATGCTCCTCGGCCTTCAATCTATGTGAAAGGTTGGTAAGCCTCATCCTATATAGGTTGGAGTCTTTGATTCACTTCCATGAATTTTCTCTGAATGGTGTGAACCTTCTTCTGGGAAGTGCGCTTCTCCTGGGATCATTTCATTCTTTCTACAGCTGGCAGGGACTTCAACTTCGCATGTATTGTCTCTGCTTGCTGCTTCACCTACTGGAGATGTGACTCCAATGCCTTTAGTTCTGCATTCTCAGTGAGTTTCTCATAAGTCTAGGCACTGCGGTCACTAAGTTTCTTGCATTCCATGGAAAAATATTTTATTCTCTCGATTGTGCTCCGGGCAGTCGCTTCTCTTTGATCTCTGACATCCTGCAGAGTGTTGGGCACTGTGCGGATCTCTAAATCTTCTATTCTTTGTTGTAGTTGTTGGATGGATTCTGCGATCTACTCTACTTGATACTCAACCTGGTCTTCTGCCTGTGGCTCTAATCCTGTCACAGAGTGAAGTGCTCTGTTGACTACTTCTTTTACCTCAAGTTGCCCTGCGAGAAACTATTCATTTTCTTGTTGCATTTGCGCTTTCTCCTCGTCAAACTTTGTCTAGAGAGAAATCTTCTCCTGCTCTGCAACTCAACTTTCTTCTACAAGTACTCCTTGTACTTGCATCGAATCCTGGGTGGCTTGCTCTGTCTCCTCTTGTGCTTTTCGAAGGCAAGCTTCAGTTGCATCTGTTAGGCGGCGGAGTTGGGCTAGCTCATCTCCCAATTCTTGTTCTTCTGATGGAAAGGGCGCAGTGGAGACTATGCAGCTGGACTGAAGAGCCTGTTGTATCCCTCGGAGTTCGACCTCAATTCTATCATACATTTCCTCCTTCTTCTCTCCTTGTTTCTCTGCGATTTCCAGTGAAGCGTTGTTTAGATCTACTATGATGAAGTCAAAGTCATCAGGAGTAAGTGTAGTCTGCATCTTGGTCATGGTGCCTCTTGAGTTCTTCCGGGAAGAAGGTTTCGGGGGAGAAACCTTCCTCTTCTTCAAGGGGTCAACCTCATCTCTGGGAGGTGTTACTTCAACTTTCTTTTTTTCATCTTCTCTGTCCTTCACCTCTTCTACATCACCATCACCTCCTGGCTCAGGTGATGTGGAAGCAGTCTTCCCTGAGGCATTGCTTAAATCTTGGACCTCTTCTGTCTTCTATTGGTTCCAGGTGTGTCATGTTCTTTGTGAGTGGTCTCCAGGCTATCCAGTTCAGGATCATACATCTCTACAGGGTCAGCGGGGATAAGGAGGT
>ML787370.1:329228-405962 GCA_009831015.1 Picea engelmannii
TCTAACATCCTTCCTTCTCATGCATTAGGCTTAGATAGATTCGAAAGAAATTCAGTGTCCATGATAAGCACTTTTCTGTCTAGGGTTAAGGTCAAACCTTAGAGGTCGATCTACTTGTCCGCAGGCAGATTTTCCTACAACATGTGGACCAGTCCTTAGTGATCTCCTCCACATCCTCTTCTATAATTGAATAGTACGACTAAAGTTTTTCCTTGTGTTCATCAGCTCACATTGTAATGTAAATGAAATGTCGATCTGCGTTGAACTTCATCAAGGGTCGAAATCTCTGTAAGGTGTTTGGATTCATGTGAGGCTCATCTTCGATGGCTCTCTTCAACTGAAGGTAGTACGTATGAAAAACAACATTCGACTGCCACTGTTTTTTCATATCGCTTGAGTACCAAAGTGTAGAGAACTTTGTGGCAAGCGGCTCAAATGGCACAATTTTCGGGAAGGTCGCACCTTCCAGCATCTCCCAGGGAACAAAGGCAATAAGGATCAGGATCTAGCTAAAATGGAACTCATAGCCCTGATCCTGGGCTTCGCAGTAGTCTAGTTCAAACCGATTGACTAGGTACTTCGCCCAGTTCATCTATAAGCCTTCTACAAACTTCCCCATGAGCTTGATGACAAATCTCGTGACCTGTGTGGGTCGTTTCTTGTGTACCATCTTTCTAGATATTAACTGACATGGTAGGCACACTGCACCATTTTGTATGGAGGCTACCTTATAGCCTCGCATCCCCTTCTCGACATCGTCGTATGTGTCCTTAATATTCTGTGCTAGCGCACGATCTGTGGCCTTTCCTGGGTAGAACTCTTGTGGGTCAGGTCCTTGCATACTCAACCTTGTGATCCTATGGATCAATGTTGGATCGACTGTAATATGATGGTCTATCCATAAATAGATTCCATGGTAACATGGCAGTAACAGCTTGACACAGGCGTTGACTTCCTGGTGTCTTCCGAAGTGTGGGATTTTCATGACATTTAACAAGGTGGACTGCGCGAGGTTCATCGTCCACGGCTGAGGGATGATATTTGAGTTATTTCCCTTTGTCTTGGTTAGGTATTTGTACGGGGAAAGTGTTAGGTCTTTTATATGTA
The DNA here is from genome assembly GCA_009831015.1 of Picea engelmannii. Lineage (NCBI taxonomy): Eukaryota > Viridiplantae > Streptophyta > Pinopsida > Pinales > Pinaceae > Picea > Picea engelmannii. Next base: position 330,336 of record ML787370.1, read on the forward strand.
CTAAAAAAGACACTAAACTACCCTCATTTAAATTGTCAACCCGGGGTAAGTAAACTTAGAGTTGTAGCAAAATATATGCCAAAATCTATCTAGGGATAATCTACTCAAGCAAACCTATCTAATGAACAAACCCTACTAAGCAAATTGAAACTAGGTAACCTAAGTACTTTTGGGCCAAAGACTGATGGATAGTTCCTAAGAAAGAAAGTAAAAACCCTATTCAAAGCAAACTAGTTCATAACAGTAAACAAAGGTAAACTACTAAGCATACTAAGAAAATGACAAAAGCAAACTTCTTTAACTTGCCAACCTATATCCAATGAGAAACTACCCTATGAAAAAAAACACATAAGAAAGTAAGCAAGAAAAAATACCTAACTAGCCTATTAAAGCAAAAAGACAAGCAAGAAAAAGCACCTAACTAACCTATTAAAGCAAATAGACAAGCAAGAAAAAATACCTAACTAACCTATTAAAGCAAATAGACAAGCAAGAAAAAGCACCTAACTAACCTATTAAAGAAAATAGACAAGCAAGCAAAAGCATAAAGCAAAATACAAGTAAGAAAAGATTTATCATTGAACAACTACCTAGCCTAAGAGGAAAGTGAACTAAATGCCTAATGCAAAACTATTTCTCTTGCGTGAAAGGAAATTTAAATGCTCAATGCAATGCATGAAAGGAAATCTATTATGTTGGAAGCAAGAAAGACTACCAACTAAACTTATGAAAACAAGAAACTATCTCTTCTAACTTATGAAAGCAAGAAACTAACTTTAACCTATGAAACACTCAAATGTAATGTTGGTGGTTGTTTGAATGCCTTCGGTGGTGACGTATGATATCTCGATGACACTTAAACACAAAGGACAGTTCTAATGGTATAAACTCAATACTAATTTCAATGGCAAAATGAAAGGTGTGAAGTAAACAGTCCAATGAAAACTTAGCCATGATAAAAGTAATGTTAAATACCCTACATATTCATGTATAAACCATCAACATCATAATGAGATCATCATTATCTAACTAAGGAATTTAATTTCATTTTAATCTATGAAAGGAAATTGCACGAAAGGAAACTATACTATGTCTAGTTCAATCATTCAATCTATGATAAGAAAATGACTGAAAATAGAAATTAAAAACATGATATTAAAAAGTGAATTGACAATTACATTTAACCAATAACTAAGCAAGTGAAATCTATCTAAAACTGAAGTAAGCAAGCTATGATTAAAAAACTGGAAGCAAATCTATCCATCCATCAATATTTGTCAAAAGAAACTCAGATTAAAACTATGCTCTGTTCTAATTAAAAATATGTTCTAAACTTGACTGTAAAATTATAAAAGAAAGCACAATTTAACATCTAACTGCATGTGGGGTTAGTATAATGAGAGAGAGACTTTTTAATTGCACACGAAATTAGTAAAGAGACTTGGGGTTAGTATGGATACTTGCAAGCCTTTTCTAATCTACAAAATTAACACATACTAACACATATCATCATCTAACTTGCAAAAGAGAAGTAAAACAGTAAGCTACAACAAACTAATTAGCACAATAAAAATATACATGTACAGAAAATAAAAAGAGAGAAATTTAAATTAGGAAATGAAAACTAAACATGAAGACAGTTACCAGACTGTTGGTGGGCTCCCCATCAAGTCGTGGTCACTCTCTAAAAGAACACCGCGACTTCAGCTAGCCAAATTCACCATAAAAATCCAAAAACGCAGTTTTGGCACTATTCTGGCAATGTAAAACTAGAAATAGAGCAAAATCGTTTTTCTGGCAATTTTGATGCTTATGCTACTTGGTTAACAATCTAATGAGCATCATATTGGTATTTATAAGCTTACAACTGAGGTGGTCAACCACAGGAGGGTCGAATCGCCTCTAAATTTGGAAAATTACATTAAATGAGGCCATAACTAACAAAACGGAGGAACCCAATAAGCGCCCTCTTTGGACAACTGAAATCAAGTTGTATTGAGCTTAGTAGATGGAGGGGGAAATGAAAAACAAAACCCATGTGCTCGATTTGTCCACCACTGGCCGCCAATACCATAACCGCCAACTTACCTTGCGTTTTTGTGCAATACTGGGTGCTGAAATGAGTGTCGGATCAAGTATCGGAACGAGTGCTGGATCAAGTGCCGGAACAAGTGTTAGACCAAGAAACATGGTGCGTTTTTCCTTGTAACAGCAAAAAAACATGAATTAACTCTTGGAAACCATAAAATATGATAAATTAAACTTGATTGAATCACAAAACACGAATTATACATACCTCATGCCGATTGTATCATTTTACCATAAAATTCTTCAAAAACCTCATTTGAAAGATAAAAAATTCATATATACATATGACAAAAAGTGTATAATAATGTCATGAAGATGATCATATCTTGAGCCCAACAACGAGCATGTTGTGGTTCTTGCGATCTCCGAGGTTGAAGTCACTGAACTTCAACGCTGTGATCTTGTCTTGCTGCACTCGAAATGCATGTATCCCCTTCAGGAGGTACGTAGTGACCATGGTGTACTCAAAATATTTGGGTACACTATCACGACTTACCGCGCCAGCTAGAGGCGGGATATAGTCGGGTAATATAGATGGGATCATCTTCGCATTGGCTAGGTCATCTCTGTGTTTGGTTCGCTTTTCTGCTGATGGTCGGGATGATCTGGCTCTGTGAGCAGTCGACAGAGAGGCTTGCATTCCTCTCATCGATGAAACTTGTATACCTGCAGACATTGGCATTGCTCTTTCAGTCATGAGTTTGATGGGAAATTCCTCGAAACTTTTCTCTATCGTGTTGAACTCGTTCAACATACACGCTCGGGTTTGAAATCTCAGGTTCAGAGAGTAATCTCTCAATGTAATGGGATAGACGGAAAAAGTGCGATGATCACTGTGTGAAAATCAACTAATCTGTGGGCTCAAATTCTCAGTTAGCAAAAGTGGTCTCACTGCATGGCGCAACGGGATAAATAGATACGTGGTAATGGATCTCTTGCAATGGGTAATAATCCTTCATTAACTCAGTTATGTCTGTTACGACGTGGTCCCAACGGTCAGGTGGCAAGCTATCTAACCATTAATGCCTTTCTTCCCATTCAGGGCATCCTTCGAGCGGTTATACTGTCTCTAACGGCTAGATTTCTTTGCCATGGCGAAGTGCCATGTGACATCATTCTGGTATTCCAACAAAGCTCCAATTTTGTAAATTTTCCTTCTACGTAGTTCCCTCGGGAACCTTTTGTAACTTTTCAATCTTACCTCTCTTCTTACATAGTTTTCTAGCCTTCTTTCTGGTGAGCTTCATCTCGGAATTCCTTTATCCTCTTTTGGCATAGTAACTTCGCACTATTGATATTCTCTCCTAGAAATTACGGGTAATACTTCATCTGTATCTGGAATAGGTACTACAATCTTCTGTGGGTCTTCTAGTGTTCTTCCAACTTTGACATTCCAGTGTTTGGTTTTAAATAGCTTCGCTCAGTTCTCCTGTTCTTCAATCAAGTGTGCGATCTTCCTAGTCATGAAATCTTTTAGTTCTTGCTTCTTTTGTTATAAGACCTCTTTTTCTTCCCTTCTGGCCTAATATCTTTCAATCCAAGTTTTTTCGAGCAACATAGTAAATGGAGCGTTGTCCTCAATAAATTTAACAAATTCAAATTCTTCCTATGTCAAAGTTCCCTTGGCATTCATAGATATCTGGGTAATCTTTCCAAATAGGTTTATCAACTTTCCTCTTAATAGTCTTATTCCTCCTAATGAAGGAATCATAGTAGGCCTTCCTATATCTTCCCAAGTTCTTTTTGTCATGATATTCACCTGTGTTTCCTCATCTAGAACACAGTCAATGTCGAAGTCTCCTATTCTTACTTCAACACATTCATTTTCTTTGAAGACCTATGATAAGCTGATATGTCGGTGATCATTCAGGGTTTCTTTCATCTGTAGAAATAATTTCTCTAATTCTTTCTAGGGTTCTACCATAATCTCAGTTGCTTGACTTTGCTCATGGTATCCTTGTCTCATATTCATTCTTTCAAGCTGAGAAATCATTCTAGGGCAATCCAAAACTTCATGGTCCATAACTTGTCAACAGAGGCAACTAGGTTTTCTACTAGGGAACTCCTTAGCAAGATGTCTCGATCTTCTGCAACTGTAAAAAATGGTTAATCCTCTCTTTCTCTTAAATGATACCCAACCTTTCCTGTACTGGGCACTAGGATCATAGTAGTTAACCTGCAAAAAATTATTTCTAGGATCCTGCATCCATTTGTTAGTCCAAACATTCTTTCTATACATAGGTATAATATATTTTTCACTATTCTTATCATATCTACTTATATCAAATTGTCTTTCATCTGTCAGTGCCCTAGTTTTTAAGCTAGGACAAATCTTATTAAACATGCATAGATCCATACTTTAGAAATAAAAAAATTCCACTAATTGTATCTTCGGTAGAACACAAAGCTTCCAGATCTTAAAACATTTCACTATTCTTACCTTTATCAGAGCACAAAGTGTTTAGATCTTACCTCTTTTCTTTAGACCAGACTTCTTTTCTTTAGCACAAAGCTTCACAAACTGAGTAGAGTACTGCGCACTAGAGCGACAGATCTATGCACATAGCTTCCATAATTTCAGGTCAGATCTTTGCACAAAGATTCTTCTTTCTCAATTCCCAGCAATCACAGTTTCAGGTCCCAGCAACAGAACCATTTGTTGGCACAGGGGCAGACCCAAGGTTCAATGCTACAACAACGCACCAACAAAACCCTAACTACCTGCCCTTTCAACAACACTTGCGAAGAAGATGAAGTCTCACCCAAGGTAGAGGCAAGGATGGTTGCAAGAATCAGATGTCTGCAACCTTAGCTGGGACACAGATATGTGATTCTAACATTTAACAGATCACATAGCAGCAAACATTCATCAACATTCAGTTCTTGGTAACAACACAGACAAACTCTAATTACAGAGCATTGCAGTATCCAACTAGATCTAGCATCTAACAACACTTAGCATGATGAAACAGATCAGGTCTTAACAGATTCAGCACTAAGAATATGTATATCAATCAGATCTGACATCCATCCATGTTATTAAGCACTAAGCATCGACAAATCATTCATGTATATTAAATCACTAAGAAAATTAACATATAATCACATCAACACATTGCACAAAGCAGAGCAACACATCATATACATGGTTCACCCCCCCTAGGGCTACGCCCACCAACTCTTCCTCTCTTCTATTATCTTATGTTAATCAGTTACATGCATAGAGCCTCAAAAACCCTACTATGCATAGGACAGGAGATCTGCATGCACCTCACCAAATCCTCCTTCCCAGAGCTAGGTTACATCACCAAGCCTTCTACAATCATTTTCACTAAGCTCTGTAAGCTTCACATAGTATGCACAGAACACTTACAATCCTTCGATCACATAGATCGATCACTAGCACTTAGCACATTGGCCTAGAATCACATAGATGCCCCTCCTTACATTTCCTAGACATCTATTTATACTTTACAAAATAGGCATAAACATGGGTAAACCCGTGGGCCGACATCCCATACCCATTACATAATCCCAAACCCCAAAAAGGGGCTGAGATCCCGTGATCTCTGCTTTGCCTTGCGCTCCTCCTTCGATAGGTTATCGAAGTCCCAAAATAGGTCAAACTTGACCAAGGATCTCCCAAAACTTGGTCAAGGGCCAACATGATGGATCACGACATTACAAATGAGAAAAAATTTCCCAAGCTGGCCAGTGAAAAATATTTTTTCACTAGGAACGCACCGGGCACAAGAGCGATTTTGCTTGAAACGCAAATTCGGGAAACAAGGCTTGAGAGTTTGGGCATACTAAACCCATTGCAGGTTCCACATTTCAGGCACAGCCTGGAAATCAATGTGTGCATTAAGACACTCCTCAGTTGTGTCCATGGGGGGACATTGTGGCTTGACCCCCCAATGTCAATTGATACTGCATTGATTCTGAGGATTACAGACATACCCAAGGAAGGTGAGGATCCTATATTTTTATTCAACAAGACAGGGGACAAATCCCTCTCAAAATCAATGAAGGAAAAACTGCACACCTTTAAGGAGAAACAGGGATTGGACATCACAAATATCAATGATAGTGGTGGTCGGTTTGCAATGCAGGTATTGGCCTGCAAATTGTTGTGTAAATGTATAAAACATGAAGTATCGATTGTAGTTATTGCAGCCACAACGAAGTGCTCAGATGGGGTCCATATGAACTGGGCTACCTTCTTGATGAACCAATTTTTTTGAGACTATGTCGAAGCCCAGGAGAAGGGTACATAATTTGACTATGCATGGCTATTGATTTTGATCGTGATGGTAGGATGGAAGGAACTAGGCTACTATCAATGCATGGGGACATCCAACAGAGGTAATATGGTCAAGTGGTTTGCTAACTTATGGCATATGATGCATAAAAGGTGGCAACAGGACAACAACGTCATATTTTTTGTATACTTTGAAAATATCAAGTATCTAGTCGAACACGCATTGCACATTTTAGCTGAGATAGTGGAAACCTATAAAGACATTGTTCCATTCAAATAATACATGCACCACATGTACGTGAAAGCAAAGAAGGACCTTGTGTGCCATTGGCTTCCAACTAGTTATAGGCTGACAACATAAGATATATGTTTGATTGTGAACGATTGGGAAGATGGGTGGAAAATCCCAGTAGAGAAAATGTGACAACCAGAAGATGAATAAGAACAAGATAAGAGTGATGAATAACTATATGAGGGCCAAGGGAATGATCAAAATAATGGCATAGGAGATGCTCCTGGGCCATCAACAACAGAGGGACAACAGACAATGCCCCAGACAGAACGTAGAAAAAATGATAATGGGAAGGAGAAAGTAGGAGGTGCATGAAAGAAGGCCAAAGTGCACAAAGTACCCCCAATATACAACTTGAAAAATGATGATATGGATAATATCATCTACCAAGTACGAGACTTTGTGGAGGAAATCATTGAAGAATCCACAAGGAAACATGCAAAGCAACACTAGAAGGTGAAAAAGTAGTTAATAACACTCCAACAACTCTTAGAAACATCCAACATAAAAAAAGAGCACATGATAGAGGTAGGTATGTCCACAAATCCATTGGAATAAGTAGAGCCTGGGCATCCAACCTTAACCAATATAGAAGCTGGGCATAGAACACTACAAATTGATGCAAACATCATTGAGTTCCCAACGAAAGAATTACAGTAACAGATGGAGATCAACTATTTGAACATTATGGTGTTGCAATTTTCGACACACATACTACAAAGCCTGCAAATGGGAATGATGCATGAGATTAGGGTACGAGGAGACAAAGAATACTAGGAACTGACTAAAGTATAGGATAAAAGGGCCCAGTTATAACAACAGTATAAAATAGTTCTCCGGAAAAAGAGCACAGTGGAAGGGTAGTTAGAAGAAGTATAGAAGAAAATAATGAGGCTCAGGAAAGGGCCAGGAAATCCCCAAAGGAAAAGGACAAAACTGAGAGCATGGCGCAAAAGACATAAGAGGTCATCTATAAATTGTACAAGGAAGTGTCGAAAGTGTTGATCGTAATCAAGGATACTATATAAGAATAAGTATTGAATATTGGCAAAGTCATCAAGGGCTTCTGAGCAAATATTGAGGACCTCCAATAGAAAAGTACACTAGGTATTCGATGAGAAGTCTGAGATGAAAAAGAGAGAATGGTGATGAAAATAGTCGCCAACATTAAGAGGATAGAAGAATAATGCACGAAACTCTACAAGGAGAGTTCAAAAATATGAACATATACTTCTACCAACTGAACATATGACTACAATTTTGTCACAGAGGCAATCATATGTGGAAGTGGAACAGATGAGGGATGAATAGAAGATCCTTTAGCAATGTTTAGGACCACTATAGGAAGAATAAGTAAGAGTGATCGATGAATTGGCCACTGAATAAGGCAAGGTGAAATAAGAATCACATGAAGCAGAAGAAAAATTTACAGCCTTGACTATGCAGGGGGTTGAAGAGATTGTGGAAACAAAGAAAATAATGATAAGGGAATTTGTGACAGGAAAGGAATCCTCTAAGAAGTTCATCCAAGAGAGGAGAAGCATGTAACATGCTTAAGTGGCTCAGGACGAGCCATAGGTGAGTGTTGGGGTCCTGTTGGACAGGAAGTTTTGAGATATAATTTTCATAAAAATCCTAAGTATAGAAGAAGTGCACATAAGAGGTGCATAGAAGAAGAAGGAAGATTCAGGAGTGTGTAGTTGAGGCACATCCATAATTAGATCGCACAGTAAGAGAATAATAAAGCATAGAATAATGAAGAAGAAGAAAGAGGGATAAAAGGAAGGATGACAGCTCGATGTGCTAAATATAGAAGAACACGGAAAAGAAACAAGAATACCAGTCATAGTGAAAAAGTAGCATGCAGACAAAAAATCAAGTGAAAGAAACCCAAATAGCTAGGGAAGTCGAGTAGTCATGCATTGTAATAGGGTTTTTGGGATGAACAAAGTAGGGTTTTAAGCCCTATAAAGTATGTATAAATATGTAATAGGTTGGGAGAATAGGGTTGGTTCCTCAGTTTCTCATTATTGGGTTCTCTTCTAGTTATGGGTATGATTATGTTATATTTTATAAAAGAAAGGAGTGTGTTATGATCGCAGGAAATAGAGACTGACTCGGGAGGAGGAGAGTAACATTCTCCCCTATCTATTTCTATATCGACAGAAGGAGAGTAACCTTCCTCCCTAACTTTCGTTGACCCAGAAGAAAAGATTCAATCTCAAAGAATCGTGGCCTAGCTTGGGGGTGGCCAGTGGTAAATCCGTTAGGAGTGACTGAGCCTATGGTTGGGTGGAAATGGGCACCCCTTCCAGCACTCACTTCACGTTATCTGGTTTTCATAACTAGTTTCATACTCTATGCATTAAATTGGGAATTAATGGTTGCATGCATGTATTTACATATCTATAAATGGTTTATGTATTGAAATGGTTAATTTATGTGTATACGTTGGTTTCCTTGAGAACTTATGCTTATTATTTTCCTGTATGCTTCAGTTTAACCCTCAAAGGTGTTTTCCCATGAGGGAGATAACTCACAGTTCTGGATTCGGAGCAAGCCTCTTAGCACTGCTATCGTCTTGGTAATCCCACGAGTTTACCCCGCCCTATTTCAGAACTTAAAGTTTTGTGAGATAGGAAGGCGTTTCTTCAAACCAATAGATTGAGAGACCTTAAACTTGCACCCATGACCTTAACCAAAAACTCAGCCAAGATTAGAGCTCATAGCCCGAGAGTCATCAAAAGTTCCATGTGACTTGGGTCTAGGAACCCTATGCTAAGCTCAAAATGAGCTAGCTCTTGATGGTTTCAAAGTTTCGGGAGCTCAAAGATCTCGGATGCCAAACTTCACAATAGTCAAAGTTACTCGAACTCCAGGAGTAACAAGAGTTGTATAGGAATCAAGAACCTAACAAAGGAGATGAATGTAAGTCGTTCATCGGGAGGAAAACTTATCTCAGTATTCAGATCGACCTAAATATCCACTAGAGTTAACGGTCAAACACCAACCGTTCGATTAGATCGATGGTTGGGAATCATTGCAGAGCGTGAAGGAGAAATTAACGAATGTGCTAGTTCATGGTCTGCAATCAACCAACGTTGTTGATCTTGTCTGGGTGGAGGATCAATGACCATGATAAAAAAGAGTCAGGCAAGCACTTTTCGGAGTACAGAGATTGAACTCTCCAATAAAGAGCGAGCACATTGGGGTTCCGCAATCACTTTGAACCATCGATCTATGAAAAAACTAGTATTGGTTGGATCTCGACCATGAGATCTGAGGGATGTTGAAAGACAATCAGACCAGAGAAACGAGGTGTAGTGACACCATCCATGGTGACATGGATTTAATCTTGACGAGCCACGTGTCACCTGGATTCATGCACATCACCTACCCCATATATCCTTTGGAACGTGACATGTGTCATCCCAGGTGAGGGCAGGTGTCACCCCTGACCCATCTGCATGTCATACCCTTGTACGTTCCCACCTAGCCAACGTGGTTGGTGAAGGGATTGGAACTGCGGGATTCCAGGACAACGGGACTCTCGAGGATTTGGGGTGTAGTATCGTAGAGATTCCAAAGGGACCCGAAGTGCCGAAGTAGTGGAGTATAACTAAGTCGTTCATTGATAAGGACAAGTGTCACCAGCTCCTGCACTTCAGATCAGAAGCACTCCAAAAGAGTTGAAGAGTGGAGGGTCGAGAAATATCGAAGGACGAAGTGTCATAGTTCATCGTGATTGTTGAATAGAGGAGGATGGGTGGTCAAAAATCTTCCACTTCGAAGAAAAGCACTCCGAAGGAAAACGAGAGTAGTGAAGCCGAAACTCCCGAAGCCCGAATTGTCGAAGTAAATTGTGGCCATTGATTTGATAAGGACAAACGTCAATAGATCATGGACTTAGAAGAAACAAGCAAGGGAAAGTAGGAGTCTTTGACCGAAAGTCATCCAAAGATCCAAAAGGTAAGAAGCTAAAACCTTGATCGTCGATTGCGTGGACACGTGGTGTCATCTCCGTCACTTTGCAGGTAGAGTACTTCAGGGGGAAACGAGGAGAAAAATCCCAAAGGAAAAAAGTCCCGAAGTTCTGAAATCTATCGGAACCATCCATTGGAGAAGGACGAGTGGCGCTTGATCCACAGCTTCACATGGAAAGTACTTCGGGGAGAAAAGTTTTTGGAGCATTCAAAACTCCCTAACGTCGAAGTCCTGAAGTAGATCATAGTAATCGATCAAGATGAGCACGTGGCACTTGATCTGTAACTCTGAGTACGGAGCACTTCGGAGGAAAGAGGTGTTTGGAACACTCAAAACTCCCGAATATGGAGTCCCGAAGTAAATCTCAGTTGTTGGATGTGAAAGGAGTGGGGCCCGTAGATATGATCCATGTGTGTTTTCGAGTCCGTAGTTCGGCAGATTTGGAGTCAGGAGTGTCGAGGACACCCGAAGCCCAAAGTTTTGAAGTGTTCAAGAAGAATATTGAGTTGGACCCACGTGGAAGCCCCGTGGCCTTGACCAATGAACACTCGGGGAACTTGGGAGAGGTATATCTGCCAATTCTGAGCATGGAGACCATCGAAGGAAATATCTGGATGAGAAGAATGTGATAGAGATCCTGAATGGAGGTCTTGATTTCTTAAGAAGAACGAAATTTCGACGCCCCACCATGGGTGTTTTAAAAATTGGTATCAAAGCATGGAAACAACACTTGTCCTGCTTGGGACCATGCATGAGTTGTATGAAAATATTTTTGGAGGACTTTAAGGGGTAACACCCTATCTTACCGCATTCCTAAAAGTTTTAGTCAAGCCTCTACCAAAGAGAGGAATGAAATCCATTGTTGTTTATAGATGTTTTGACGTTTCGAAATAAATAAGTTGACTTCACTATGAAATTGTACTTGTTGTTGTACAATCATGATATTTGGTTACCAAGGATAAGATGAGCCTGTGGAGAATATTATTGCTAAACATAAAAATTTTGCATAAATTCCTTGAGTATAAGGATGTAGATTAAAATACAATTGGGATTTTACCCAACGAGATTGAATCATGCTAGTCTGTGGAAAAGGAAGCCTATAATTTCTTTGGGAAATGATATCCGATCCTACAGGAGTGGGATTATGCTAATGGGCACTAATAGCAAGACTTGGATGTGAATGGATGGAAAGGACCTGTAGCAGTAATAATTACTACTTCAATGAAGGGTTAAGCCTTGTATATGTGTATAATCCCTCATGATCAGAGGAATGAGTCTAGTGACCATTCTCTGAGAAGGGAGAGCATGTGTAGCTCTCGGGTTTTGAAGGGAACTTAAAAATGAATTTTGTTTCTATGTACAGGATTTTTTGGGTAGGTTTTTTCCTAATCAAGTGGATAAATGGAGTTGTATAAGTATAGAGTGATTGAGTGCAAAATCATAGCAGCCTCCCTTCCTTGGTGGATAGGAAACTAATCTACCAGAATTCTTGTGGGAGGGGGAGAGTGGCCTCCTTCCCTGACTGTTGTTGAACAAAAGGAAGAATTCTAGGTGTAATGGTTAAGACTGATCTTGACCTAAAGATTTTATGGATTTCTGAACTAGGATACTTAGTAAGTAACATAACTCGAAATTGTGTTTGGGATTTAAGGGAATAGTCCAAATGTTACTAGACATTAAAAAATTATTATAATTAAGGTAAAATGGTTGATTAAATGTTGATCCTGAATGTGGTAAAGGAAATGTTAGGGCACTTCTAGAAGTCCAATGTGTCAAATTGACATCCAGTGGTAGATGGTGACCATATAGATATAGTTGGAAGTTGGATTGGCTGCCTTGTTACCTTGGGCTTGGTTTTAATTTCCCATATTGTATTTATAAGTTGGGTAATGATCTATGGAAATCAAGGCAAGAGTGTTTTCTTGCTAGTTGTTATCATACAAAAGAGAGAAAAATAATCTTTGTTGGTTATTAAGAGAGGGAAACATCAGTATGAATTATGACTGTGACAATAGTCATGTAAGTGACCATAATCTTTAACTAAAGAAAACTAATGATAAAACTAAATTATCAAGGTGAATAAAGAGGTGCAAGAGATGCACTTGCATATACACAAATATGTGTATACATATTTATGAGAATAATATGACTGCAAGCTCTCAACTGAGAGGGAATCTCAGTGTTGAGTGATCCTATGAGACTTATCATAAGAATGATTTGAAGATCCTTGGGATAAGGATATAGAAGTTTGATATGTCCATGCATGTGAATGACATGGAAAAAGGTGTAAGCAATGATCTTGCATGATGAACGTTTGGACTATGTGTGTTTATGATTGAGTGCATGGATTTAATGCATTATGAAGCTTCTTGATATGAATATTGATAGTAATATCAGTTAGGTATGAATGATATTAAATGTGAAAGTGATGAACATGTATGATGTAAGAGTATAGGTATACTAAAGGCACGAGGTGACTACCTAAATGAGTGAAATGAGGGACAAGCATTGCATTTGCAAAGATTGAATGAATACCATGGATGTATGGTTGACTCCATTATGAAGAGTCATGAAAGTTTTGTTTTGAATGATAACTTGAGGGAATGTACTCCATTTCCCCAGGAAAGGACAGTATAAATACATGAAATATTAATTGAGCAAGGATGGTCTGTTGTTAGGATAAAGAGGCAAATAATTATGCCTTGAGTATCACATGAGAATGATTTTGAAAAATCATGAGTTGACTAATTTTAAACTAGAGATGTATGTAGGATGTGAAATACACCCATGGAAGCTACACATGGGATTTTGATTATGCATATGGTTAAGTACATCATCGATGTAAGTTAACAAAACCAGAATATGTGTGGATACATAATTTGGATGCATGTTTATATTCCTTATGGAATATTTGGTAAGCAATTGAAGCTAAATTGAGGTTGAGGCCATCACAGATAGTGAAGGATGTGCAATAAGAAAGTTGCATGCTAAAGGAGTTCCCTGTGGCGAAACTGTGTGAACACTCTGTCAGGAGAATAGAGTCAAAACCTTATTAACTGCTGAGAATTAAGCAGTGAGCTACAAGCTTGTATATATATATATATATATATATATATATAAGAATCCTGGATTACATTTTGAAAAACATCATGTAATGAATAGAAGACTAATAATGAATCTTGACCATTCTGAAAACCGAATGGTAACATGTAGGACGCACATGTTCATGATTCATTATGGGAACAAGGATTTTCTATTAAAGCATGATGATGTATCCTAAGAGTTAGGATGAGCCTAACTGAGGCTTCTCAAGAAAAGAGAAGAAAGATCACAATAAGAAGTAGATTGCATAAGTAAAGGGGGAGAAAAGGAGGAACACTTTTCTCACCCTAAGAACCTTGAATTGTGTAACAGAGCCATAGGATTAAAAGAACAGTCGTGGAAACCAGTACATCTGGTAAAAGGAAAATAAACCCCCTGAGTATAATTAAATGAATAAATGAGTATGTTTTACTGAATGGTCTTGGTTGAAACAATGATTAAGAAAAGGAAGTGAGTCCTTAGAGATAACTCAATTGGGTTGAAAAGTCCCAAGCGGTGTAGAAAGAATTGGAAGAAGGGGAGAGCCCTCAAATATTTTATTGTTGAGTATTATGTTTTCTCTAGGATGAGAAATTTGGTACGTTGATGAAAGTAAAACATTTTGACACCATAGTGATGATGGTTGTATTGTTGTAGAAACAATCGAGATCTGTTTGTGTTGCACTCATGGAAACATTTGAGGATAATGTGTTGAAGTGCATAAAGATATACTAGGACATTTTGAATATGTTTTATGGATTTGAATGTGATGATACATGCATTTTATTTAATATTACAAATAATGTAACTATGACTATGATGAAGCATGATATGTATAGAAAGGAATTGGAGTTGTTGAGGAAGAAAGTTTCCAATGATGGGAAACCTCAAGCAGAGGATGACCATGAGAAGGCTACGGTTGAAAGATTGTTGACAGGGTTGTAAAAGTCCCTATAAATCATTGTTGATGAGGTAAAAATTAGAAAGAGGGTGATAGAAGCCAAGAACTGTTATAAAAATGTTCATGCCTATGTGGCACAAGGTATGAAGGGATTTGGTAAGAACCCCTTCTAAAATATTGTATTGTCTTAATGTTATGCAGGAACTTTTGAAAGGGAGTTGTATGCCTTGGATACTCAAGTAGGGTATGATTCAGGAAGGGGAACCTAAATGATGGAGGTGTGAACCTATGGTAGTAAAGATTGTTTGTAATCCTTGGAATAATTCATGAACTGATATGTAATGAATGCATTGACCAATTAAGGAATGATTAAAATCATTCATGTGAAACCTTGAGTTTCATGAGTGATGATTTAAGACTGTAATCGATTCAAAGCAGAAAATATGGTTCTGCTAAAATAATAAATATGGACAGAGAATCCATATGGTAATAAGTTGGATGAATTCCAACACACCTTGGCGCGAATTCCTAACCTGACAAGTGATTTGATTGTTAGCATGCACAATTTAACAATTGTTTGTGATTTTATTATAAATATGCAGTGAAAATATAATGTGCATGAGAACTAATAATTTGTTTAACAGAGGAATGTGGACAGTGCAAGAAGAAAGAGTCTTGGATATGGAAGTATTGTAAGACCATAAGGAAGACTAATTTCCTTCTAAGATAAACTTCCATGGGAAGGAAAGTCCCATGTTTGTGCATTTGTTCCCATGGAACAAATCTGGAAAACAAAATATGGAATTGGGAATCTGTAGGTGACGGATTTACAATAAAATGTTGAAATTCAGAATTTATGATGATGTCTCATGAATTTTTGTATACCTGTGATACAGGTGAGAAGAAATATATGTCTAGAAAGGACAGATGAAGGCTGTCAAGCTGAAAATCATGAAAGAGGCTACTTTTGAGACATGCGAACCTCGTGGTGCCATGATCGCCTAGAATATGTTGCGTTGAGGTAAAACAAACCGAAGGGATGCCTCGGCAGAGGAATTTTGAGGGACACCTTGATTGTAAGGCTCAATGAAGTCTTTGTAATTCTTCCTATGTGATAAACCCTTGGCAAGGGAAGATGGATCACCCGAGGAAATGTATAGTAGAGAAGGGGATTCCTGAGCCTGAGCCTGGAGGGTGAGTGACTGCAAGGATTAAGAGACTTTGATAGTTCTTATGAACTATTGATTGGGATCATGCACACAATGGGTATGTCCAGGAAACAAAACGAGCCTAGATAACAAGATAGCCCTGTGGATACAAATCCACAAACTGCACAGATGTATATTGTGCAAGTTGTGAAATGTTTTCTAGAATTTTATGCACAATAAAATGTTTTCACGTGAAAACTAAGATTAATGTGCTTGTTGTACAAGAATTATTGAAGGCAGGTGACAAAGGTTAAGGGTCTAGAAATGGCCTGACCAAGGATCGAGACCAAGATTTATGAAGTAGTTGAACGACAAATAGCATGACATGTGTTATTGAAAGATAGAACATCGAGGACGATGTTCCTTTAAGGGGGGGGGAATTGTAACACCTTGTTTCCCTCAATTTGTAAATATAACTATATTGGCCAAGAGAATATGGAAAACTCAATAAGTGTGAATGTTTTATTTGATGGACCTTTGTATAAAAGGTCAATGAACGTAAATTTTGTTATTTACTATAAAATGGATAAGTGTTGCATGACTGCTGGAAGGGGGGTGTGATAAGAGAGACCACGAATGATATGAAATAAATGGTGAAGGGGACCATGAATGGTTGCATTAACCTCCACCATACCAGTACTTTTTTGGATTTAATTTCTCAGGATCAAAACAGCCCTCTAACCCAGGAATGAATTACATTCATGTTGGTAGGTGGGAAGACCCCCTCAAGAGTTAATGATGGGATGGGGTATATCGCCCATCTATAAGGCTTCCAAACCTGACCATGGACTGGGAATTCGAGCCACATGCAACCTCTCTAAGACAAGAAATAAAGGAAGGTGGTCGAAATAGGAAGACCTGCGAAGACTGCAGAAACGAGAGACTGAGCTTGTGGGTTCGAGGAAGAACTGTGAAAAGAGTGTGTTTTGATCACAAGAAATAGAGATTGACTTAGGAGGAGGAGAGTAACCTTCATCCCTATCATCCCTAACTTTTGTTGAGCTAGAAGAAAATATTCAATCTCAAAGCATCGTGGCCTAGATTGGGGGTGGCCAGTGGTAAATCTGTTAGGAGTGACTAAGCCTATGGTTGGGTGTAAATGGACACCCCTTCAAGCAGTCGCTTCGCGTTATCTAGTTTTAATAAGTGTTTTCATACTCTATGCATTGAATTGGGAATTAATGGTTTCATGCATGTATTTACATATCTATAAATGGTTTCTGTATTGAAATGGTTAATTTATGTGTATACGTTGGCTTCCTTGAGAAATTATTCTTATGTTTTTCCCATATGCTCTAGTTTAACCCTCAAAGGTGTTTTCCCAAGGAGCTACCTCACAATTCTGGAGTCGGAGAAAACCTGTTGAAACGGCTACCATCTCGGTAATCCCATAGGATTAACCCACCCTATTTCATAACTTAAATTTATGCGAGATAGGAAGGAGTTTCCTTCAAACCAGTAGCCTAAGATACCTTAAACGCACACCCACGGCCTCAACCAAAAACTCAACTAAGAGTAGAGCTCATAGCCCGAGAGTCATCAGAAGGTCCATGTGACCTGGGTCTAGGAACCCTACGTTGAACCCGAAAGGAGCTAGCTCTTGATGGTTTCAGAGTTTTGGGAGCTCAAAGCTCTGGGATGCCAAACTTCACGATAGTCAAAGTTACCCATGTTAGCACCATGATTTTCATAGCTAAGGTTAGAGGTTTGTCAACAATTTGCAAAGTCATGTCTGTTAGCACCCATATTGTTTTTATTCATGGAATCATCTAACATATCCAAGGGTCAGTTTCAAAAGGAAGCTTATCAATTATTATTTCCATTTCCATTTGCAATTGTGCGCTGCAAAATTTGCTAAGCACTATGCAAAGAACTTCACCGTGCAAAGGATTATGTCGCATAGTGTATTTCATCACGCAGTGTATTTTATCAGGCAGAGGATGTCATCATGCAATGGATTTCATCACGCAGTGTATTTCATCGCACAATTGATGTTTTCTCGCATAGGATGTTGTCGCGCAAAGGATATTTTTTCACAGAGGATTTTCCTGAACACAAGCTACAGGTCATGCTGCGCAAATGACTGGTTTAGTGGTCAACTTCAAGATCACTTTCTGACCAAGTGGAGAGGAATTTTGAAACCCCTGAGACATTGTTGTTGAAGACAAACCAAATAATAAAAACCTCTCTCATATTTGACAAAAGTTTCATATTTTGGGAGATTTGAAGGAATCTTTGAGCCCTAATTTTCAAATTTCATGATTTCCTGTCTAAGACATGTTTTTGCGACACGTATTTCGGCCAACTGGAGATGAATTTCAAGAAAGAAAGAAAGGGTTTTCTTTATAATTAGCTTAAATACAAAAAAATCTATAAGTTTCCAAAAATAGTGTTTTATTAGTGATATATGATGTCATATTTAACGCCTATTTTCCCAGTTTGTTGCGCAATCTGTTGTTTTTTTGTTGTAGTTTAGTGTTGCATAGTAGACTTGCTATGCATTGGTGAAAGAGTGTCCAGCAATGCACATGATGACTTATCACAACCATATGGTCTAATTTTGATCATTATCAATGATTTTAATGAATATTTCGGTTACGATTATGATTTGGCAAAGTTGGGTTTTCTATTTTTAGTAAATCCATTGAAGTTATTGTTCTCTTTCAAAGAAATTGGATCCATGATTCTAGGAGAGAGTAGTTCGACCCTAGAAGCCAAGGGTGACATTAGTTTTCTATATATGGGGATCATTTTCATGTAAAATAGGTTGGTTGGCAAAACAGTGTAGACAATGACTATTGAATGTAGCTTTCAAATTCGATTGAAAATTAATGTAAAGGTCTTGAAGCTTTGACGAAAAGATTATAACGGTGGCAGTCTGATGTATTGTATTATTTATTTGCATATGTACTTTCATGTTCTCTTATATTCACATATGTAATTTATGTCTAAATCCAAATGTGATTTCGAATCTAGAATTCACTGCGCACTGCTCTAGATTTGCGCCATTTAGACAAACTATGTTTCTTCTAAGTTAACTCTAAATTCATCCCCAACGATACTCTGAGTTGCTTCATGTGTTTTTCTCTCACCACACACAATGATTTTTAACTGAAGACTAATGCTCATTTATCCTTTATCATCTCAAGTTTAGTCACTAAATCATTGGTTTCTATCATTTTCTTAAATCGACTTCATTTCCCAATGGTACTTTCTCTCTTGTTTTTCCTACCATCCCTTTTAAAACAAAAATAAACTTGTCCTATTACAGAATCTGACCTCTATGCATTTATTAATGAAATATTTGAGTTATTACCAGTCATTAGACATACGAGAGATCCCTCTCTGATTGTATAGGTCAGAATACAATCTAAAGTTGGTTGAAACAGTTACCTCAGGGCTTTCTTTGATACAGCGCAAATAAATTACCGAGTGATAACATTTTGGTGTTGTATCCGGGGACGAAATTGAAAATTTTCCCTGGGAAAGAACGACATGGTTGAGTTCTGATCTCTGAGAGCAACAGACACTTAGGCACATATTGGTTGTATTTCTTCTCTAGAGACTCCACACATCATAAAATGAGTTGAAGGTGATTCCAATGGCAGAAGAATCCAGAGATAAAGTTTTCATGGCAAATCCAATCAAGCTTTAAATGTGATTCAAAGACTCAACTAGAGAATGATACCTGTTGAAAGATATATGGAAGGGCAATATGGAAAATTCAGGTCTCGAGATTAAGTTTAGTCCAAGAAGTACTTTTATGTTTTATCAATATCTTATTGTCCTTTCCTAAGTTTTTCAAAATAATATTTCTTCACTTACTACATTCAAATGAAGACCAAAGATCTACCCTTGTATATCCTCCATGGAAAACTGTAGGTATACCACCTTCTTGTATAACCAATATTTACCAAGCTCCTTCCTCTGAGCCATATGATGTTCATGATCATTCTTGTGAGCTTAATGAAACCAAAGTTGAGATTTTACCTTATGTTCTTAATCCTACACCCTCCAAGATTCAAGAAAGATACAATCCTCTTAAATTTCCTTCCATCCTTCATGACTTTCCTTTGAAACATTATAAGTACCTTCCTCGGTTTGATGGAAAGTCAGCTGAAAACATATTCAATTCTTTGATCATTTTATAGAACTTTTTGAGATCGAACATGATGATGTGTCTATGAAGGCCTTTTCTCAGTCCTTACAAGGAGATGCCAAAGCATAGTTTAGACATTTGCAGCCTCGGTTGATTAGCTCATGGGATGAATTGAGGGAAACTTTCCGTGGATTTTGGGGTGAGAGAAATTCATGGGATCTACTCTTTTCAGAGTTTTATTCCATGAGAAGAATGAAAGATGAAACCATCTCAAATTTCAATAGGAGGTTGGCTAGTCTTTATTATAAACTCCCTAATGAAATTCAACCCATTGAAGTTATTTCCATGCTCCATTATGCAACATCCTTTCATCCAGATTTGTCTTTCCTTCTGATGGAAAGAAGATCTAAGTTCTTACAAAAAATGTTTAATGATGCTCAGAAGATTCAACACAATATTCAATCATGTAAATGGTTTCAAAATGAGGAGTTGTATGCTAAAGAACATGACAGTGAATATGAACAAAAAACAATTGATTTGAATCTTGAGAAGAGGGTTAATAATATCATGTGTCCTCTTGAAGCTTTAAATGTTGATGATTTTGCAAAGGATTATATTCCACTTATTGAAAAAGAAGGTGCTAATTTAGCTTCTGATCCATCTCATCACAAGCACGGGGATGATTGTTTTATGTATTCATTTGTAGACAGTCAATAAAATGAATTTTCAAATTAGCTTGTTGAAGAGCAAGTTGATGTCCCAATATTTTTCTTGTTAGATGACATTGCAGATGTTGTTGATTTTCCTATATATGATGGATATGATGATGATTATGGTGTTGACTTCCTAGAAAAACCAGTTGCACGTTCTCTATCATAAAATGTTCCTTTTTAGCAGTGTAATGAGAGCAATCAGCCTACATATCACAATTACAAAGAGGAAAGTATTGAATCAGCTGAAGGAAATTATTTACCTTTATGTTTTTCTTCATTTAAATTTTTGAAAGAAAATTCTAAGATCATCATTGAAGAAAAGGAATGTTTGTTGATACCAAATCACATTGATTCACTAAAACAAATTGACAAGAAATTGCAGCAATATTCTCATGTGTTTGATGACCCTATTAGTTGTTATGTAGAAGGTCTTGTTAGTTCAAAATTACATCCATTGGTCGAAGATGAATCTGAAAATGAGTATGTTCAGCAATCCAAAGAAATTGAAAAATGTGCATATGACAGTAGTGAAGAAAATGAAGAAGGTTTTGAAGCAAGTGAAAGAACCTTTCCATTGTGTTTTGCTTCTTTTAAATTGTTGAAGCAAAATGTTTATAATGTTTCAAATCCGAAATCCTCTAGGCATGATGTTGAATATGAAGAAAGCAGTGGACTTGCAAATGAAAACTTTCTTCCATTATGTTTTTCTTCCTTTGAATTGTTGAAAGTGAATCATGAGATAAAAGAGGAAGCAATGAAGTCTGACTGCATTCACAGTGACATTGTTTTACATGAGAAAATTGTTATCAGTGAAGAAGACCAACAACCTTCTCATAGTTTTAATGACCCTGTTGTTGATTACATGGAAGGTTATTTCAGTTCAAATTTGCAACCTATGATCAACTACCAACTTGGAAATAAATATGATGGTCAATCAACATAAGCGTTAGATATGGATTGTTTGCCACTAGGGGTTTCATTTTAGCTAGCATTGTCTTCTGATTCACAAGATTGTTATGTCCAGCAGTCTCAACATATTTTTCAACCTTTTGTGGTAATCAACAGGTTGAATTACATGAAAACAAGGATGCAGTGGAAGGGGTGAAACATGATTGTTGTTTTATGTATGTTCTAGAGGATCCATTTGTAGTTTTGTTGGAGGCAGCAAACAGTCCCAATGTTTTTTATTTTTTGAGATTTGAATTTCTAGATAATTTTTTGAATGATGTATTAGTAAACAGGCTTTGGAGAAAGCATGTGCAAAGAAATCAAAAAGTGGATAAAGTGATTGCATGGTTGCATTGGCATTTTGATTTCACTTGATTGGCATATTTTTCAGAAGTTAGGGTAGGTAGGAGTGTGAATAATCTCGGTACTACGAGCATTTATTTTAGCAATCTGCAGTTTTCATTTTCAGCTTAGTTTCAGATTTCAGTTTGGAGCGTATATAGCTTTGGGTTTTCAGTGGATGAAAGTTACAAATTACAGTTGGAAAGTTGAGTTTGGGAGTAGCCCAATGGATATGCACCTGGTCTACTATTATTTTCTACCTCACATGGAGGATAGTATCCCCGTTGGAGCCAGCTGTTAGAACCATGATTTTCATAGCTAAGGTTAGAGGTTTGTCAAAAATTTGCAAAGTCATGCATGTTAGCACCCATATTGTTTTTATGTCTGGCATCATCTAACCTATCCAAGGGTCAGTTTCAAAAGGAATCTTATCATTCATTATTTCCATTTCCATTTGCAACTCTGCGTTGCAAAATTTCCAACACGTTGCGCAGAGCACTTCACCATGCAAAGGATTTTGTTGCGTCATGGATTTTGTCATGCAGAGGATGTCATCGCACAGTGTATTTCATTGCACAGTGGATGTTTTCACGCAAAGGATGTTTTCATGCAGAGGATTTTCCTGCGCACGGGCTACAAGTCGTGCTGCGCAAATGACTAGTTTAATGGCCAACTTCAAGATCACTTTCTGAACAGTTGGAGAGGAATTTTGAAAATCCCCAAGATTTTTTTGTTGAGGACAAACCAAATAATAAAAACCTCTCTCAAACTTGAAAAACGTTTCATATTTTGGGATATTCGAAGGAATCTTTGAGCCCTATGTTTCAATTTTCATGATTTCATGTCCGAGACATGTTTTTACGACACGTATTCTGACCAGCTAGAGATGAATTTCAAGAAACCAAGAGAGGATTTTCTTTATACCAATCTTAAATACAAAAAAATCTCTCAGTTTCTAAAAATAGTTTTTTATTAGTGATATATGATGCCATCTTTAATGCATATTTTCCCAGTTTGCTACGCAATTCACTGCATTTTTGTTGTAAGTTACTGTTGCATAGCAAACTTGTTGTGCAGGGGTGACAAAGTGTCCATAAATGAACATGATGAATTATCACAACCATATGGTCAAATTTTGATCACGATCAATGATTGTAAGGAATATTTCAGTTACGATTATGATTTGGCAAAGTCAGGTTTTCTATTTTTAGTAAATCCATTGAAGTTATTGTTCTCTTTCAAATAAATCGAATCCATGATTCTAGGAGAGAGTAGTTCGACCCTAGTAGCCAAGGGTGACATTATTTTTATTTATATGGGGATCATTTTCATGTAAAATAGGTTGGTTGGAAAAATAGTATAGACAGTGACTATTGAATGTAGCTTTTGAATTTGATTGAAACTTAATGCAAAGGTCCTGAAGCTTTGAAAAAAAGATTCTAACGGTGGCAATCCGATGTATTGTATTATTTATTTGCGTATTTTCTTTCATGTGCTCTTATATTCACATATATAATTTATGTCTAAATCGAAACATGATTTTGAATCTAGAATTCACTATGCAGTGCTCTAGATTCATGCCATTTAGACAAACTATGTTTATTCTAAGTTAACTTTGAGTTCATCCACAACGGTGCTCTGAGTTGCTTCATGTGTTTTTCTCTCGCCACACACAACAATTTGTAATTGAATAATGTTTCTCATTTATCCTTTATCCTCTCGAGTTTAGTCACTGAGTCATTTGTTTCTATCGTTTTCTTAAATCATCTCCATTGCCCAATGGTACTTTCTCTCTTGCTTGTCCTACCATCCATTTTAAAACAAAAATAAACTTGTCCTATTGTAGAATATGACCTCTGTGCATTTATTGATGAAATATTTGAGTTATTACCAGTCATTAGACATACAAGACAACCCTCTTTGATTGTATAGGTTAGAATACAATCTAATGTTGGTTGAAACAATTACCTCAGGGATTTCTTTTATATAGCCCAAATAAATTACGGAGTGCGAACAACCTGAACTCCCGTAGTGACAAGAGTCATAGAGGAATAAAAAATTTAACAAAGGAGATGAATGCAAGTTGTTCATCGGGAGGAAAACTGATCTCAGTTGTGCGATCGACCTAAAGGTCCACTAGACTTAACAGATCAAACACCAGTTTTTCGATTAGATTGATGGTTGGGAATCATTACGGAGCGCGAAGGAAAAATTAACGGACATGTTAGTTCACGGTCCGCAATCACCCAATGTTGTTGATCTCATTTGGGTGGAGGATCAACAACCACGATTAAAAAGAATTGAGTGAGCACTTTTCATATTGCGGAGATTGAACTCTCCGATAAAGAGAAATCACATCGGGGTTCCACAATCACTGTGAATTTTCGATCTCTATACAAATTGGTATTGGTCGGATCTCGACCATGAGATCTGAGGGATGTTCAAAGACGATCAGACCAGAGCAATGAGTTGCAATGATGCCATCCATGGTGACGTGGATTTAATCTTGATGAGCCACGTGTCACCTAGATTCATGCTCATCACCTACCCCATAGAACCTTTAGAATGTGACATGTGTCATCCTGGGAGAGGGAATGTGTCACCCCTGACCCATCTACATGTCAACCCCTAGTATGTGCCCACCTAGCCAACGTGGTTGGTGAAGGTACTAGAACTCCGGGACTTCAGGACTTCAGGATTCCGGAGGATTTTGGGTGTAGTATCGTAGAGAGTCCAAAGGGACCCAAAGTGTCGAAGTAGAAAAGTATATCTGAGTCATTCGTTGGTAAGGACAGGTGTCTCCAACTCTCGCACTCCAGAGCAGAAGTACTCTATAAGAGTTCAAGAGTGGAGGGTCGAGAAATCCCGAAGGCTGAAGTGTCGGAGTTCATCATGACTATCGAATAGAGGAGGACGCGTGGAAAAAGATATGCCACTTCGTAGAAAAGCACTCTGGAGGAAAACGAGAGTAGTGAAGCCAAAACTCCTGAAGCCCGAACTACCGAAGTAAATTTTGGCCATCGATCTAAGAAGGAAACACATCAAAATATCACGGACTTCAGAGAAATGAGCAAGGGAAAGGAGTATTCGTTGACCAGAAGCCGTCTGAAGCTCCAAAAGGTAAGAAGCTAAAACCTTGATCATTGATTGTGTGGACATGTAGTGACTTCGGAGGTAGAGTACTTCGAGGAAAAACGAGGAGTGAAGTCCCAAAGTAAAAAAGTCCTGAAGTGTCGAAATCCATTAGAACCGTCCATTGGAGAAGGAAGCGTACGCTTGATCCATAGCTTCACATGGAAAGTACTTTAGGGAGAAAAGGTTTTGGATCATTCAAAACTCATGAACGTCGAAGTCCCGAAGTAGATCATAGTATTCAATCAAGAAGAGCATGTGGCACTTGATATGTAACTCCGGGTATGAAGCACTTCAGACCAAAGAGGTGTTTGTAAGACTCGGAACTCCTGAAGTCAGAGTCTCGAAGTAAATCTCAGTCATTGGATGTGAAAGGAGTGTGGACCATAGATCTGATCCATGTGTGTTCACGAGTCTGGAGTTTGGAATATTTGGAGTCAGGAGTGTCGAGAACACTCGAAGCCTAAAGTTTCGAAGTGTGCGAGAATAATATTGATTCAAACCCACGTGGAATCCTCGTGGACTCGACCAATGAACACCCGAGGAACTTGGGAAAGGTATATCTGCCAGTTCTAAGCTCAATTATGAGCATGGAGACCATGGAAGGAAATCTCCAGACGAGCAGAATGCGATAGAGACCTCGAATGGATGTCTTGATTTATTAAGAAGAACAAAATTATGATGCCCCACCATAGGTGTGGGTATGTTACAAACACATACAAAACCAATAAGTAAGAATGAATATAATGGTCACCTCCCATTCCCTCGCTACTGCAGAAACCTAGCTCCTGTAGTCCCAATAGATACCTTGGGTGAGACTTCATCTATACATGCAGGTGATTCCTAAAGGGTCTTTGTCTAGTGGGTTTTGTTAGTCAAAATATAACTTGAACCTAGGGTCTTACACCCGCATGCAGTGCCAACACCGAGCCACCTGGTTAAAGACTCCTAGAGAATATGAATATTGAATAGGGGGAGTTAATGTATGTAACACCCCGAGTTTTAAACCCCCATTTTAAATAATGTATTGTTACAATGTTGAGAGGCCAGAGTGTCAAAATAATTATTAAAAGGCCATTGTTCCCAATACATGTAATGCTTTTATCATTATTAATAATAAATACACGGTTGGTTGCTAGATGGACAAGGACTACAGTTATAGGGGGCTATGATTCCACAAGAGAGGGGGATTGAGGGGCTAAGTGTTTATTCCTATTCTAATTACCCTTTTGTCTAAGGGAGGGGATCGGTTATGTGAGCTTCTTGGGGAAGGCTAGGAGGATCTTGATTCTCCCAGAAATAGCTTAAACTTGCCTCTATGTTGATGGGGGGGTTGGTCGTTGGCTCATTTTCTCCTTCATTTTTTCATTCGCACCATTCTATCCCTCACGCATTTTCATGCACACACCTCCATGCACCCACTTACCCATTCATTTATCCATCCATCATCCACGTCTTGGCTTGGGAAATGGAACCAAACTACTGAAGAATTAGCCACAGGATAGTTGGTTGTTGTGGTCGCTGGAGTGATCCAGCCACGAATTGAGGCTCGCATGTCTGAGATGCATTGGCCTGTGTCTATCATTTCTCACAGCTATGAGTCCTGAGAGTTTCAGCATCGATATTTTGGACTAGTTGCGTTGGAGCCCAAATTAAGGAGAAGGACTTCCTGAGGGACTACATGGTAGAGAAGCATGGAGGTTCGTTCTCTCGAATGGTGCAAGTTGGGTAGAAGAGAGTTGGGCACTTGGATTGTTGTGAGATCTGGGAAACCTCTGAGATCTTGGGTGATAACTATTTTGGGAATCCAAGTAACACTCTAGAACTGTCCTTCTGGATTCATAGCCCTGGCTCGGGGGTGAGGCTATTGTTGAGATTTGGAATAGTAGTGTCTACGGTTGGGTGGAACATCCTTGTTCTGCATCCTATTGGTGTCATCTTTCATAAATATAAGTTCTCTATGTTATGGTATCATTTACATGTATATGAATGTATTTTCATTGTGTATATTTAATTGTCATTTAACTGAATCTTTAGACTATGCATGCTTGTTGGATTTTCTTGTGCATGTAGTTAAAGTCTTTCCTTTTATGCATCCTTAAATTTTTAAAGGTATCTGTAAGTGAAAGAACTCCAAGGGTGGGCTTGAAGGTAGCATGCCCTGACCTGTGGGTGGCTGGGTATGTTACAGTTTTGTATCAGAGCTTCTGGTTGAAACACCGAGCCGGTATGGGTTGGGTCTATTGGTCATAGTCTTGGGGTCGAGATCAAATCCTAACCATGGAGTTGAAAATATCAGGAGGAATGGAGTTTCAGAGTCTATGCAGGAGATAGAACATCAGAGACCCGTGTAAGGGGTTCGAAGGATCATGACCATCCCCTTCGAATTAAGGAGCGATCTCCATTGTAGGATCGGGAGAGATACTAGATCGTTGGATCGGAGGATAGAAGAACAGCATTCGTCTGATGAAAAGGAAGAAAGGGTTAAGGTCACAACCGTCAGATCCCATGGGAGAGTGAGATCAAGACACAGGAGGCATTGCGGGGAACTGAGTTTCATGAGAGATCATTTCCCAAGGCATTCGCGCAATCCAAACCACAGATTCCCCAAGGGTTTATGTGTCAACATCAGGAGAATTGCGGGGCTAAACATGGGTTACTCCAAACCACCGATACATGCCCCCACAAATTGAAAGGCATGCAGTGATGTGATAGGTTAGGGCTCTAACATCGAAACTCTGAATAGCCGAAGTAGTTGGGGACCATCGATCCATAGTAGGAAACGCATCAACCGATCGTGTGCTCCAGGTGAGAGCACTCCGGGAAAGAGCGAGCAAGGAGAAGTTGAGAGTTGAAACTCCTGAAGCCCAGAGAGTCGGAGACCCGAAGTAAACGTCGACTATCGGATCATCCAAAGTAGATCTAGACCGTTGATCGCTAAAAGGTTTTGTGTCAGCAGATTAGTAACTCCAGAGGAATCTATTCGAGAGGTTTTCAATTGGGATTTGAGACTCTCGAAGCCCAAAGAGCCGGAGAGACGAAGTAAATATCGACCATCCAATCATCTGAGAGGATCTCAGCCATTGATCTGTCGAGAGCCACGCGTCACCAGATCCATGGCTTCGGGTAAAATCCAGTGGGGCCAGATAAGTTTTGAAATTTGAGATTTTTGAAGTCCAGAGACTCAAAGAAATCATAGTCGTTATGTTAAGGAGGTCACGTGGTGTAAATGCATGGACTCCGGGTGAAGACCCGAAGTGAATCTTAGTTGTCTGATCCAGTAGGACACATGGCGACAGATTGACCAATTTGAGAATGTGGAGTTCAGGAGAATTGGAAGTGTGCTAGCATGGAAACTCCCGAAGTCCTGAAGCCCGAAGAGCCGAAGTGATGGGGCACGATGACAACACCAAGAGGTGATGTGGACCCCAAAATTTCCTAAGTCACGTTCCTTGCGGACGTCACCTGGGATGCATGGACACATGGAATGTGTGCCACATGTCAGTAAGTTTTGAGCATTTGGAGTATTGAAAATCCAGTTAGAATGTGACACGTGTCACCCACCTGATTGGGCCACGTGTCCTCTTCTAGTATTTCAGCACGTGGTGACAGATCGTGCAGTCTAGAGACTAGGAACTCTAGTGGGGAAATATGTGACAGGTTGCATTGGGTCGAAAGCTCTAGAAATATTGAAGGTTGGAGTACATATTGATCATTGATTCGAGAAGACACACGTCGAAGGATTGTCGAATTTGGGTGAAAGCACTCTGGGAGAAAGTGCAGGAGGAAGTTTTGAAACTTTTGAAGCCGGAAGAGCCGAATCAATTCATATCCGCTGATCTGTGGGAGGACACCCGTCGGCAGATCATGAAATCTGGGTAAAAGCATTCTGGGAAGAGACAAGCGAGGAAAGTTGAGACTCCCGAAGCACGGAGTCTCGAAGTGGATCTTGATCGTTGATCATGAAAGAGGATGAGGACCGTTTATTTGGTCCTGGCTGAAAGTTATGAAGTACAAAAGCTCTAGACAAGCGCTTTTTCAGCTAAGAACAAGGTCATGGTCATGGTCATATGCAGATTGAGAACTGAGGGAAGGATGTCTAAGGGATGAATTGGTTGTCTTTGAGACAGAAAAGTGTTAAGGAAGGATTTAGTCATGGTTGCTAGTCGTGGTCACCTGGGAAGGTGGTTTGAAGGAAGTACATTGAAAGGATGAGTTCTGTGTCGGCCAAGGATAACAAGACATTTTTATTTTCAGAGAATGGGGATATGATCTCCATGAACAAAAAAAAAATGATACTTGTAACATGGTTTGGCAATTTTGTTTATCATATGCATAATTCTAACAAAATGGTCGCTTACACATTTTGCAAAATTAAGGGGCTTAATCACATCAGCTCAGGATGTGTATTGAGTAAATGGAAGAAGGCAAGGGAGCCTCCAGTCATGATAAGGAGGTTGAAGGCCAGAATACCAGAGTTGGTAATGTAGAGACAGATTCCAATGGACGAAAGGGAAAAGGAGAGCAGGAAATGCTACTAGAAATAGTAAGAAGCCTGAAGATGGAAGTACAGAGATACAAAGAAGAAAATGAGAGACTGATGAGAGAGAAAAGTCAGATAAATGCTTAAGTGTTGTAGAGCTTAAATCAGCTGCAGAGACAAATGAAGAAGGGATCAAACTCAAGACAAGAGGAAGAAGGAAGGTGCCATGAAAGAAGGAATGATCATGGAAGAGCTGGTTATTCTAGAAGTGCTAGCAGAGCTCACGGACACCATGCACCTCCTTACTCAAAAAGAAAGGTTTATGCATCGAAAGATCCCGTAAGTAGTCCAGAGGTGTCTCCTGTCAGACAACAAAGAAGGAAGAAAGAGAGATATAGTTTGCAAGGAGAGCTGAGGAAGCTCAAGCCACCTTCCTTCGATGGTGAAAGAGAAAGGGAAGGATGATGCCGAAGTATGGTTTCTTGGGCTCAAGAGATATTTTCAGTTGCATAACTATTCATGAAACCTAGAAGCCAGGATTACCACCTACCATTTACATGGGAAAGTTGCAATGTGGTGGTACCAACTGAAGAAAGTGGAACATGTTAATGAAAGTAGGATCACTTGGAAGAAGTTCAAGAAGTACTTCCAGAAGGAGTACCTCTCAGATCATTTCTATGAAAAGAAAATGAAGGAGTTCTTTGAACTCGAGTTGGGAAGCATGAATATGGCAGAATACAAGAAGAATTTCTTGGGATTGTTAAAGTATGTCAGGTTCATTGGTGATGAGAAATTGAAAATACAGATATTTCTAAGTGGATTGCCAGCGTTTTATAAGGAAAATATCATATATGATGAACCCAAGACCTTTACTAAAGCTATCAAGAAGGATAAATACATGTATGAGCAAGACCATGGAAGAGAATCCCTGCTGAAATATTGGAAGGACAAGAAAAATGTGAAGTTCGATAAGAGGAGGAAAGGATTCAAACCTCCCTTCAATAGGAATGAGCCTAATATAAATCATCAAGATCAATATGCTAAGGGGGATTTCAAGAAAGAATATTCCTTGGGAAAAAGGGGAAAACCACCAATCCAATGCTAGGGATGCAAGGAAGATCACATGTACAAGGATTTCCCACACAGAAAGAACAGAGTGAAGACTGTGCACAAAATCCAAGAGGCTACAATAGTCAAAGATATGGGAAGAATATATGCATCTTTAGATGATCGACAAGCAGAGTACCAGTCCAATATGATCGAGGTGGAAGGTAATATCATAAATCAACATGTTTCTATTTTGATTGATTTAGGAGAAATTCATTGCTACATTGATCCTAAGATAGTGGATAGATTACATTTGGAGAAAAGTAAATTTGGAAAAGAAGTTTTGGTTGAGTTAGCCACTGGAACCAAAAGAAGAATCCATGATATGGTCAGAAGTTGTTCCATAAGTATTAATGGCATGAATACTAGTATTGATCTAAATATCATACCATTGGGGTCTTATGATATTCTGATTGGAATGTATTGGTTGGAAAAGCATCATGCTATCCTATATTGTCATAACAAGACATTTACATATCTTGATGGAATGGAAATCAGAGCACTATGAAAGGAATTCCAAGACCCATCTCTATAAGGGAGATTTCAGCCTTACAGTTAAAAAGATGCTTTAGGAAAGGATGTCAATTGTATGCATCTCATGTGGAAGAGACATATAATACAAAAGGGCTAAGCCTTGAAGATTTCTCAGTACTACAGGAATTTGAATATTTATTCCAAGAAATACCCAGATTTCCACCAAGAAGGGAGATAGATTTCTCAATTGATTTAGTGTTGGGAGCTGCCCCGGTGTCAAAAACACCTTACAAAATGAGCACACCAGAGTTAAAAGAATTACAAATGTAGTTGGAGGAATTGTTGAAGAAAGGGTACATACGTCCAAGTGTTTCACCTTGGGGAGCACCATTACTTTTTGTCAAATATAAGGATGGAACCTTGAGGCTATGTATTGACTTCCGATGGTTGAACAAGTACACTATAAAGAACAAGTATCCTCTACCCCGAATTGATGACCTCTTTGATCATCTAAGAGGAGAAAAGATATTCTCAAAGATTGACCTCAAGGAAGGATACCATCAGGTAAGAATCAAGGAAGAAGACATTCATAAGATAGACTTCAGGACCGGGTATGGGCATTATGAGTTTGTAGTAGTGCCTTTTGGACTGACCAATGCACCAGCTTTCTTCATGTGCTTAATGAATGTCATATTCAGGAATTATTTTGATAAGTTTGTCATAGTATTCCTGGATGACATACTTATCTATTCTAAGTCTAAAGAGGAGAATGAACATCACTTGAGACTGGTATTGAAAGTACTGAGAGAACATCAGTTATATGCCAATTTGAGTAAGTGTTCTTTTTATCAAAAGTAGATCCATTAATTGGGACACATTATTTCAGAAGAGGGCATAGCAGTAGATCCAGAGAAGATCGAAGCCATTAGAGGATGGACAACACCCAAAAATGTGTCAGACGTCGGATCTTTTATGGGATTAGATGGCTACTATAGAAGGTTTATAGTAGGATTCTCTAAGATTGCTCATCCCATCACTTCTTTGCAAAAGAAGGAAACTAAATTTGAATGGACACTCAAGTGTGAAAATAATTTTAATTTGTTGAAGGAATTACTTACTAGTGCACCTGTGTTAAAGATTACTGACCCAAACGAAAGTTTTGTGGTAGGTACAGATGCATGTAAGGAAGGACTTGGGGGAGTCCTCACATAAAATGGACATGTCATTGGATATGAGTCCATAAATCTTAAGGAACATGAGAGGAACTATGCCATGCATAACTTGGAACTTGTTGCCATTGTTCACGCCCTGAGGATGTGGAGGCATTATCTCATGGGGAAGAAATTTGAATTAAGGACAGACCGCATTGGCCTAAAGTATATTTTTGAACAACCGACCTTGAATGCCAGGCAAACAAGATGGCTGGAATTTTTAAGTGAATATGACTTCAATATCAAGCATATCAAGGGA
Source organism: Picea engelmannii (assembly GCA_009831015.1). Lineage (NCBI taxonomy): Eukaryota > Viridiplantae > Streptophyta > Pinopsida > Pinales > Pinaceae > Picea > Picea engelmannii. The sequence goes on from ML787370.1 coordinate 362,919, forward strand.
AAAGAGAATAAAGTTGTCGATGCACTTAGTAGAAGAGTGCATATCATGCATGCTACTGCTATCAGTATGTATCATTCAGAATTGAAGAGAAGAATTTTAGATGTTCTTGTTACAGAACAACATTACCTATAGGTAAAGGAAAAATTACAGCAAGGAGATGTACAGCAGAAAATAAAGGAGTATAAGATAAAGGAAGACAGATTACTCATGCATAAAAATAGAATCTATGTTCGTAGTTCTGGAGAACTGAGGAATTTTGTACTGAAGGAAATGCATGATGTTATTTATGTTGGACATCCCTATAAATGTGTTGAACCTGCACAGAATAGATCTAGCTAAACAATGATACACACATTTGTAGAGAGAATAGAAGAAAGAAGAAAAAGGAGAGAAAGAATGAAAGAATTCTCATTAACCGTATTCCACACTCAAAGAGTGAATAATTTACAATAGATATAGGATACATGAGTAACTAATGATCCATAGTGGTTTTCTAGAATGATTTGGACACACACCAGCAGTTACGGGAGTGAACTGCTACCTAGTCTAGTCTCTAAGGCAGTTACGGGAGTGAACTGCCAACTAGTTGAGTTAACTAGTCAACTAGTCTTCAGTTAACTGACTAAACAAAGAGTAGTGAGTTGGTGATGATCCCAATGTTGCATGGTGACAAAACCAATGAAACATCTAAACTCAACTCAAATAGTCAAACTGAAGTGTCAACTGAAAGAGAATATTCTCCAGCTGAAATATTCTCCCCTAAAATATAGGAGACTGGATAATGACTAATTATGACTAATAAACAAGGAATAACCTTAGGAAAAATAAATCCTAGGTGTGTGTGAAGTAACTCCAACACCCCCCCTGAACATCACTATAGTGAAAATAAAGAATGGGTCCTGACTATGAGGCCATGTTAGGTGCCCAAATACAAAAGATACACTGAACTAAATGAGGAAAGAGGGAAAATATCATGGGAACAAAACTCCCCTCAAATTACAATGCATAAAATAAAAAATGATAAGGAACAAAAGGTAGTTGCTAAGCAACCATGTCCTTCACTCCAAGAAGACCTTGCAACTGTGCAAGTTTGTGCTCTTTGAAGATTTTGTTGAAGATGTAGATGTCTGCACAAATTTGATGAAGTATATGCATCTTTTATATTTCCACACATATCCACTTTATCTTCTTGTAATGAATAATTTTCAAATATATTTTGAATGAAATTTTGAAAACCGTGCGATCATTTCCAGAAAAAAGCTGAAATTTTGTTGATTTTGAAATGATCATAACTTTAGTTCCCAGACTCTGTTTTGGATGATTTGTTTTTTTGAAATTGTATATTTTCCCGAGAGGAATTCAAATATCCAATTTGTTTCTGCAAATTTGTCTCAGAAAATATCATAATGGAGTCTGATATGCGCGGCTCTATTTTTGTCTCTTGAGATGCAGGCATTGCTCATGGAAAAGTATCTGCACGTGACTCCTGAGATGCATTCCATATATCTTCCACATGAATTTCAGAAAACAAATCTGAAATGGAGTAGACATGATCTTCAATTATTGGAATACAAATTTCTGTAGATACTTGTGTAGAAGGCTCTTCAAACTAAGATGATTTATCTTCCAGTGGCTTTTCTACATTCTCTGTCTTGTCAACATTTTGCATGAATTCTTCCTTATTCCCAAATAAAACCTCCAATCTGCTCCATAAATCATTCGGAATGAATTCTTGTGAGTCATCATATACTTGATGGAGAATTTCGGGAGAAATAAAATAGAGGATACATCCTATGGCCATATCTTGTCTATTGAGAAAGTCATTTTTCTCATCGGTGGAATTAGGCTCTACTTCCATTGCCATAGTTATTTCGTACAATCCTCTGCATCTAAGCTGAAGCCTAATTTTTGGCTTCCATTCCAAATAATTGTGAGGCGTGAGAACTATTGTTGGTGAGTAAAACATAGATTCCATCTTTAAGTGTTCTTCAATCTTCAGTACCTGCAAAAAATAATTTGGTGTAGCTTTTTCTTATCATTCTGTCGGCTCTGATACCATGTAAATGTGTTGAACCTGTACAGAATAGATCTAGCTAAACAATGATACACACATTTGCAGAGAGAATAGAAGAAAGAAGAAGAAGGAGAGAAATAATGAAAGAATTCTCATTAACCATATTCCACACTCAAAGAGTGAATAATTTACAATAGATATAGGATACATGAGTAACTAATGAGCCATAGTGGTTTTCTAGAGTGATCTAGACACACACCAGCAGTTACGAGAGTGAACTGCTACCTAGTCTAGTCTCTAAGGAAGTTACGGGTGTGAACTGCCACCTAGCTGAGTTAACTAGTCAACTAGTCTTTAGTTAACTGACTGAACAAAGAGTAGTGATTTGGTGATGATCCCAATGTTGCATGGTGACAAAACCAGTGCAACATCTAAACTCAACTCAACTAGTCAAACTGAAGTGTCAACTGAAAGAGAATATTCTCCAGCTGAAATATTGTCCCCTAAAATATATGAGACTAGATAATGACTAATTATGACTAATAAACAAGAAATAACCTTAGGAAAAATAAATCCTAGGTGTGTGTGAAGTAACTCCAACACCCCCCTTGAACATCACTATGGTGAAAATAAAGAATGGGTCCTGGCTACGAGTCCATGTTAGGTACCCAAATACAAAAGATACACTAAACTAAACGAGGAAAGAGGGAAAACCTCATGGGAACAAAACCCCCCCTCAAATTACAATGCATAAAATAAAAAATAATAAGGAACAAAAGGCAGTTGCTAAGCAACCATTTCCTTCACTCCAAGAAGACCTCACAACTGTGCAAGTTTGTGCTCTTTGAAGATTTTGTTGAAGATGTAGATGTCTGCATGGATCTGATGAAGTATATGCATAATTGATATTTCCACACATGTCCACTTTATCTTCTTGTAATGAATAATATTCAAATAAATTTTGGATGAAAATTTGAAAACTCTATGGTCGTTTCCAGAAAAATGATAAAATTTTGTTGATTTTGAAACGATCATAACTTCAGTTCTCGGACTCCATTTTGGACGATTTGTTTTTTGAAATTGGATATTTTCCCGAGAGGAATTCAAATATCCAATTTGTTTCTGCAAATTTGTCTCAGAAAATATCATAATGGAGTCTAATGTGCGCAACTCTCTTTTTGTCTCCTGAGATGCATGCATTGCGCATGGAAAAGTATCTACACGTGACTCCTGAGATGCATGCCATATATCTTCCACATGAATTTCAGAAAACAAATCTGAAATCAAGTAGACATCATCTTCAATTATTGGAATGCAATTTTTTGTAGATACTTGTGTAGAAGGCTCTTCAAACTGAGATGATTTATCTTCCAGTGGCTTTTCTACATTCTCTATCTTGTCAACATTTTGCATACATTCTTCCTTATTCCCAAATAAAAACTCCAATCTTCTCCATAAATCATTTGGAGTGAATTCTTGTGAGTCATCATATACTTGATGGAGAATTTTGGGAGAAATAAAATAGAGGATACATCCTATGGCCATATCTTGTCTATTGAGAAATTCATTTTTCTCATCGGAGGAATCAGGCTCTACTTCCATTGCCATAGATATTTGGTACAAACCTCTGCATCTAAGATGAAGCAGAATTTTTGGCTTCCATTCCAAATAGTTATGCAGTGTGAGAACTATTGTTGGTGAGTAAAACATAGATTCCATCTTTAAGTGTTCTTCAATCTTTAGTACCTGCAAAAAATAATTTGGTGTAGCTTTTGTTTAGCATTCTGTCAGCTCTGATACCATGTAAATGTATTGAACCTGCACAGAATAGATTTAACTAAGCAATGATACACACATTTGTAGAGAGAAAAGAAGAAAGAAGAAGAAGGAGAGAAAGAATGAAAGAATTCTCATTAACCGTATTCCACACTCAAAGAGTGAATAATTTACAATAGATATAGGATACATGAGTAACTAATGAGCCATAGTGGTGTTCTAGAGTGATCTAGACACACACTAGCAGTTATGAGAGTGAACTGCTACCTAGTCTAGTCTCTGAGGTAGTTACGGGAGTGAACTGCCACCTAGATGAGTTAACTAGTCAACTAGTCTTCAGTTAACTGACTGAATAAAGAGTAGTGAGTTGGTGATGATCCCAATGTTGCATGGTGACAAAACCAATGCAACATCTAAAATCAACTCAACTAGTCAAACTGAAGTGTCAACTGAAAGAGAATATTCTCCAGCTGAAATATTCTCCCCTATAATATAGGAGACTGGATAACGACTAATTATGACTAATAAACAAGGAATAACCTTAGGAAAAATAAATCCTAGGTGTGTGTGAAGTAACTCCAACAATCCTAGTTACCAGAAAACAATTACAATAGTAAGAATCTAGTTCTTTTGGCTGGGAATGAAGAAGGATGTTGCTTATTACATTGCTCGATGTATGGAATGTCGGAAGTTAAAGGTTGAACATCCCAGCAGGTTTGCTGCATCCATTTTCAATTCCATAGAAAAAATGGGAAGTGATCACCATGGATTTCATCATAGGATTACCCAGAATGAATAAGAAACATGATTCAATCATGGTGGTGGTTGACAAATTAACAAAGGTTGCTCATTTTGTGCCTGTGAAGACAACGCATACAACGACTAATATTGTAGAAATTTTCATGAAGGAAATTGCTAGGTTGCATGGGATACCTAGGACAATTGTCTCGGACAGAGATACAAAGTTTACCTCCAATTTCTAGAGGGGATTGTTTAAAGGATTTTGCACAAATATAAACTTCAGCACATCATATCATCCCCAGACAGATGGGAAAACAGAGAGAATCAATCGAATAACTGAAGACATGTTGAGAATGTATGTGATGGATAAGCCATCTAAGTGGGAAGCTTACTTACACTTGGTTGAGTTTGCATATAATAATGGGTATCAAGATTCATTGAGAATGAGCCCATTTGAAGCCTTGTACGGTAGGAAATGAGATACTCCAGTAAGCTGGGATAACCCAGCAGATAGAGTGGAATTTGGGTCGGAGTTGCTCAAGCACATGGAAGACCAAGTGGTCAAGATCAAGTAGAATTTAAAGGCAGCTCAGGATAGACAGAAATTTTATGTAGACAAGAACATGATAGTTAGAGAGTTTAAAGTAGGGGAGAATGTACTTTTGAAAGTGAAGCCCAAGAAAAGTTCTTTGAAATTGGGTAGTTGTACAAAGCTGGCAGCCAGATTCTGTGGTCCATTTAAAATATTGGATAGAATAGGGCCAGTTGCATACATACTTGCATTGCCTGCTTCCATGAATGTGCATAATGTATTTCATGTCTCTTTACTAAAGAAATATGTACATGATGTTAACCATGTTATTGATTGGCATTTGATTCAGGTAGAGATTGAGGGAGATTTTCAGGTTTAGTCAGTGCGGGTATTAGATAGAAAAGTAAAAATTCTCTGGAATCGATTTATAGAGCTGGTAAAAGTTTAGTGGACCTGCTATGGTCCTGAAGATGCTACCTAGGAGCATGAAGATTCCATGTGGGCAGAGTAACTGTAACTTTTTGAATAAATTTGAGATTTTGAACTCTATTTTGTATATGTACTGAGGACAGTGCCAAAATAAGGGGGAGGGGATGTAACACCCTAGTTTTTGAACCCCGATTTTAAATAATGTATTGTTACAATGTTGAGAGGCCATAGTGGCCAAAAAATTATTAAAAGGCCAGTGTGTCCAAGACATGTAATTTTTTTATCGTTATTAATAATAAATACACGGTTGGCTACTAGATGGACAAGGACTAGAGTTAGAGGGGGCTATGATTCCACAAGAGAGGGGGCTTGAGGGGCTAAGTGTTTATTCCTATTCTAATTACCCTTTTGTATAATGGAGGGTATCAGTTACGTGAGCTTCTTGGGGAAGGCTAAGAGGTTCTTGATTCTCCATGAAATTACTTAAAATCACCTCTGATCTGATGGGGGGGTTGGTCATTAGCTCGTTTTCTCCTTCATTTTTGCATTCACACCATTCTATCCATCACGCACTTTCATGCATGCACCTCCATGCACCCACTTACCCATCCATTGATCCATCCATCATCTGCATCTTGGCTTGGGAAAGGGAACCGAACTGCCAAAGAATTAGCCATGGGATAGTTGGTTGTAGTGGTCACTAGAGTGATCCACCTACGACTTGAGGCCCGCATTTCTGAGATGTGTTGGCCTGTGTCCAGCATTTCTCACAGCTGCGAGTCATGAGAGTTCCATCATCGAGATTATGGACCAGTTGCGTTGGAGCCCGAATTAAAGATAAGGACTTCCTGAGGGAATCCATGGAAGAGAAGGGTGGAGGTTTGTTCTCTTGGGTGGTGCAAGATGGGTATAAGAGAGTTGGGTACTTGGATTGTTGTGAGAGCTTGGGTGCTGACTGGTTTGGGAAGCCATGTAACACTCTGGAACTGTCCTTGTGGATTCATAGCCCTGGCTTCAGGGTGATGTTGTTGTTGAGATTTGGAAAAATAGTGTATATGATTGGGTGGAACTTCTTTGGTCTGCATCCAGCTGGTGTCATCTTTCATAAAGATAATTGATCTCTGTTATGGTATCATTTACATGTATATGAATGTATTTCTGCTACGTATATTTAATTATCGTTTAACTGAATCTTTAGACTGTGCATGCTTGCTGGATTTTTTTGTGCATGTCGTTAAAGTCTTTCCTTTTATGCATCCTTAAATTTTTAAAGGTATATGTAAGTAAAATATGTTCAAGGGCGGGCTTGAAGGTAGCATGCCCCGACCTATGGGTGGCTAGGTATGTTACAATGTAGTAGCTACTACATATAATATAACCATCCCTCAAGTAGGTTGAATTATTTTCAGAGATATATTTAGAGAAGTCAAATAACATAAGTACATAATGAAAGATTAATCAATTGAGAAATAGTGTTCTCACACATGTATCAGTTGGCAATTACACAAGAAGAAGTTTATGATTGTATTCCACGTATGTATTCAGGCAAGGATATATTCAATACAGGTTGTTCTAAACATGCAAATTTTGATTTGTAGATAGAGAAGACGAGTGGACACATTTGATTTAGTTTGAAGAAACAAGAATATGTGACGATCAATTGTAGATATGAATCCTTCATAATAGTACAATGATAGATGGGTCAACATTGTGGACAGTTGAGTAGTAAATTTATGGATAGTTTGCGACATATGGACAGAGATGGATACTTAGAAAGTACATAAAACATGGGCAAGATAAGATGCATAGTAGTGTATTTACAATTGTAATTAATATAAAGGAAAGTAGTTAAAGGAACATCAGAATAGGGAAAGAGAAACCGTCAACATAAGATATATCATCATAGGGACATTATTGAACAATATGGTCATTGATAGCTAAGAAATGAACATAAAAGGCCATGAATATTTGAAGTCAAGAAATTTTGAATGCTTTTTATATATGTCATAGATTTACAAGAGGAAGCACCAATGGACAATTAGCAAACACTAGAAGAGAGAAAAGGAAACATTTACTGGTATCCCTACATTGATCTACATGACATATTGTAGAGAAGTCAAGGGAAGAGAAATCATCAAGAGATTCAAAAAGGAAGATCAGTATCATGAGACAAGGGGAAAGATGAAAAATTCTTGAAGAATACAAGTAAACAAATATTTTTGAATCCTTCTCATATACATCATAGTTTTACATGAGGAAAGACCATGAAGAGAGAGGCTTTCATACAAAGGGAGAGAGAGAAAAAAGGAAGGATACCCTTTTTCCCATGATTTCAAAGGAAGAGAAAGAGAAAGATCAAAAGAGTAAATGTAAAGCGCATAAAGTTAGAGAAGGATTGTTCAGAGGAGGTATACTTTCAGGAGAAGTCACAAGAGGAGAAGAACATGAGGAGAGAAACATGAGAAAGAACAAAGGCATGGAAATGGAGATAAATAATAGATGGATGAAGATAGGGGGAGCATCCCAAAGGAGAGGCACCCTTTTCCAATTATGTCAAAGGGGGAGAGTGAGAAACATTGATGAGGATCAATAGTCACAGGGGGGTCATGAGTGTTGGAGCATCAGTGTTTCCATCAATGTTTCCATCAAGGTTTGTGTTTCCATCAATGACAAAGGGGGATATTGTTGGATAGTTGGTTTTCATTGATATCAAACCTTGGAGAATTCAGGAATCCCTAGAGATATGGTTAATATTGATGGTGAGTTAGTTGTCATTATGGCCAGTTAGTTGTCATTGACGGAGTGGTTGATGACAACATATGTGATGGGTGCATTTAATGAAGTGTACATGAACCCCCACAGGTGCAGTTATGGGACCCAAAGTTGGTTGAGGAATATGGACATGAAGGAATGTGTAAATGCAGGTAAGACACTCATACATGGATATTCCTTGTCGTTCCATTTCCAGTGATAGGTGGTACGCCACATGATTCTTCACAGTTAGGGATATATAGTCTTGTGAGTTTGGAAGCCTCGAAGAATGATCAATAATCCCCTAAGTAGTTACAAGTCGATTAATGAATGGGTAAAGTGGTTACAACAAGAAAGTCAAGAATCCCTAAGAATAAGGAAATAATTTACCTAGAAAAAGTATAAATACACCTCAAGGAGTCTCTCATATGTACACACAAACTTACATTGAATATCTATCTTGTGAATACTATGGTCTAATATTTTGGTCTATTGGAGAATTTGACGACAAGTCTAAGGTAGCGAAGAAAGTGCAAGGAAAGAGAGAATGTTTTGGAGCTGCAAAGTGCAAGGGTTTTTTTGTAACCCTAATTTGGTAGGCCTTTGTGGGTCATCTTGAGGGTGTCATGTGAGGAACCCCTACGGGTTTCCTAAGGGACGTCACATGAGGCCCTAAATGATAGGGATTCTTAGTCCCGTGAGGTGTGGGGATCAATATATGCACTATTAATTCCCACATTAAATTATCAACCGGGGCTCGTAAGCTTCAAGGTGAAAGCATAGCAAATGCAGGATTGGAGCCTAGTCTAGCCTAATCTAAAGCCAGGAAGCATAGTTCAATGCAATAAATGAAACAAGAAAAAATAAATATAATTCAAGGAATAAACTAACACCTTAGGTTGAAACCCATTACAGGAAATCCATATCTCACAAGTTAGGCCTTTAATATTTTCCTCTATTATTGAAGCTACGAAAAATCAAAGTGTAAGAAACTCAAAATCATCAAACTTAACCAAACCCCTAATATTTACCTGATCAACTAAATTTATGAAATTTAATGCAAACTGGTACACAATCTGGCAATCCGATTCACCATTAAAATCCTAATACTAATTGGTACAAAACAATACAAACTAGTACTGAAATTAAAAAAACCTAGCTAATACGAAGTCAAAACCAATGCAACGACATCTAGAATGAAACCTCATCAAATTAAATTTAAAAGAATGCTAACTATTCAAAATCATATCATCAAAAGAAAAAATAGCTCTTTTCTCAAAATTTTGGTTGGCTCTAATATATAAATGAAAATTGATTCGTTGAGGACAATAGCCAATTCCTTGTGCAATAATATGCTTCAAGTGAAATGTGTTAAGCACATACCCTCCTTATTAGTTTAGTCACCATTCAATATAGAATGAATATGTATGATATTCAATTTATAATGTTTATACTCACGCATATTTGTATTCACTATTGTCCCAAATTGCTTTAGAATGTTACGGTTATTCTTGAATCATATTTTGAAGAATCTAAGGTAGGAATTTATTAAAAGATTAATGTTATTTTTGTTGTCGTTTCTTTTTATTGTTTTTATGAAAGTAAATCTGCAGAAACACACTCATAAATCTGAAATAATAAAACAAATTATGTAACACTAGCACACTGGAAAATGTAATGAGAGAGGTAAATCAAATCAAAACAAGAGCAACCAACTGAACAATGTGATTGATGAATGTTCTTAAAACAAAAACGTAACACACTAAAATATAAGATGTAAAAACACAAATTAAATTAGGGTAACAAACAAATAAACTAAACTAAAAATATAAAACAAGAGAAATGATAACCTAAATGGTGGGCCCTTACCAAACAACAAAGAATGCTTGAGAAAACTCAGAAACTAATGATCAGCTACAGCTAAATCAAGCTCGAATTTCAGAGATTCTCATAATCCAATGAATTAGATTACAACATCACATGATAGAAAAGCATTGATAGAGATTCAAAAGTATTCATTTATTCATCCTTCATTACCTCCCTCAGTCTCATGAGGCTTATTTATACTTGAAGAATGACTAAGGAGTGGATGGGACTGAATCCCAATGCTCAGATTTCAAATTTTAAAATTTTAGGTAGAAATCTCAAAAATATGGGTTTTATTGTAATTTGGGCAGATTCGAGTTAGATATCCACCCATATATTCCAAACTAATTTGAATTTTGAAAAATTTCCCGCATTTTACTCAATTTTTCAACTTCTGGACAAAACCCATATCTTTGAATTTCTAGATATGTCTTCATCTCCACGAAAATCGAGGCACAAATTGGAAGTTTGAGATTTTTACTAATTTTTGCAGAATCGTTCCCCCTGAGCTAGAGGTCCACATGTGCGATCTGGGTGAATTATGACACGAGCCTGTAATCTGGTGTCACTCTAGACAAAACCCATGTCTCCGATTTTCCTCTAGAAGCATGCCAATATTTTGAACTATAATCTGGTACTGGATCACTGTAGGATAATGGTACCAGATGGTTGTGTTGGTACCAGATGACTGTGTTGGTACCAGATGACTGTAGGATGATGGTACCAGATGAATTCTGATGCAGGTACCGAATGGTTTCTAGAATGTAAGGGTGCAGGTACGGGATGACTTCTAGTGCGGGAATAGTGCAGGAACATATTGTTTGGACATAGAAACCTAGAAAAATATTGTATAATCATCCTTTTAATCACTAAAAATATGGAAAATTATGTATTAACCACATAGGATGAATAACAAGAGATAATGGGGGTTTATGGTGTAATTAGGGATATATTATTGGATAAATGCGGGGACAAGGTGTAATGATGAGTGTATTTGTGTAGTGTAAAATATGACAAAACTGGAGCTTGACACGAGGCTAAGACAAATATGGTATAGAAGTTGGTAAAAGGATATTGAAGGCTATGAAAGTGTTACATGTCAGTACTACAGTACAACCATCAACTACAAGTTACAGGCATTCTTATGTGATTGTCTCTTATGCTTGGTGATGGTATGGTACATGCTTGAGAGGAATGTCTTGTTGATGCATGGTACATATTGGTAATATTGGTATGGTTCATTGGTTAGTATTACATATTGGTTGTATCAGTATATTGGCATTTGGTTTGGTTACATGGTGATGATGCTACATGCTTGAGGTTTATTCTTGGTATACTCTTGAAGCATTGGAACATGGTGTATGGTTGTCATTGATATTGATACATTATTGAGGATTACACTTGGCATATGACAACACATGTATGAGATACATCTCTTGGTGATTTTGGTACTTTGTTGAGGTACACCATTGATAGTAGATGCTTGGTATATCCTATGGTATATGGTGTATGGCATGATTGAGTGATATGGTATATGGTTGAGATATTGTAACACCCCAATTTTAACCCTTATCAACTATAATGTATTATGTTTCTGATAAAGGGGCTAGAGTGCCTAGGAAATGTAATACTTCATATACATTGATAAAATACACCAATGGATGCAAGACGAACAAGGACAAAAGAGATAGGGGGATATGATTCCATGAGAGAGGGGGCCTAAGGGGCTAAGTCTTTTTATTATATTTTATTTACTAATAATTGATTTTATGGAGAAAAGGGGTTATATGAGATTCTTGGGAGGAAGGCCATGTGGTTCTTATTTTCATGCAATTATATAAGCCTTGCTCGTGGGATGTTTGAGGGTTGCTATTGGTTAATCATTTTTCATTTCTATAATTCCTCATTTCACTCTTGTTGAATTTGTGTGCTCTTGGGGGGAAGCATGGAAACAAATTGTTGAAGGAGGAGAGTCAATCCTAGATGTCTATAATAGATTAATGATCATTCCAAGAGGGAATGGATGCCTGAGTGCGTGAGATTGATGGAAGTTTGGAAAGAATTGTTCACAGCTGAGAATCCATGGATTTTACTGCAAGGAGATTACCTGATTAGTAGTATTGGAGCCCTGGAGAGAAATTGGATAGCCTGAGGAACTGCATGGCAGAGAAATATATTCATTTCTTTGGGTTGTGGAAGATGAGGGGGAAAGAGAGATGGAAATTCAGATTTTTTGTGTGGTTGGGAAAACTGAGAGCTAGTTAGCCAACTGTTGTGTGTTTTAGATTTGGCCTAGGACCCGTCCTTGTGGATTCGTAGCCCCGGCTTAGGGGTGACATGTTTTTGAGAGTAAATGAAAAAATATGTCTATGGTTGGAAGGAACTTCCTTGGTCTGTAGCCATTTGGTGAATGTTTACTTGCAAAGATAAGTGATCTTTGTGTTTTTTGTACAATGTATTTTTCACTGTGTATTTAATTATCTATGAGATGTATTTTTGTGTGCCCATCTGCTGGTTATTTGTTGTGCATGGCATGTTATTTATTTCTTTCATGTTGTAGCATGGATCTTGATTAATGCATGTGAGTCTTTCATGCTTGTTTTTCAAAATAAATATTATCATAGTTTGAAATTGGTTCAGAAGTGAGTTTTTGAGGTAGTGTGCCCAGCCTATGCATGGGTGGGTACAATACAGATACATTGTTGGTATGAGTGTTGATGTGCATTGTTGATGTACATGGTTGATACATGGTATGGTACAAGATTGGTACTTGGTATGGTATTTATGTACATGGTTGATGGTTGAGGCATATGGGACAGGTTATGGTGCAAGCATGGTTTGGCACAGTTTTGGTGCATGGTTGATACATGGTTTTGTATAGGTGTTGGTGCATGGTTGATGCACTTTTTTTGGTATAGGTTGTGGTACATGGTTGATGGTATAGGTTGATGGTTTTGTACATCCTTTGGTACATGGTTGAGACACATATCTTGTGATTGCATGTTGGTGATCTTGGTACATGCTTGGTAGAGGCATGTGTTGGTGATGTTGGACATCTAGTTGAGGTGTCCTTGGTATATGATCCATGTGAGAGGATTTGGTTGAGTATCAGTGATAGTGATAGGTTGGAAAAGTTGGCAGGTGACAGGTTGATGTGACATATTGGATACTTTGATAGATTGGATACAGTGACAAGTTGGATATAGTGACAGGTTGACAGGTTACAGGTTGATGTTATAGTGGTAGTGATAGTGATAGTGGTAGTTATTGTGGTAGTGATAGTTGGTCTACACTTATATTTTAGGGCAACATGACAAGGAAAGGAAAGGGGGTATTATCCTCCTTCTGGTTGGTGCCAGAGAATACAGGAAGTTGTATCTTCCTTCAAGTTGGAGCTTGAGAATCGAGGGGTCATAACCTCTTTCTAGTTGGAGCCAGAGAATTCTGGTAGTTGTAGCTTCCTTCAAGTTGGTGCCTGTAAATCAAGGGGTTGGTTCCCCTTCTAGTTGGTGTTGGAGAATTGGGAAGTCGATGCTTCATATGAATGTATTCTTGATATATATATAAGAAGGCATTCTATGGTTTTCTCCCATTTGGGTTTCCACGTAAATTATGTTGTATTTTGTACTTGATGTGATGTTGTTGATGTGATGTTTCTCATGTTTATATGCTCATGATAAAATAATGATATATTGATGATATACTACTAATAAAGTTAACATATATATTTTTTGGTTAAAAGTGGTAAAATGTATCATACTAATTCACCCCCCCTCAGTATTCCAACAAAAGATTGAAATATGCAGAGACTGTATAAGAAAATACAGAGTGAAGTGAACTTGCTAGAATGGTGGTAGATTATCTCTGAGAAGAGATGTGATGGATACGCAAATTTGCAACAACGTCATCACAATGAGACTCCCAAGGATTTTTTAACATAAAGCATAAATGCAAAAACCCTAACCCTGGAAGATGAAATGCAAAAAGGTTTATGGGCCCCGATGGGGGTAGTTGATACATCAACTTCCCTAGGGAGTAACTTTTGCATAAGATATTTGTTTAGGGAACTTGAGGCCTCATCAGAAAGGTCTATCAGAGGAGTACACATCTTGAATGTACCAATATATGCCAATAGGTATATATAGGGTGCTTCCACGTCAAAAAACGTCGTTTAGGGCCTCAAAACGACCCCAAAAGTTTGGGACCCAAAAAATTGTAGAAAAAATGCCAAAATGGAAATTGTATGTTGAGCCACTAGAATATGTGGGAATCCACTAGTGTCCACCTGGATCATTCCTCCACCCTTAGGAAGAAATTTTCTCCATTGTGTTGAGTTCCCCCATCAAATGGGGAAGCTTCTGTTGAAATTGACTTTTGTTGAGACACTTGTCTTGGTGTAGTAGCTACCTTTCTTTAAAAATATGACATAGTTGAATCTTCGTTTGGTGGGTTCCCTTAACCTATGTGTACATTATATAATAAATGGTTTCATGTTCCTTGCAATCAAATTTGAGCTCTGTAGGTGTCAGCTACGTTTCCACCTCTAATTTGTCCAGTAGTGGTGGAAAATATGGCCGAAGGAGGTCCAAATTGAATACTAGGTGTAATCCAATGAGGGAGGGAATACTTCACTCAAAATTATTTCCACCCATAGCCTTGGTGATTGTGTAAGCTCCATAGTGAAGTGGGCACAACTTTTGATGGGGTCCTATCAGGTTCTCTTTCTGCAAATGTAACCAAACCTTGTCACCTACCTAAAGCTTGTTGGGAACCTGATGTTGATCATGGTGTTGCTTGTACTTAGCATTGGATTTCTAAAACATATATTGGACATGTTGGTGGATGTGTTGAATTAGTTCAATGAATTTGGTGGCCTTGTCGGCCTTAGATTGAGCATCGGTAGATTCTTCCTGTGTGGATGCAGGGCGCAATGCTACTTCAATGGGGCCCAATGGTTGAAAACCAATGACCACCTGAAAAGGGTTGTGTTTGGTCAAGCTATGGAGTTTTATGTTTTAGTTGAGTTAGACATAAGAAAGGATCGCATTCCATGTGCATGGATGCTCGAATTTTTATATGTGAAAGAGATGCATGATCATCCTATTGATAACCTATGTATATCCATCAATCTGAGGGTGGAAAGAAGTGTATTTGGTGAGCTTGGTTCCTAACAACAACCTGAGGCTCAACCAGAATGTGCTTAAGAATACACTATCCCAATCTGATATGATGGTGTGTGGTATTCTAAAGTGTACCCATACACACTTGAAGAAGAGCTTGGCAGTGGCCTGGACTGTGATACTCTTCTTATAGGTTGTCATAATGGACATCTTATAGAATCGATCAACAACCATGAATACATATTCATTCCCATTCTTGGTGGAGGGGATACCTGACTTGTAGTCCATCGACATGGATTTCCAAGGCCCGTCGAGAGTAGGAAAAGATGTGTATAGTCCTTGTTTTTTAATGGTTGGCTTGGAAATGGAACATACAATGTAGGATATGATATACTTACTAACATCATGTCGAAGCTTCATCCAATAGAAATACTTATATAGTAATGCCACTTTCTTATCCATGCCAAAGTGTCCTTTCAATTAATTATAGTGGGCTTCCAAAATTAGCTTCGCATGCTTTCTTGAAGGAACGTAGAGATGACCCAGATGGAATAACAATCCATCCTAAAGATGGAACCCAGAAACAATCATGTTCATTCCGAACATCTGGTAGGTCGTAGTGAAGTCAGGATCATTGTCATAGAGTTAGGACCACCCGGAGGTGTCATTCCCACAAGAGTCAAGTGTTGTGGTTAGTGTTGCAACTGGAGGTCGATTGAGGCAGTCATAGATGCAATTAATGATCCATTTCTCATACTTATTATCGAGGTGAAATTTTTGCAAGTATGTGGACCACTTTTGATGGTGATCATTCTGCAATTTTCCTTGTGTCTGCATGAATTGCAGAGCCTTGTGATCTGTATGGATTACTATATCCTTCTCTAGAATGTAATGCTTCCATTGGCCAAAAACTTGTACGATGGAATACATTTATTTATCATAGGTGGGATATGTTAGAAAAACAGGACCGCAGAGCAATAAAATAAAACAAATGTGGAAACAAAACACAAAAGATACACAATACAAGAGAGACACAGATTTACGCGGTTCACCCAGTGTGGGCTACGTCCACCAGAGAAATTGCCAGGTCCTTCCTTTATTATTATCCAGCAAATGAAGGGATACAACCTACAGCAAAACTCGTTGTAACTTCCTCTTCTTTCTCTCATAGTCTCCTCTCTCAGAATACAATACTTGCCATAATGCATAGTCGCAATACATTTACCTCATAACAGAGGGTTTCCTTCTAGGGAAAAAAACCCTAACATAATTTCTACTGTTAGATCTGCGACCTTATAATGAATGGTCCAGATTTACAATGAAATTACAATATACATTTACAAGCCAATTTTTCCTTCGGGGGCTTCTCCCCCGAACCCCCCAGCTGGGGGAATAGGCCCCCCGGACCCCGCAGAGGGGATACCCCTTCTCTGCACTCCCCAGCATGGACGAATGTACATAATTCTAGGGTGTAAAGTCTTCATGGGGTATAAACACAGTTGAAAGCAAGGAACTCTGAATCAGGAACATAAGCAGGCTCCATAACCAACAATCTCCCACTTGGAGACTGATCTCAACAACTCCACCATTGTTGTATATGCTACACTCTGAACCTTCTTGGACCTAGAAAATTTCTCATCTTCATCTTCATTCTTGAAGACCAACTGAAACTGAGAAGGAACTCAGTTTCTCTCTGGTTATTCCCTTTGTTAACATGTCTGCAGGATTCTGGCTAGTGTGTATATTTTCAACTTCAAATTTCCATCTTCCAAGGTGGATCGTATGAAGTGGTACCTCAACTGTATATGATTAGTCTTCGAATGGAAGGCTAAGTTCTTTGCAAGATGAATTGCACTCTCACTGTCACAGTAAAACTTATTATTCTCCTGCTTCTTTTCCAATTCCTCCATAAACCTTTGTAACCAAATCATCTCTTTACTAGCCTCTGTAGCAACAACATACTATGCCTCTATTGTTGAAAGTGCAACAACCTTTTGCAGTTTCAAAATCCAACTTACTGTTGTTCCACCTATAGTAAAAACATACCCTGTGGTGCTCCTCCTGCTGTCTTTATCACCTTCCATATCTTAATCAACATATCCCTGTAGAAAAGTGTCTGAACCTCCAAAACATAATGCATGAGTAGAAGTACCTCTCAAATACCTGAGAATCCACTTTACTGCCTCCCAATGTTCTTTAYCTGGATTGTTCATATACTTGCTCACAACTCCCACTGCATGTGCAATATCTAGTCTTGTGCAAACCATTGCATACATCAGGCTTCTAACTATTGATGAATAAKGGACCCCGGACATCTATTCTATCTCCTCCTGTGTCTTGGGACACATTTCCTTAGTTAATTTGAAATGGCTGGCCAAAGGTGTACTAAATGGTTTTGCATTCTGCATTCTAAACCTCTCCAACACCTTCTATGTGTACTCACCCTGAGAAAATGTCAATTTGCAATTTTTTTTGTCTCTTGTTATTTTCATGCCAAGGATTTTCTTTGCAGCACCCAAATCCTTCATCGCAAATGAATTGGCTAACTTCTTCTTGAGCATATTTATATCCTGCATATTAGACCCTGCAACAAGCATGTCATCTACATACAATAGCAAGATAATATAGCTTCTATTTTCAAGCCTTTTAAAATAAACACAGTGATCGGAATGACATCTACTATAACCCTATTCCATCATAAACCTGTCAAACTTCAAACACCACTGCCTTGGAGCTTTCTTTAGGCCATACAATCTCTTCTTCAACCTGCATACCAAATTCTCCTTCCCTTTGACCTCATACCCCTATGGTTGTTGCATATAAATCTCTTCCTCCAAATCCCCATGGAGAAAAGATGATTTTACATCTAACTGTTCAAGATGAAAATCTTCTACTGCCACAAGACTTAAAATAGTCCTAATTGAAGTCATTTTAACAATAGGAGAAAATATTTCATCAAAATCTATACCTTTATTTTGTGCAAACCCCTTTACAACAAGTCTAGCCTTGTACCGCTTTTCTCCTCCATCTTCTTCCTTCAACTTGTAAACCCATTTATTCTGCAATGCTCTTTTTCCTGCAGGCAAATGAACCAAGTCCCAAGTCTGGTTATTTTCCAAGGCATCCATTTCCTCTTTCATGCCTTGCTCCCACTTCTTTTTGGTGTCTACCTGCATTGCCTATTCATAAAATTCTGGTTCACCAGAATCAGTCAAAAATAAATAATACAATGAAGGAGAGTATCGTTCAGGGGGTATAGTTAACCTGGTAGATCTTCTAACAACACTTGCAGGTGTTTGAGGTACCTGTTGCTCCTGTTGTTATACATTTTGATTTTCAAGTTCCTTTGGAATTTCTTTTTTAGTGATCTCATTAAGAATTGTGTATTTTTGTTTTTCTTTGATCCAGATGGATATCGGTGGCCACCCACCTTTTCCAACTAGCTCAAAACAGTTTTCTGACATTTTTGGAAATTTACTATTTTTAGCAGTTTTTACTTCCAGGGGCATTTTGAGGGCCTAAATGAAGGTTTTTCGGTATATATCTCCTCAATTATAGCCAAAGGAATAATTTATCCCCCAAAATGAATCTCCTCAGTGATACCTTTCCAACGGGCTATCACATGCTTAAAACAGAGATCGTATGCAAAAGTTATGACCCCGGGAAGTTGATGTACTAGCTTACCCAAACGGGGCCCACATGACTTTTGGCGTTTCATCTCCTAGGGTTAGGTTTTTGGATGTCTAGGGTTTTTGGAATTTTTGCTTATTGTAAAAAGGCCTTCAGAGCCTCATTGTAACTTTCTTCTTGCGAATGCGTGTTGTCGTCACATCTCTTCTCAGAGATAAGCCGCCACCATTCCAGCAAGCTTGTTTCCACCGCATTTTATAGTTTCAGCTTATTTTGTTATTGAATAGAAAACCATTTTTACTGTATCTCTATTATTTTTTGTTAAGAACCTGTTAATAATCTGTATTCATTTCATTCTTCTCATAAAATCCGGATCAGTGGTATCAAAGCGGTCTGCTCCTTGTCATCTTAATGCATGTCCCCAACGAGGTCGGAGTACAAAGAGTTGGGTCTCGAGCTTGTTTCTCTTGAGGATAGAAGCTCTCGCATGCCCAAGCGACCTCCCATGGAAGGAGAAAATAAATATGATGGGACAGGAGATCCTTTCAAACTGTTGATTGAGGAAGCCCTCACGCAACAGAGGAACGAGGTGATGGATAGTTTCGCACAAATCCTTCGGCGACTACCAACAGGCGATGCATCTTCTTCGAATGGAGGTGTCACCCCCTTCAAGGTACAAATAAACTTTGATATTCCTATATTTGAAGGTCAGATAGACACAAATGTTGTATACAAGTGGTTGAATCTACTAGAAGGGTATTTTTCTGTTCATAAATTTTCGAATAGAGAAAATATTACTTTTGTGCTCCTCAAAGCCATTCCCCATGTCAAAGATTGGTGGGAAACTTTCTGTGAGAAAAAGGAAACAGAGGAAACCTCATTATTTTCAGTCATGGCCACCTGGGAATCCTTCAGGGATGCTATTAAGGAACAATACTACCCTGTCAGAAGTTATGACGACCTCTATACAAAATGGACCACATTGCGGCAAGAAAGAGACCAAGCAGTGCCAGATTTCACAAATATCTTCCATAACTTTCGCACCAAGTTGGGTATCAAAGATTCAGAGCGACATCTGGTGCTCTGCATAGATACATCCAGACTGAAATGGAATTTCTAGACATCCCATCCTTGGGCGCGGCCTACCGATATGCCGTCAAAATCAAGCAGAAGCTCAAACAAAAGACACGGCAATTTGGTCCTGGGAACCCCTCACAACAAAATCCAGGAAAGGGTAGCCCCAACCCACCGAACAAAGGACAGAGCAAATATGGAAAGTATCAAGACAACCAGTACAAGCCACAAGCAAAGAAGGACACCGAAAAGACAAAGAAAGATACCAGGAAGTGGTGCGACTTCCATAAGAGCCCTTGGCATAACACTGTCGACTGTCGCTCAAAGCAGTCATTGGTGGCCGAAGTGAAAGCCTATGAATCAGATGTAGATTCTAACTCCAAGACAGAACCAGAAAGGGGAAGACGGATCATTGATGCAGAACCCAGTGCCACCGTTGCTACCACCAAGATCCATCCTAGTGAACCAGACGAGCTAGAAGAAGGAGAGCGCCTCTTCCATTCACAGATGTGGGTAAAAGGCACCCCGCTACACTTCATCATTGACAGCGATAGCCAGAAGAACCTCATATCAGCATAGGTATTCAAGTGGATGGCCCTGCCAACAATGCCGCACCCACAACCCTACACCATTGGATGGCTCCACCAAGGAAGCGATCTCCACGTCAGCCAACAGTGTCGATTGTCGTATGGCATCAATCCCTTCAAAGATGAGGTATTGTGTGATGTTTCTCCTCTTGAAGTTTGTGATGTTATTTTGGGCCAACCTTATTTATGGAAGCGTCATGTTGTATATGAGTCTAGGCCTCGTAGTGTTATTATTACTTTGAATAGGAAATTGTACAGGATACCCGAGGCAGTCCCACCTAGTGCTATTTCCTTGATCTCTTCTAAGCAATGCAGGAAGGTCATCTCTCAGATGATGAAGTTTGTCTTCTTCATGATTCGCTCTCAGAATAAGCAAAAGATCGCAGCCACATCCAGGGTCTCTGCGGCCGACCTCTCCACACAGTAGAAGCAAGTAGATAAGGTCGTTGAAGAATACTCAGATATCTTCTCCTCACCTATAGGGGTACCTCTGCACTGCCAGGTCAAGCACCCCATTGATTTGACCCCCAGTGCACCACTGCCCAATGGGCCAGTCTATCGTCGCTCTTTGTTAGAGAATGAGGAGATCAAGAGATAGATCTAAGAACTACTCCACAAGGGGCACATACGCCCTAGCTCATCACCTTACGGGAGCCCAATTGTGTTGGTACAGAAGAAAGATGGAACTTAGTGACTTTGTATTGATTACTGGGCTCTGAATAAAATCACTGTCAGAAACCGGTACCCAATTCCCCGAATCGATGACCTCCTTGATAAACTCAAGTGGGACAAATACTTCAGTAAGATTGATCTGAAGTCTGGCTACCACCAGGTCCCGATAGAACAGACAGATGTATGGAAGACTGCCTTCAAGTCAAAGGAAGGACTTTTTGAATGGTTGGTCATGCCCTTTGGTTTGACAAATGCTCCAGTCACTTTCATGAGGATGATGGACGATATCCTACGACCATTCACCAATAATTTTGTAGTGGTGTATCTGGATGACATTCTAATTTACAGCAAGACTTGGGATGAACACTTGTAGCATATTCAGCAGGTTCTGCACACCCTGCGGCAACACAAGCTATACGCCAACCTGGAAAAATGCTCATTCGGCATGGACAGGGTCCATTACCTGGGCTACATCATTGATCAGCATGGTGTACATGTGGATCCATCCAAGATCCAAGTCATCCGTGATTGGCCAGCCCCAACAACACTCACTGAGCTTCGGAGCTTCTTGGGACTTGCTAATTTCTACCACAGGTTCGTGTTCGGTTTCTCCCATATTGCATGGGCCCTCAACCAAATAAACAGGGGTGGTGATAAGGCAAAATTTGCATGGGGCCGATCCCAACAACAAGCGTTCGATGATTTGAAGCAGTGCTTCTGCTCAGCCCCAGTACTTTCACTACCAGACCTACAACATCCCTTTGAGATCGAGACAGATGCTTCAGACTATGCCGTGGGCACCATTCTCACTCAGCACGGCCACCCCGTGGCCTATCATAGTGAGACACTATCAAATACTATCCGTAAGTACCCTACTTACGATAAATAAATGTACTACATTGTGCAAGCATGTCACCAGTGGAGACATTACATTCTTGGGAAGGAGACAGTCATCCATACCGATCATAAGCCACTGCAGTTCATGCAGACACAGGGAAAACTGCAAAATGACTACCATCAAAAGTGGTCCACATACTTGCAGTAATTCCACCTCAACATCAAGTATAAAACAGGAAGCACCAATTGCGTCGTTGATTGCCTCAGCAGACTGCCAGTCGCGACACTCACCACGATGCTAGACTCTTGCGGCCATGAGACATCTGGATGGCCCCAACTCTATGAGACAGACCCTGACTTCGCCACCACCTACCAAATGTTGGGTGCAAATGCAGTTTTTGATAATTTCCATCTTCAGGATGGGTTGTTGTGTCGTCTAGGCCATATCTGTGTTCCATCAAGCGAGCGAGCGAAGATGATCTGGGAAGCCCACTACAGTCGGGTGGCAGGACACTTCGGCATTGAAAAGACATTGTCGATGCTATAGAAACATTTCTACTGGCCAAAACTTCGACAGGAGGTCAACAAGTATATCAAGTCCTGCATTGCCTGCGCTATTGCCAAACCAACCACTAAGAAATAGGGCTTGTACACCCCTCTTCCTACTCCTGACAGGCCATGGGAATCCATCTCAATGGACTACATGTTAGGCCTCCCATCCACCAAATGGGGAAATGACTATGTTTTTGTGGTTGTTGATCGCTTTTCTAAGATGGCGATTCTGGTTGCCTGCAAGAAGAGCATCACAGCAGAGGCCACTACCAAGCTCTTCTTTGAACGAGTCTGGGTACATTTTGGAATCCCACAAACCATTGTCTCAGATCAGGATAGTTGATTTCTCAGCACATTCTGGCCGAGCCTCTGGTCACTGTTGGACACCAAGCTCACCAAATCCACGGCCTTCCACCCCCAGACAGATGGCCAAACCGAGGTTGTAAATCGAATGATTGTGCATATCCTTCACATGTATAATTCAAAGAACCCTCACACATGGGATGAGAGCCTTCCTTATGTCCAGCATAGCTACAACCGAGCCTTGCATAGCTCAACCGGCCACAGCCCCTTTCAAGTGGGGTTCGGATTCCAACCATTGGGTCTCATAGATGTTGCACTTCCCCTTGCAGTCAGCTCGACTGACTCATCTCCTGCTCCAAATGAAGCTAACAAAGACACCCGGTTCATTGAGAAGATCCAGCACATCCGCCAACAGGTTCAAGATATCCTACAGAATTCCAATGACAAGTACAAACAACGCCATGATCAACATCGGGTGCCGCATAAGTTTCAGGTGGGCGACAAAGTTTGGTTGCACTTTCAGAAAGAATGCCTTACAGGACCCCATCGGAAGCTTCGCCCACTCTGTTATGGATCATACACTATCACCAAGGCCATGGGGGATAATTCTTTTGAGCTCAACATTCCTCCTTTCCTTGGCCTGCACCCAGTGTTCAACGTGGACCTCCTTCGCCCTTATTTCCCACCATTATTAGACACCTCAGAAGTAGCAGAACAGCTGACACCAACAGAGATCAACCCCGAATGCATATAACAGGAATCCAAGGATCATATTGTTTTCATACATATCAAGGGCACTCGACAACAAAGGATCCATCTTTATCGAGTCGTCAAAGCAGGGCAACTCCTGCACCAAGGCAAGTGGCTCACTTGGGGCCAAATTCAGCAGAAATTTCCTCATCTAATGGGGGACCTCAACACCATGGAAACCATTGCTTCCTAAGGAGGGAGGATTGATCCAGATGGATATCGGTGGCCACCCACATTTTCCAACTGGCTCAAAACAGTTTTCTAACATTTTTGGCAATTTACTATTTTTAGCAGTTTATACTTCCGGGGCCATTTTGAAGGCCTAAATGAAGATTTTTTGGTATCGAGCTCCTCAATGATAGCCAAAAGGTATAATTTATCCCCCAAAATGAATCTCATCGGTGATACCTTTCCAACGGTCTATCACGGGCCTAAAACGGAGATCGTATGTAAAAGTTACGACCCCGGGAAGTTGATGTACTAGCTTACCCAAACGGGGCCCACATGACTTTTGGCATTTCATCTCCTAGGGTTAGGTTTTTGGATGTCTAGGATTTTTGGCATTCTTTCTTATTGTAAAAATGCCTTCAGAGCCTCATTGTAACTTTTTTCTTGCGAATGCGCGCTGTCGTCACATCTCTTCTTAGAGATAAGCTGCCACCATTCCAGCAAGCTTGTTTCCGCTGCATTTTACAGTTTCAGCTTATTTCGTTATTGAATAGAAAACTAGTTTTACTGTATCTCTGTTATTTTGTGTTAAGAACCTGTTAATAATTTGTATTCATTTCGTTTTGCTCATAAAATCTGGATCATTCTTCTTCCTGTTTCTTTCCCAGCCACTGATCTTTGTACATGACCTTCTCATTGAATATGACATCTCTACTCCTAATGATTTTTTTATTTTCATAATCCCATAATCGATAACCAAAATCATTAACACCATATCCAATAAAGGTACACTTCTTGGATTTAGACTCAAACTTTGTTCTATTTTCTTTATCAATATGGACAAATGCTTCACAACAGAAAGTTTTCAAAAAAGAATAGTTTACCTTTTTTCCTATCCATTCCTCCTATGGAATTGTACCATCCAAAGAGCTTGAAGGTCCTTTGTTTATTAAGTAAACAGTAGTATCTACAGCATCTGCCCAGAACTATAACGGCAAACTGGCATGCAATCTCATACTCCTTGCACTTTCCATGGTTGTCCTGTTCATCCTTTCTGACACACCATTTTCTTGTAGTATTCTTGGAACTGTCTTCTCTGTACGAATCCCGTGGTATGAACAATAATCATCAAACTCCTTGTTGCAATATTCACCTCCATTATCTTATCTGAGACACTTTAAACTTTTTCCTGTCTCATTCTCAACTAAAGCTTTCCATTTCTTAAAAGTATCAAAAACATCATATTTTTGTCGAATGCAATAAACCCAAGTTTTTTTAGTTGCATCATCAATAAAAGTAACATAATAATGAGAGCCACCAAGAGATGATACCTGAGTTGGTCCCCATACATCTCTATGCACAAGCTCTAACCTTTCATTCTTCTTTTCTTTTTCGACTCTGACAAATCTGACTCTCTTTTGTTTTCCATAAACACAATGCTCACAGAAGTCCAAATCAATTTGTTTAAGATCTGGCAACAAATTTCTTTTGTGAAGTATCTTCATACCCTTCTCACTCATGTGTCCCAGCGTATGATGCCACAATGTTGTATCCACTCATGTAGAAGCTAAAGAAATAGAAGAGTCAGTATTACCAGTACATAAATACAATGTACCTACCTTCTCTCCTTTTTCTATCACCAATGATCTTTTGATGACCTTCCATGTCTTATCTGTAGATATGGATACACAAACTTCACTTGCCAACTACCCTGTTGAAATTAGATTTTTCCTTAAATCTAGAACATGTCTTACCTCTTTCAACAACCATTGGTTTCCATTTTGTTGCTTTATTTTTACCTTTCCCATTCCAACAATTTTGCATGGTGCAACATCACCCAAATGAACCTGTCCAAAATCACCTTGAACATCATGTAGAAAATGTTTCCTATGGGGTGTGGCATGAAATGAAGCCCCCGAATATACTACCCAAGACTCAGAAATATTATCTACAGAAAGAATCAAATCATCTTGTAACACATCACCTGTTACATTTGCTTCCTGATTTCTCTCCTGTTGTCCATCTCTTTGTTTCTTTGGAGCTCTGTAATCTTTCTTCAGATGTCCTTTCTTCCCACAATTCCAACACTCTATCTTTCCAAGTCTGGATTTGGATATGCCCTTCCTAGAATTCCCGTGGTTGCCTGAGCCCTTTCCTCTATCCTTTTGTCTTCCCCTGTTCTCCATGTTCAACGCATTACCTGATGTATCACCTGTTTTTTTCCGTCGCATTTCCTCACTAAGGATAACGCCAACAACATCATCAAATTTTAAAGTATTTGAACCAGAGACAGAGTTACTTACAGCCATGACCAAGCCATTCCATCTTTCTAGCAATGAACACAAGATTAGAAGAGCCCTAACCTCATCATCAAAGTCCACTTTTACATAACTTAGTTGATTAGTAATAGTATTAAATTCATTCAAATGATCTGCAACAGACCCACCTTCTGACATCTTCATATTAAATAATCTCTTCATTAGAAATACCTTATTATATGCCGAGGGTTTTTCATAAATCTTAGCCGACGTGTCCATCAGATCCTTCATTGTCTTTTCTTTCGAAATATTGAAAGCCACCGATGCTGCCAAGCTCAGTCGTATCGTTCCTAGAGCCTTTCTGTCAAGAATCTCCCATTCTTCATCCTTCATGGTCATCGGCTTCTTTGCTACTCTTCCCAATGGTAGCAATAGATCCTTCTGATATAAATAATCTTCCATCTGCATCTTCCATAACTGGTAGTTTTGGCCATTAAATTTCTCGACCCTAAACTTTCCATCTTCTGACATTGCTCCCACTCGAACCAGGAACCCTCTTTTCCTGTGATTTACCTTTCGCTCTGATACCAATTGTTAGAAAAACAGGACCGCGGAGCAATAAAACAAAAAAAATGTGGAAACAAAACACAGAAGATACACAACACAAGAGAGACACAGAATTACGTGGTTTACCTAGTGTGGGCTACGTCCACCAGAGAAATTGTCAAGTCCTTCCTTTATTATTATCCAGCAAATGAAGCATTACAACCTACAACAAAACCCATTGTAACTTCCTCTTCTTTCTCTCACAGTATCCTCTCTCATAATACAATACTCGCCATAATGCATAGCCGCAATACATTTACCTCATAATAGAGGGTTGCCTTCTAGGGAAAAAAACCCTAACATAATTTCTATCGTTAGATCTGTGACCTTATAATGAACGGTCCAGATTTACAATGAAATTACAATATACATTTACAAGCCAATTTTTCCTTCTGGAGCTTTGCCCCCAAACCCCCCAGCCGGGGGTATAGGCCCCCCATACCCCACAGAGGGGGTACCCCCCCTATACACTCCCCCTCATGGAAGAGTGTACATACTTCTGGGTTGTAAAGTCTTCATGGGGTATAAACACGGCTGAAAGCAAGGACCTCTGAATCAGGAACATAATCAGGCTCCACAACCAACATGATACTTATAGACGACATTTGAGAGTGTCTCACTATGATAGGCCACTGGATAATCCTGTTGAGTGAGAATGAAACCAATAAGATAACCAGAAGCATTGGTCTCAATCTCACATGGTTATTGTAGATCAGGTAAGACGAGCACCGAGGCTGAGCATAAGTGATGTTTCATATCATCAAAATATTTTTGTTTTGATATTCCCCACTCAAATTTGGATTCCCAACCACCCTTGGTCACTTGGGTGAGATCCCATGTGATATGGGAGAACCCCAGTAAAAATATGCAATAGAAGATAGCAAGGCCTAAGAAGCTTCGAAGCTTGGTTATTGTTGTTGGGGCTGGCCAGTCATGAATGAATTAGATCTTGGCTAGATACACATGCACACCATTGTCATCTACAATGTATATGAGGTATTGTATCGTGTTCATTCCGAAGGAGAATTTCTCTAGGTTAGCATATAACTTGTGTTTCCACAAAGTGTGGAGGACCTGTTGAATGTGATGCAAGTGTTCTTCCCAACTCTTTATAAATATGGGGATGTCACCCAGATATAAAAGAACAAAGGAATTGGTTAAGGGCCGCAAGATGTCTTCCATCAACCTCATGAAGGTGGATGGGGAATTCGTCAAGCCAAAGGGCATGATCAACCACTCGAAAAGACCTTCTTTAGACTTGAAAGCGATCTTCCATACATTAGTCTATTCTATGGGGACCTAGTGGTAGCCAGACTTTAGATCAATCTTACTAAAATACTTGGCCCCCTTTAGTTGGTCAAGAAGGTCATCAAATTGGGGAATTGGGTACCAATTCATAACTACGATTTTTTTTAGAGATTTGTAATCAATACAAAGTCACCAGGTCATCTCTTTCTTTTGTATGAGAATGATTGGGCTTCTGTAGGGTGAGGATCTTGGTCAATGTGCCCTTTTTGGAGAATCTCTTGGATTTTGCACTTGATTTCTTCATTTTCTAGGAGATATCATCAATACACTGTACCATTAGGAAAAGACATTCCAAGATTTAACTCAATTGAATGCTTGACCTGACATTGTAAAGACACCCCCATATGTGAGGTGAAGATGTCCCGATATTCTTCCACATCCTTGTCTACTTGCATATGTTGTGTAGTGGAGCCTTGTGTAGAGGAAATGGATGTGGTTGTGACCTTTCATTCATTCTAAGAGAGAATCATGAAAAGGACAAATTTTACATTCTAGGAGATGACTGACGGGCTCCAGAAATGGCATCTTTTTACAGCATATTTTCCCTACTTTTAACCCCTTTCCTCTTACCTAGACCTTGTATCAATCCATTTTTTTGCGGGATTTAAACTTAATGTGTTTCCATTACATTTATTTAGTAATTAATATGAACTTATGATTAAACATTAGAAAAATATCATACTTTCATTTATATTTGAGTTAATTTGCAAAGATGATTTTCCAGACAGGTTGTTGTGTAGATTGTGATATCGCCATAGGATGTATTTTGGTTTTGATTTCTTGAAATCTAGCTGGGAAATTGTTGCAACTATGGATTTATGCATCTCAACTACTGCAACACAACTTTTTCAACTCAGTTGCTACAAATCCCATGTAGTTTCTACAACTCCTTACAATAGTTGTTACAACTCGTCAGGGAACTATTGTACGCTGCAACTTGTTGCTGCAACTCCTTACAATAGTTTCTACAACTCGCCAAGGAACTATTCTATCCTACAACTCATTGTTACAACTCCTTACAATAATGGTTGTAATTCGTCGGGGCACTATTCTATGCTGCAACTTATTGTTGCAAATCCTTACAATAGTTGTTGTAACTCTCCAAGGAACTATTCTACACTGCGACTCGTTGTTGCAACCCCTTACAACAGTTGCTACAACTCATCCAAAGAAAAATATGTTGCAATTGGAACCTTGAGCAATCAGAACCATGAGCCAACACAAGAACTATGAGCCATTGGAACCATGAGCCATGTTGTTACTACTCTATGTGACAATTATGGATCCATGGAAAAATAATGCTAATCCAAACAAATTAGAGATATGGAGATAATTGTAATTCCAAGACAAAATATTAGTTTGAGTGGTTAACCAAGAATCTTGGAATTCCTGGGAAAAATATCTTGGAGTTATTTATTATTTTTTAATTGTTAGCAAAAGATCTTGGAAGTTATCTATTATTTTCTAATAGTTAGAAAAATATCTTGAAGTTATTCATTAATTTCTAATTGTTAGCTCGAAACTATTCATTATTTAGGAAATTGTTGTAACCACTATGGATTTATTAAATCCATAAGTGGGTTTATTTATATACTTGTTATTTCTAGTTTCCATTAAATTTATGTATAAAAGAGAGCACTCTCTCCATTATTTGGGGGGGGCTCTTAGAGCAATGTATGAATGATAATGGAATAATCTATATTGAGATTATATTTTAATTATTGACTTATAGTTTCCATAGTGTATGATTTAATTAATTTGATTTATTTTACATATTTATAGTAGACTGATTTGTTTAATTAATTAATTTGTTCATTATATTTGTTGCAATCACGACATGTTTAATTGTTAATTGTTATTCAAATTTTGTAGTTTATTTTTCACTTAGAATTGTATTTGTTTATTCATCCCCATTACATTTCAGATTTAGTTTGCATTCTTGTAAGTTTTGAATAAATGTGCTTAATGCAACGATTACATTTGTTGGTATGGGTAATGATAGGGATAATCTTGGCAAGAATTAGATGCTAATTTCAAAGACTTAGGTAATTTCTTTTCCAACAATCAATTAATCAATTTCCTTTCAATATGTGTGATTTATTTTTAGCAAGTTTGGTGTGTTGTTTCAATTCTGCAAGAGTAATTTAGGATTTCAATTATACAATTAATCTTACTACACATAGTTGGGGTTTCTTTGTGAGATAGTTGAGTCATACTCCTTATACATACAGCGTGTGTGCTTCTTTTCAAGAAATTATTTGTTCCTAGAATTATATTTCTAGGGTTTCTTTAGGAGATAGTTGATTCATACTCCTGATACCTACAGCTGGTGTATTTCATTTCTAACATTTTTGTTTCCTTTTCAAAACATGTGAAATTTTATTTCTTGCAAGTGTGTATTTTTGTAGAAGCTTTCTAGAGCTTAAGAATTGTCTATACTTTGACCACAAATTTAATCATTGACACTATGACTAAATCACATAGAAATAATATTTGTTCCTTCATATACAGTGCATGACAGTTCACAAGTTTAATATGAGCCCCAGATTGATAATTAAATGCACATTATTTCTAACTATCTTCTTGATAAATTAAGGAGGAGATTAAAATATCCAACAATGAACTTCATACGCTTCTTATATGATACCAAAGAAATTGTGGTAGGTGAAGCAACCTATGGGATCCTATACAATTGTCTACTCATAGTAAAAATGGCACTACAAGGTCTAGACTCATATACAACATGACGTTTTCACATATATGGCTGGGCTAAAAGAACATCACAAACTTCAAGTGGGGAAACATGATACAATACCTAATCCTTGAAGGGATTGATGCCATAGGGTAGGAAGAATTGTTTGCTGACACAAGGATATTGTCCTTGTCAGAGCCAACCAATGTTGTATGAACTTGGATGTGGTGTTGTCAGAAAATCCATTGGCTTCACGACCTCTACTGAGATGAGGTTTTTTTCGTTTCAGCTATCAACAATGAAATGTAGTAGAGCATCTGCGAGTGAAAAAGGTGCTCACCTTCCTCCCACTCTTCTGGTTCGTTTGGATGGATATTGGTGGTAACAACTATGGAATTGGGTTATGAATCAATGATCCACTTCTCATTATCTGTCTCTAAATTAGAGTCGAATCCTAGATCTAACTCTAAGGATTTTATCTTGGCCACCAATGACTACTTTGAGAAACATTCATCGGTATTATGCCAGGAGATTTTATGGAATTTACACCACTTCCTAGTGTATTTCTTCATCTTCCCATTGCCATTCTTTGTTTTCATATTAGATTGGTTGTCTTGGGGTTTTACATCCTTGATTTGTCCTTTATTTTGTGTGTTGGAGCTGACTTTGCTTGAATTTTTCTATTATGCATTTATAGATCCAAACTCCCACTTATACCTCTGTTTAAATTTTTTCTTGATTTTGACAACATATCAATAAGAGGCTCCCAATGCTGATATGTATAGAAAATCTATTTATGTTTGGATGTACTTGTGTAGGGCCCCATGGTATTTTAGAACTAGATGTCACTTAGAGTCTCTGATACCCAGATTAATGCACAAGGTATGGAACGTATTTGTAAACTCTGGAATTTTTTGGTCCCTCTCCTTATAGAGTGTGGTCCATCTCATGTACTAGTCATTGTAGTTTCCAAAAGGGTAATATTGTTCTTTGATGGAATAAGTAAAAGAGTCCCAAGTGGGCTCGGCCCCAAATATTCCAAACTCCTCCATGGATTTTTTCTCAAAGTAAGTATCCCACCAATGTTTGACATGGGGGGTCTCCTTAAGGAGCACAAACTTGGTGATATTTTCCATATTGGAAAATTTGTGGATAGATAAATAACCTTCTAGTAGATTTAACCATTTTTCAAAAGCATCCACATCTATATGACCTTAAAATGCAAGAATATCAAAATTAACTTGTACCTTGAAGGGGGAAGTTCTTCCAAAGTGGCTACTTGATGAATATTCCTATGTTTTTATCGGCAACCAATGAAGCATTTGGGAAAATTGATCCATCATCTCATTCATCTGTTTCATGAGGAATTTCATCAGAAACAGTTTAATATGATCTCCTTCTCCCTCGTCTCTTTGTTCCTACACCATGGGTGGTCATCAAGATCAGAGAGGAAGGTCTTCCAAATTTTCAACCAGTTCGAGTCCCAATTCCTAATACTCTGACCTCATTGGGGAAATGCATAGAGAAACTGATAAAGAGAAGACCACTATGATACCATTGATCTGGATTTATGGAGGAACAAAATGAAAATGAAAAATAATATAGAAAAATATAGATACAACAATACTCAATTTATATTAAAGACTGAAATATGCAGAAAGTGTAAAAGAAAATACAAAGTGAAATGTACTCGCTAGAATGGTGGTAGCTTATCTATGAGAAGAGATGTGACGACTACAAAAATTTGCAAGAAGATCATTAAAATGAGGCTCCTGAGGAATTTTAAACATAAGTCATAAATGAGAAAACCCTAAACATCTAAAATACTAACCCTGAAATATGAAATGCCAAAAGGTTTGTGGGCCCTAATGGAGGTAGTTAATACATCAACTTCCATAGGGCATAACTTTTGCATACGATATCTATTTGGGGCACTTGATACCTCGTCAAAAATGACTAGTCGAGGAGTGTACACATTTATAATGTCCCAATCCATGCCAACATGAATCTATTGGTTCGTCCACGTGAAAAAAAAACGTCATTCAAGGCCTCAAAACGAACCTTGAAGTTTCGGACCTGAAAAACTATAGAAAAACTGCCAAAATGGAAATTGTATGTTGAGCTAGTAGAATAGGTGGGAAACCATCTATGTCCACCTAGATCAATCAATATTTTAATGGTTTCAATTGTTTCTAGGATCCTTTCACTGATGCACAATGGTTTTCATCTTCTTATCCTTTCCCCATTTCCACTTCTTCTTTGATCTGAAAATGAAGAAGGCTTGTGTATATTTAAAATTGCAAGTGTAAATTGTATGTTCTTGGGAAATAGGATCAGGTTGAAAACACATAAAAATTAACAAGTTTTTACTTAATCATGAGAAACATAAACAAACATAACAACCATAAAAAAAAAAGCACATTAACACAACAAAATGATAAAGGATTTCACCCCTCTCTTGGGCGACATCTCCTGGTCCAACTTCCAATGGATCATTTTCATTAATGCTCAAAGTGTCAAAATAAATTATTTACAATGCTAAGAATGAAAAATAGATAGCTTCAATGGCTCCATAATGTCCAAAAACCCCTATTTGGGCTCTTCCTGCATCTGGTTTGGCCAAAAACTGAGAAGAAATCGCTTCCTGGAAGTTTTTTCCAATTCTTTGTTGTCTCTTCTCGCAAAAATGCACATTTGTGTAACTAACCTAGATCACGGGAGTTTCTCATGACAAAATCCCAACACCATGCCCATTCCACAAATTCTGGAAAATTGTTGCATTGTTAGGGGACTTGACACCTTTTTCGGCGGAGGTTTCGGTCGCATGGCCCATGTGGCCTAGCACTGACCTTAAATATAGCACCCGTCGCATAGACGTTGGAACCTCTACATGTAAGGTTCATATGGAAATGAATCTTTGCTTCATGACCGAGGTCTGGGGCTAAGCCCCGACCCTTTCTTCACCTAGACTACACATTATTGCAAATTTGAATACAATTTTAAAGCATATGGGGTAAGAAACAAATGGTAGGATGGTTGGTAGCCCAGCTTGTGCAAAGACTCTGGCCTTGGTGGAGGTCCTGGGTTTAACCCCTGCAAACTCTAAACAATTTTACACCATAAACCAATTACAGGGTGCCACGTGGTGGCCCCTAGTTGGTCCATGTGGAACCTTCCCATTCTCTCCAAGCATACCACATGTCAACCACCCATTGGTCCACATCAAACACTTCCACATAAATTTCCAAATCACCACTTGCCACGTGTCAGTATGGTACCATGCCACATCAACAGTGCGATTTGCACAATCGGCAAAATTTTCCCTATTTGGAAAAGTGGACAGGACATGATATCTCTCGCATATGGCATTTGTTTGAACCCATCCAAGTTTCATTTGGATCGCTAGGATGATGCCTACGTACAAGTCCGTTTTCAAGCAATTCCAAGAACTTTTATTTTTGAGCATATTTTGATCCCCTAGATCACTCCTCCCCATTGGGAAGCTTTTGGACCTCCAAAAGACTTTTTTCAGTCTACATGAAGATGAGGGTACAACTACCTCACCTTTCCAACATCAATCCATTTGGATTTTCTTGGATTTGTGCCTTTAAGACCAACACGAAGGTAGTCCACATTCCCTTGTTTTGAAGTTCTCATCCTCCTGTCAAGGATTGTATCCTCATGCAATTATGATAGATATTCTGGCGAGAAGTCATCTATGGAAGGAATATAAACATTCTTTCATTGATCATCAACTAAAGGAGGCTCATACAATCTCAAATTACCAACATTAACAACTACATACATTTGCATATAAAGAGGCAAATCCAAACAGAAGGCATTATTACCAACATTTTCAAGAAACTTGAAAGGTCCATATCTAATTGGTTTCAATTTTTTACCTTCTCCTTAAGCCTCTCCTTGCTAATGTAAATCCAAAATTCATCTCCAACTTGGAAATTGTGATCAACACGATGCTTGTCATGCCTTTTCATGTACTTGGTTTGGCTCTTTTCCAACTATTCTTGTACCATTTGATGCACCAACTGAATTTGTTCAATGAACTTTTTTTCTCTATCAATGTCATAATGACCATCAATAGAAATATCCTTTCCAAAGATAAAAACTAAAGGAGATTTTGGAAAATAACCAAATCATGCCTCAAATGGAGATGTTTGAGTCAAAGAGTGCTTAGCCTGGTTATAAGCATGTTGAATGTAGTGTAGGTGTTCATCCCAAAGATTAGGATGTTTGCTGCAATGACCACAAAGAAGATGCACTATTATTCCATTCACCACTTTTGTTTGACCATCGGTATGTGGATATAATGTTGTGCTCTTTTTTAGCTTGGTGTCCATGAGTGCCCATAAGCTTGACCAAAATTTCCCAATAAATCGAGAATCTTGATCATAAATAATGGATTTGGGCAACCCAAAATGTACCCAAACATGCTAAAAGAACATTTGTGTCGTTTGTTCAGTTGTAAACTGCTTCTTACAAGGCATCAAAATTCACATTTTTTTGAAACGGTCAACCACAACATAAAGATAGTCATGATTCTTTTTAGAAATAGGTATACCTCCTACAAAGTCCATGAAAATTATTTCTCAAGGACGAGAAGGAACCATAAGTGGAGTATACAAACCCAACTTTCTATTTCTAGGATTTATTGTAGTACATAACGAACATCCTCTTACATATATTGAAATACTTTCATTCATTTTAGGCCAATAGCAATACCTTTTCAAATTAGCCATCGTCTTTCCTACACCAAAGTGGCCAACAATAAGAGAAGAATGTGCTTCCCTTATGATGTTGACTCTTTCACCCTGTGGAATACATAGCTTGCCAAGATGATACAAAATCTTATCATGCACATGGTAATCCAATTCCTCAACTTGGTCAGAATGACACAAAGTTGCATAAACCTCTTTAAAATCAACATCTAAAGAATACTTTTCAACATAGCTCTCATGCATGATATAATTATGCTTAAGAATAACTATGTTCTTTGATATATCCACTTATGCTCTATGCTCTTAGCTATAGAAAGCTAAGTGTTGTAATGCAAGGAAGAAGGATCTAGAGAGTTGCACAAATCTTCTGTCCTATGCGAATAAGGGTTTTGGAGGATTTGTGCATGTAACATATTGAAGACGATAATAAAGAAGAAGATCTTGTGGACGTAGCCCCAGCGTGGGGGTGAACCACGTAAATCTGTGTGTTATGATCTGTGCTTTGATTCAATGTGTTTATCTTTGCTTGTGCTATGTGCTTTGATATATCCACTTATGCTCTGTGATTCTTAGATATATATGATTGTTAGATCGGATGTGTATGAGGATGCTTAGTGTTGATCTAATAGATCTGATTTGGGTTACTATGGTTAAGTGTTGAAATACTGTAGATCTGAGTATTCACCATGAAGCTTTGTACTGTCTGCGAAGTATAATAAGGGTTGAATATTGATGAATGATCGATGATAAGTGCTATGTAAATGATATAATCACAGATCTGTGTCCCAGCTAAGGTTGCAGACACCTGAGTCTTGCAACCAACCTTACCTCTACCTCGGGTGAGACTTCATCTTCTTTGCAGGTGTTGCCGAAAGGGTCGATAGTTAGGGATTTGTTAGTGAGCTCTTGAGCGTTGAACCCTGGGTCTGCCCCTGTGCCAACAAATGGTTCCATTGCCAGGACCTAAAACTGTGATTGTTGGGAATTGAGGAAGAAGAAACTTTGTTCAAAAGAAAGCTCTGTGCGTAGATCTGTTTCCCTAGTGCGCAGCTTTTTACTCGACCTATGAAGTTTTTTGCTAGGAATGAGGTCATATCTGAAGAAAGAAAGATCATATATGAAGAAAAGAAGTGAGATATGAATGCTATGTGCTCTAAGAAAAGTAAAAGTGGAAATTTCTGAAAGAAAGAGGTCAGATTTGCGTAAAAGAGGTAAGATCTGTAAGCTTTGTGCTCTAACAAAGGTAAGAATAGTTAAAAAAATTTAGATCTGGAAGCTTTGTGCTCTGTAGAAGTAAGATAAGTGAAATTTTTTGTTTCTAGAGCATGGATCTAGGTATGTTTGATAGATTATGTCCTAGCTTAAAACCTAGGGCATTAATAGATGAAAGAAAGTTTGATATGAATAGATCTGATAAGTATAATGATAGATATGTTATACCTATGCATAGAAAGAATGTCTGGACTAACAAATGGATGCAGGGTCCTAGAAAGAATTTTTTGCAAGTTAGCTATCACGATTCTAGTGCACAATACAGAAGAGGTTGGGGATCATTTAAAAGAAAGAGAATATTAATCCTATGTTACAGTCGCAGAAAACCAAGCCATCTAGCTAAGGAATGCCCTGGTAGAAGACCTAGTTGTCTCTGTTGCAAAGCTATGGACCATGAGGTATTGGTTTGCCCTAGAATGATCATTAATCTTGAAAGGATAAATATGAATCAAGAAGACCATAAGGCAGATCCAGAAAATGAAGAAACCCAGCAAGAATAAGAGAAAGTATTAATACAGATGAAAGAAACCTTGAAGGAACATAAAGATGTCTGATTCTCAGAGATCTTCAAAGAAAAGGAGAAAGTCGAAGCAAGAATAGGGGACTTCGACATTGACTGTATTCTTGATGAAGAAACACAAGTGAACATTATGCCAGAAAGAACTTGGGAAGCTATACAGAAGCCTGCTATGATTCCTTCACTGGGAGGAATAGGACTATTCAAAGGAAAATCGATGATGTTATGTGGAAAACTCACTCAGATACCTATGATAGTCAATGGAACTTCGACAAAAAAATATTTTGAGATTATCAAATTCATTGAGGACAGCGCCCCATTTCCTATGCTACTCATAAAACCTTGGATTGAAAGAGATCAAGCC
This sequence comes from Picea engelmannii, assembly GCA_009831015.1. NCBI lineage: Eukaryota > Viridiplantae > Streptophyta > Pinopsida > Pinales > Pinaceae > Picea > Picea engelmannii. Next base: position 400,474 of record ML787370.1, read on the forward strand.
AGAAAGAAGGAAGAAGAAGAGGTTTTAGAATAGCAGAGACAAGAGTTAAAAGATTTCATGACTAAAAGGATCGCACAGTTGATAGAAGAACAGGAGAACCACTCGAAACCATCTGACACTAGAAGCCACAACATCAAGGCCAAAGATACACAAAAGGATGAAATTTCTACCCCAGAAAAAGAAGAAGTGATATACCTAAACCCTAGGAGAGAATCTCACCAGCATGAAGTGACTATGTCCAAGGAAAATAAGAATCAAAATGGGAAGAGAATCACCAAGACGAAGTTCACTAGAAAGAAGGATAGAAAGCTAAGTAAGAAGAAGGATAAGATTGAAAAATTACAGAACATCCTAGAGGGTACCTCGCAGCAAGACACTTTAAAGAATTGGATCTTCGTTGTGATATCAAAACAACGGCATATGCCACTTCTCCGAGGCAAAGTAATATATTCGTTGGAAGCCAATATAACCGTTCGACTGCCACTTCGAATGGGTCGGAAATCATTTATGGCTCGCCACTAGACCATTAGACTGCGCCATAATGGACATAACATAAGTTAATGCAGCCTCATACCCATTGCAAGCAGACCGTTGCTAAGTTTCCCTACTTAGTCCGTCGCGCCACGCACCAAGAATACTTTTTGCTAAGTGAGAATTTGAGCCCGAAATATGAGATTTCTTCACCCTGTGATCATTGCCTTGTTCCCATACCATTCACTGTAGTCTCTGAATTCATTTCACACCTGAGCTAGTTGACCCGAGCTTGTATGTCGGACGAGCTCAGCGGTGTTGAGAAAGTAGTTGAAGAAGTTTTGATTGACTTAATGACTGAGAGAGTCATGTCAGAGTGACGATTATCTATAGGAGTCCAAGCATTGTCGATGAGAGGACTCCAGACCTCCCCTTCAACAGCTCACTTCGATCCATGCCAGTCGACTGATGAGAAACAGACCAAGCAGAGGGATGAAATCGCAAATGCCAAGCTTATCCCACGCATTTTACCTACTTACTTACCACCTCTAAGTTGTGCCATCAACCGTGACAGTGTACATTGAGACTTCCAGTACACTTTGATCACCGCGTACCTTCTGAAATGGGTGTGCGTAGTTCTTACTGACCAGGATAAGCTCGCAGCACTGAAATTTAGTGATTTTAACCTTGGAGATCGTAAAGTTTACAGCATGTTAGCCCCACATGTTAGCGCAAGACCAAGGGTATGAGTTCCACTTTAGTTGGTTGCTCATACTAATCGCTTTCATCACCTAGGAGCTACCAAAAGGTGCCACTTTTCCGGAGATTGAACCCTTTGAACCACTAGCCGCAAAGTTTTGTACGTTGTGGTACTCCAGTGACATGAACAAGTAGTGGTAGTCTAATTTTGTCTTCCACACCTACTACAACCAATTGACAAATGCAATCTAGTCTACACTGCGCCTCACCCCAAACACACTTCACAGGTTTAGACCTTTGATAAAATTCAGCATGGACCGCCACTTCACCTATATCACAGCGCGCGCTGATTAGCACAAATAGCAGCTACAGTCATACTACAAGTTGACAGAAGAAGACTTGGAGCAGATTACCAAGGAATGGTCAGCGAACCTCCTTGTTGCAGTTGACCCCGTAGAAATGTCCAACATCGATATCCTTGAAGCTATGTAGGATACACCTGGACCAAGCAATACTAAGAAGTATGATGAAGTTCAAGATGTCCATAGCACATCCACGAAGACTACTTCAATCTCACCTGTGCAGGGAGGCGATGGTGAAGAACTAGGTGGCACAAAAGTTGAGAAAAACAAAGGAGAGGTTACTCTTCCTAGAGAGGAGGAGGATCCTTCTAAGAAATGGAAGATTACCCCACCAAATCCCTCATCCCAAAAGAAAACTAAGGCCACCCAAACTACTTTTAAGACTACCCTCACATCGTATGACTTTGACTTCTTAGTCGTTTTGTTGAAAGATGCTTCACTAGAGATCGCAGAAAAGCAAGAAGCGAACCAGGAGGAGGTATTCAGCCGAATCAAGGGTGAACTTCAAGAAGTGAAGCAGGAACTCCAGTCCAACCGAGCAGTTTCTATTGCTCCCCTGACAATTGGGACAGCAGGAATAGGCGATGAGCCCACCTAGTTACACCAAATTGTCGATAAAGTCAAAGCTCTCCTTCGACGAGCTCAAGAAGACACAGCGCAAGCCACCCAGGCTTTGACACAAGTACAAAACGCACTTGTAGAACAACAGAGTAAGGAAGAAAAATAAAATATTTCTCTGCAAACAAAGTGGGATGAGGAAAAATCACAGTTATAGTAGAGCAAGGACCAGTTGCTAACAGAGAAAATTGAAGTACAGGAAAGGGTTCACAAATCCCTTTTCTTTGTGACAGTCATAGAAGTGAATATTGAAGAATGTGTCCCACAGTAGGTGGCACAACTTGAAGAAGTAATCCAACAACTTCAGCAATGCATTGTAGATATGGAACTTCACACCGTGCTCGAGACTCCTCAAGAAATAAGAGATCTCAGGGAGGCAACTGCCTGCAGCGCAATTGGCCGATTAAAAACCCTTGCCTTGGAATGCAAGCAGTTGAACGCTAGAAGCACCCAGACTTATGAGAACCTCACAGAGAATACAGAGTTGAAGGCATTGGAGGCACAGCTCCAAGAAGCAAAGTATCACGCAGATATGCTACAGGCACAGTTGAAGGCCTTGACCCCGGTCGAAAGAATGAAGAGATTTCCAGAACAACCCACTTCCCAACAACAGGTACACACGTTGCAAAGTAAAGTAATGGAAGTCTCCCAATGACTTCAACCAATCCAAGAAAAGGCATGCCAACTGTTCACTAAATTTGAAAGCCAAGAAGCCAAGCTTGAACAGGTTGTCATCACCACGGAACAATGCTTGGAAGGGCCAGTAAACGACGCAATGATCCAGGAGTTCATTGAGAAAGAGGTTGTTGCACTACAGCAGGTTGAATCATCTTGAGCCAAGCTCAAGGCATTCGAGGCGGAATTGATCAAACCAGAGTGACTCTAGATGAGTCACAAGTGAGTGTTGGGGGCCTATTAGCCCTTGATCAAGTTTTGAGGGACACTTGGTCATAATTGACCATTTTTGGGACTTCAACAGCCTATCAAAGACAAAGCGCAAAGCGACGCAAAAATTGCGGAAGCTAGGCCCCCTTTTGGGTTCTTTTTTGGTTTTTGGGAATATGTAATGGGAAAGGGATGTCGGCCTGTAGGTTTACCCAYGCTTAAAGAATCAGAAGAACTCAATCAGGGCTCAAAGAATCATTGCAGATTCAATCAAAGACCACCTGATCCCGTATGTATTGTCCAAGAAAACTCCGAAGGAGATGTTTGATGCTCTAAGCAAACTATATGAAGGAAAGAACATCAATCGAAAGATGAATCTAAGATCTCAATTGAAGAATACCAAGATGCAGAAAGGAGAAATGATTCAAGAATATTTCTCCTAAATATCAGAAATAAAAGAATAGTTAAAAGTGATTGGAGACACCATCGATGAAGACGAATTCATAATAACGGCCCTAAATGGTCTCACAAGACCTTGGGATTCCTTCATCCAGTCGGTATGTGGCAGAAAGGAGAAACTACAGTTTGAGAGCCTATGGGAAGAATGCATCCAAGAAGAGACAAGGGTAGCCAACCATGAAGCACTACTAGAAAGGGATGATGATCAAGCCCTAGCTACTCATACAAAAGGAGGAAGGAAGAAACCCTACTTCAAAAGGGAATCTCATAGAGAACTGCAACCACCAAACAAATTCAACAACCAAGAATCTCATCCAAGAAATTTTCAGAAGAAAGGAAAATGCAAGTGATGAGATCTCTCATCTATACAATGCTATCATTGTGATAAGATGGGACACAAGGTGAATAATTGTCTAGTCAGAACAAAAGAATACAAGAGGAAGCACAAAAGGCAACATGCTCACATAGACAAAGGTGAAGAACCACCTATGAAGATGATTAAGGACCATTTCTTGATCTCATCTCTCTCAGGATCCATATCACCTAGAGAGGACACATGGGTCATTGATAGTGGTGCATCAAAACACATGACAGGTAAGAAAAATACTCTCTCTTGTATTTCAGAAAAGAAGTTTTCTCAGAAAGTGACTCTTGGAGATGATTAACAATATCCCATCAAGGGAATAGGAGAATCAAACTACACGCTAGATTCAGAAAACTCAATAACAATGAAGGATGTACTCTATGTACCAGGCTTAAAGAATAACTTACTCTCCATATCATCTTTAGACAAGAAAGGCTATAGAGTTGCCTTCATAGATGGAGAAGTTCTTATGTGGGCTAAGGGAGAAACCTTAAATGAAGCAATCATCATCGGAAGTGAAGAAAATGGCTTATATAAGCTGAAGGGTCACCTAGAAACTTCCATGACCCATGCCATAGAAAACTCATGCGAACTTTGGCATAGAATATTGGCCCACATCAACTACAAGGAGCTACCATACATATACAAAGTTATCACAGGTTTACCAGAACTCAAGGTTGATCAGGAAGGCATATGCAATGGATGTGCGCAAGGGAAGAACATCAAGAACCCTTTTCCAAAGAGGGACAGCAAAGCAGAAGGAGTATTGCAACTCATTCATTTAGACATGTGTGGCCCAATTCCATCATCCTCCATTAGCGGGTATGTATACTATGTATCATTTATTGATGACTATTCTCGTAAGACTTGGATGTATTTCTTAAAATCTAAAGATGAAGTATTCAGTAAATTCAAGCAATTCAAAGCCATGATAGAGAATCTTTCCGAAAGAAATATTAAGATACTCAGGTCAGATAATGGAGGAGAATATACCTCAAAGGAGTTCGTAAAATTCTGTAGAGATGTTGGGATCAAGAGGGAACTCACTACTCCCTATAATCCCCAACAAAACGGTGTAGATGAAAGGAAGAACAGAACAATTATGGAAGTTGTAAAGACCATGATTCATGATCAAGATATTCCTATGTGCTTATGGGCAGAAGCATCAATGGCAGTTGTTTATGTGTAGAACAGATTATCCCATAGTGCACTTGGGTTCAATACCCCAGAAGAAATGTTCACCAGTAAGAAGCCAGAGGTAAGCCATCTCAAAATATTTGGATGTCCAGTGTTTATTCATATACCGAAAGAGAAAAGAAACAAGCTGGAACCCTCCAAGAAAAAGGGAATATTTGTGGGATACTGTGAGGTATCCAAGGCCTTGAGAATCTACATACCTAGTCACCGCCACATTGAGATCAACAGGGACGTGAACTTTGATGAAGAAGAAACACTTAAGAAATCAATAAGATGCCAGCCTGAAGAAGTATATGAACAGGAACCTGTAAATCCCAGGATTGCAGAATCCATGAGGGAAGTTCCCAGAGCTACAGAACCTATAAGGGAATTCGTAACTTCCCTAGATGAGGATACTCTTGAAGACCTTGACATAACATAAGTTCAAGAACCTC
>ML787370.1:406012-432943 GCA_009831015.1 Picea engelmannii
CATGACAGAGGAATACCAATCCATAATAAAGAATGATGTATGGGAAATAGTTCCCAGACCAAAAAGTAAGGATGTGGTATCATCAAAATGGCTCTTCAAAATAAAACATGCTGCTGATGGAAGTATTGAGAAATATAAAGTAATATTTGTCGATCATGGCTTTTCCCAGAAGGAAGGCATTGACTATGAAGAGACATTCGCTCTTGTGGCCAGATACACTTCGATCAGAACCATTATAGCTCTTGTTGCCAAGATGAAATGGAGGCTACACCAGATGGATGTGAAGATATCTTTCCTGAATGGTGTTATCGAAGAGGAAGTGTATATAGAGAAACCCTAAGGATTTAAGGTTGAAGCCAGGAAGTCTCATGCCTGCCAATTGAATAAATCCTTATACGAATTGAAGAAAGCTCCCAGAGCTTGGAATGGCCATATAGACAATTTCTTGATGAGCTTAGGCTTCACCAAGAGTAAAGCAGACTCAAATCTCTACTTCAAAATAATGAATAATGAACCAGTAATCTTACTAATATATGTGGATGACTTATTCTTAACTGGAGAAGAAAATCTCATCGCTGAATGTAAATAGAGACTTGCCGCAGAATTTGAAATGAAATACCTTGGTCTAATGCATTACTTCTTAGGCCCTGAGGTATGGCAGAGTCCAGAAAGAATCTTCCTTAACCAAGGGAAGTACACGGTCAAAATCTTAAAAAGATTCGACATGCTAGAATGCAAGTCCATGAATACACCCATGGAAGCAAAGATGAAGTTGTTGGTCGATACTTCGTCAGACTTGATAGATGCCACACTATACAGATAGATTATTGGATCATTGATGTACCTGACGAACACTAGACCAGACATCTGTTTTGTAGTGAACACCTTGAGTCAGTTTATGGTAGAGCCCAGACGTGTTCACCTAGTGGCTACAAAACATGTGATGAGGTACCTTAAAGGTACAATGGATTATGGTCTCAGCTATGATGGAGATCATGACTTCACTTTGAGTGGATATACTGATGCAGATTGGGCAGGAAGCATTGCTGACAGAAAAATCACTTCCGGATGTTGTTTTAGTTTGGGATCAGCCATGATCTCGTGGCAGAGTAGGAAGCAATCCAGTATTTCTCTCAGCACAAGGGAAGAAGAGTACATTGCCGCATGTTCTACTAGATACGAAGCTATATGGCTTCGAAAGTTGTTGAATGGCCTATTTGACTTGGAGATGAGAGAAACCATGATTCTATGTGACAACCAGAGCTGCATAAAGATGACAGAGAATCATGTATTCCACGACAGGTCGAAGCACATAGATATCTACTATCATTTCATCTGCAACATGGTACATAGAGGAGCCTTGAAGCTCCAGTACATTAGCATGGATGAACAGGTTGTTGACGTGTTGACCAAGCCTCTATCTCGTGTAAATTTTGAACACTATCGAGATAAGATTGGTATAGTCCGAAAGGACCCTCCCTGAAAGGGGGAGTATATATATTTATTCCTTGCTTCTGACCTCGATGTTATACATAAATAAAGATGAGTCATTGCTTTTGACCTCGCTGTTAGACGTAAAGTATGATGTTGTGTGTTCCTTGCTTCTAACCTCGCTATTAGATGTAAAGCAAGATGAGTCATTGCTTCTGACCTCGTTGTTAGACGTAAAGCATGGCGCTATGTGTTCCTTGCTTCTGACCTCGCTGTTAGACGTAAATCAAGATGATTCATTGCTTCTGACCTCACTGTTAGACGTAAAGCATGAGGCCGTGTGATTCCTTGCTTCTGACCTCGTTGTTAGATGTAAAGCAAGATGATGATGATTCCTCACTTCTGACCTCATTGTTAGACGTAAAGCGAGATGTTGATGTGTTCCTTTCTTCTGACCTCATTGTTAGACGTAAAGCAAGATGATTCCTTGCTTCTGACCTAGTTGTTAGACATAAAGCAAGATGATTCCTTTCTTCTAACCTCATTGTTAGACGTAAAGCAAGATGTGACTGACACTGAGCTACCAGCTTAACCACTGTGACATTGAGCCAGTGTAGTACTATGATGTGCCAGCCTAGTGCTGTGATGAGGTATCATTTTTACTGATACATTTTGATGCAGATGATGATGGCATTCTTTCGATAATGATGATGTTGTCAATGAAGAAAACTTCCGATGACTCGTAAATATGCTAACCAATGTTTCAATATGATATTGACGATACTTTCCTCCTGATGCCACTGATGATGTAGACCTCTCTCGCTTGATGCTGTTGAAGAAGACCCTTCTTGTTAAGGGGGAGTGTTGAAATAATGTAACTACGAAGAGTATTCTTATTATTTTATTCATTGGATTAATCCCCATTGTGGATTAATCATGTCGGTAATTGTATTAGGACCAAATCCCCTTTTAAGGATTGGTCATCGGACAATTGTAATAGGCAGAATAAGAAGTCGGCCCCAGCAGTTATTATTGAGACCCGGAATTAAATTAAAGGTTGGTTTACCCACCTAGAGTGAGAGGTCGGCCCTGCCAGTGAAACCCTTTCACACGTGCCAGTCTTGTATATATAGGGAGGCTAGCGCCTCACTTTATCACACAACTCACTTGCTCATTTTCTTATGAGGCAAGATGCAATTACCAATTGGAGAGAGGAGAAGAAGAGTGGCACATCTTTTGGAGAGGACTATCTCTATTGGTTTGAGTTATCTCTTGAACATTGTATTGGAAATTTATGATAAGGAAGTTTTTGCTGGGTTTTCTTCCCCTAGAGGGTTTCCCAAGATAAATGTTGTGTCTCTTGTGAATGTGTATTTCTCAGTGATCTTGTTCTTATGATTCTCTTATCTATTGAAGTGCAAAGAACTATAATAATGGCATAAACATTAACAGGAAAATCTAATTTTACATCTTCTTGTGACATGCAATTTGGAATTGTCACATATCCATGATAGAGGGTATGGTTTAGGATGTGGAGTATTTTCCAATTTTAATTTCTTGACAGTGTCTTGAGATATGAGGTTTGCTTGAGATCTAGTATCAAAAAGAGTATCTATCTTGGTATGCTTGGAAATAACCCTTATGTGGAAAATATTTGTTCTTTCTTTTTAATGTTTAGTTTCATTGAAGCTACTACTACTTGAAGAACTAGTACTTGCAATAGAATCCTTACCTTGAAAACCCATGGCTGTAATTTTTGTTTCATCTCCTGAATCAGAACCTAAATCATGTTGTGTAGTTGCAGTAGTCTTTGGTTTCCCCTTATGGCTGAAATTTTTGGGTCTCATTTCAACATGAAGTTTCCAACAATGGTCTTCATCATAGTCATCCTTTGAACAATGTTTACATGTAATTTTTTCTCCCTCTTTCTTGACTGAAGCATTATTTCTTCCATTTCCTTTGAATTTCTTCTTTCCCTTGTCTCCCTTAACAAATGGTTTATTTCTACCCTCTTGATGTTCATTCCTCCCTCTTGCCTCCAAATGAGTTTCCTGTACACAAACTTCATCTAGATTTGTAGGGTTAAACATAAGTATTGTGTGCCTCAAGTAGCTATGCAATCCTCCAATGTATTTGAGTAAAGTTTCTTGAGAAGATAAATCTATACCCAAAATCAAATCTCTTCTTCCAAATTCTTGAGTGTAGCTTTGCACACTTTTCCCTTTAGCTTATCTAAAAAAATTCCAATCCATAATAGCTTTTTGCATGTATGCTAATGGATAGAATTGTCTTTTAAGTGCAACAATAAAACCATTCCAAGAGGATAAAATTTTACCATGTTTTTTCATGTCCTCTTGAGTTTTGGATTCCCACCAAATGAGTGCCACACTTTCCAATCTAAGAGAAGAAAGTTGAATCTTATTTTGATCATATTTGATTATTTGTATCCTACAATACACTTCAATCTGATGAATCCAGTTATCCAATTTCTCAGCATTTACCTCTCTATTGTACATAGGCAATTCAAACTTAATATTAAGCTTAAGCAAAGGAGTTTATGGAGGAATTTTACCATGTTATTTTGGAGAATTTGGAGATGGTTGTGAAATGGTAGAAGAAGTGGAAGATGGAGGTGAAGGAGGTGGAATATCACCATTCCCTCCATTTCCTTTTGGATTTTTATCACTATCTTTCTTCAAATAAAACTTTCACCATTTCTGTCATATCATAGAAAACTTTTCTAAAAGTTTCATCTTCTGAAGTAAGAGTTTCATGAATCTCCTCATGAGCCATACTTGGTGAATTCCTCCTTGCATATTGAGGTGATTATGTAGTTCTCCTTCTTGAAAGTTTATAACTTGGATCTACAAGTTTACCTTCTCCTCTTGTGAGCTTCAACCTTGTAAGCATCAAAAAACAAACAGTTGCAAACAATCAAATCTTCAAAAACCTATGCTTTGATACCAACTTGATCTAAAAATGAAGAAGGCTTGTGTATCTTTAAAATTGCAAGTGTAAATTGTATGTGCTTGGGAAATAGGATCAAGTTGAAAAAACATAAAACTTAATGAGGTTTTACTTAAACATGAGAAACATAAACAGACATAACAACCATAAAAAACAAGCACATTAACACAACAAAATGATGAAGGATTTCACCCCTCTCTTGGGCTACATCTCATGGGCCATCTTCTAATGGATCATTTTCATTAATTCTCAAAGTTTCAAAATCAGTGCTTTACAATGCTCAGAATGAAAAACAGATAGCTTCAATGGCTCCAAAATGTCAAAAAACCCCTAGTTGGGCTCTTCATGCACCTGGTTTGGGAAAAAACTGAGAAGAAATCACTTCCTGGAAGTTTTTTCCAATTATTTGTTGTCTTTTCTCACCAAAACACACCTGTGTGTGACTAACCTAGCTCACAAGCATTTCCCATGCTAAAAAACCAACACCATGCTCGTTCCGCAAATTTTGGAAAATTGTCGCACTGTTAGGGGACTTGGCACCTTTTCCGGTGGAGGTGTTGGTCGCATGGCCCATGTGGCCTAACGCCAACCTTAAATATAACATTCGTCGCATAGACGTTAGAACCTCCACATGTAAGGGTCATCAAAATGGAGATTTGGTTAGTGACCGAGGGTTGGGGCTAATCCCCGACCATTTCTCTGCCTGGACTACACATTAGTGAAAATTCAAATACAAGTTTAAAGAATATAGGGTAAGAGACAAATGGCAGGCAGGCTGGTAGCTCAGCTTGTGTGAAGACTCTGGCCTTTGTGGAGGTCCTAGGTTCGACCCCTGTAGACTCCAAACAATTTTACATCATAAACCAACTACGGGGTGCCATGTGGCACCTTCCCATTCTCTTTGAGCATGCCACGTGTTGACCGCCCATTGGTCCACGTCAATCACTGCCACATAAACTTCCAAATCACCACTTTCCACATGTCAGTATGGTAACATGCCACGTCAGTAGTATGTTATGCATAGTTAGACTGTACAGACTGTATGGACTGTATAGTCAGCAAAAATTTGCATGTTTGGAAAAGTGGACAAAACGTGATATCTCTCTAATACAACATCTATTTGAATCCATTCAAGTTGCATTGGGATTTTGAAGACAAGGCCTACACACGATTCAATTTTCAAGCAATTCCAAGCACTTCTAGTTTTTAGCATATTTTGATCCTAGTTACACATCAAAATTCCTCACTTTGACAATGTCACATTCTCATTGTCACAAGTGTCACAAGTGTCGCACTTTTGTCACAAGTGTCGTAAATGTCACATTTTCATTCTGCATATGTCACATTGTGAACAACACCACGGAAACACATGACACATCCTTTAGAACATGTTGGAAGGGGAAACCACATCATTTGACAAACTAAGGAAAAACAATTTCCTTGAGAAATGGTCATCTTAACGAACTTTTGGAAGATCAACGCTCCCCGACTCATATGCAGGGAGTGCTAGTGCTCCCTATCCATCTAGCAGGGAGCGTTGCAGGGCTCTATTTCCAGTTTTGAGGGAGAGTTGATTGGTTAGGATAATCATGGGAATCCAGTTGGTTTGGCTCGAATCCAAGCTTTAGGCTGCATCTAAGGGAGATGCCACAACTGATGGAGTCATATCCTCAACTTATTCCAAATATAACTAAGGTAGTTGAGACTCTTAAAGCCTATAAAAGGAGGCATTCTCATGTTGAAGAGGAGGAGAATAATCAACAAAAAGTATTAGCATTATGATCCTAGATCTTTCAAGCAAGGGGTTGGACAAGGAGGACTTGGAGAGGTTGTTGCAATTGCATATACAGATTAAATGTGCCTTGTAATGTTCTCATTAATATATGCTTGGTCTATTTCCTTCAAGTTTGTGTATGGTTGCATATACTTGTCTATTATTGATAAATTTAGTTTAAACTAATCTTGGTAGAGTAGGAAGTTTGTGTTGTCTTTGTTGTCTATTTTATTGCAGATATCATTAAGGATCTTGGAGATCAAGTTCAGCCTGGATTAAGCGAGGAAAAGCTTCAGAAAAAGGTACATCATACTTTCTTCTTCTTTTCCCTTTGACTAGTTTAACTATATTTAAAGGAATGTTAGTGTCCAATGTTAGCATATTTCCGTATTGGTAGTTGGGGTATAGAATCCAAGAGGATATTCACCTGTCCGCAGAGGAATTTTCCTACAACAGAAATTGGTGACTCCACTAGGGATTGAAGCTTTCAGTTTTGGTTTCTTTCCTTGGTTTTTTCTTATCTTTTTTCTGATCTTTAGATCCTGCTTGTTGTATTTTGATCTTCTATATATCTGTTTCCATTATTGAAGTTGTCTCACAGAGACTGTTGATCAAACTTCCTGAGATTTTTTCATTTTCTGGGTTGTTCCCATTTTTTCTCAGAAACCCGTGCCCTCTCCAATTACAGCTAGAGCATTTATTTCCTTATCGACGGTCCCCTATAGTGTGTTAGCGAGTGTTTTAGCGCTCTGGTATTATTATAGCTAGAGCGTCGATTTTTCCTCATCTTGAAAATTGTTGACTGCCTTTGAACTGGTTGTGATTTTTGGGTATTTCCTTTTAACTCCAAACTTGTTTTATCAGTTTATGTCTTTTGTCAAACCTACAACTTGCTTATTTTAATAATTTTTATCTTTGATTGAATTTTATTGTATTTACTTGTTGCGAAATCACCCTTTTTCTTCATATTTTGGGTTCATTTTGATACTTTTTCATTCATATGATCGATTAAAGATTGTTACAAGGAAACTCAAAGATCTCTTTACTATTTTAATTGGTCTCTGATCTTCATATATTTCCAAAAATTTCTTAAGTATGTTTTGTTGCTTTTGGTGTTCTTTATGGAAACTTTAGTTTGTTTTTGCCTCTTATTCACTGTTGTGAGAGTGTCTTTTGTTTATGTGATTCTTGCCTCCCAGTTTTTAAAGATGTAATAGTGAAATTCTTTTTTATTGACATAACAAGCATTAAACCAAATCAATTCACATTCATAATCAAACAAAAGGATACTTTTTACGATTGGTTTTTGAATATCAGAAAAGATTTGTTTATAATTTAGCACTGAAGTGGATTCTTATTGAAAACAAATTGCATGAAATTTTTGCATTCTTGCGTTTGGTGGTGAAAGAAAGAAAACTCTTCTCCTTCCCGTAAATAGAAGTTCATCGAAAGAAACGTATGCTTATCATTATTTTACTTCTTTGGGATTTGAGTCGCAACATCATTAGTTTCACTCTCATTCACCTCTGTGTAAAGAACAACCACTAAAATCAATGCTAATTAAAAATCGATCTAGAAACTTTTTCTTTTTAGATTCTTCCACCAACATTAGACTAGGACTAGGGTTGATTATTTGGGTTGGTTTTTTTATTTTTAGAATCTTCCACCAACATTACAGTAGGACTAGTGTTGATTATTTGGGTTGGTTTTCATTGATATCAACCCTTGAAGAAAGTCCGGTAGCAAATTCTGGTAGCACAAAGGTTTGGGTAATGGACCTAAGTTTTCTTGATGTATAATGGTGTGAGTTTTAATATATTTGAAGGTATGACTATTATATATGGATAGTACATGTCAAGTCATTTCCAGTGGTATGTGGATCACATAAATCCTCACGGTTAGAGATTTATGGCCGTGTGAAGTTGGAGAACCCTCATGAGTCATCTAGAAGCCCCAAAAGGTTAAAGTAGTCAAAGTGGTTGCAAAGAAGAAATTATTTAAATAAGACTATTCTATATGGATAGTACATGTCATGCCATTTCTGGTTGTATGTGGAACGCCAAATAACTCCTCACGGTTAGGGAGTTATGGCCATGTGAAGTTGGAGAACCCCCATCAGTCATATAGAAGCCCCAAAAGGTCAAAGTAGTCAAAGTGGTTGCAAAGAAGAAATTATTTAAATAATAAAGTGAAGTGATGAGTGTAATATAAGTCAAAGTGGATACAAAATAAATTATTTAAATAATAAATTCAATGGAGAAATTATTATGTGGACAAGTGGTTAGAAGTGGGTTAGCCCTAAAATAAGGAAAGTAGGTTAACATGGTTAGAAGGTAATTTAAAAAATAAAGTGAAGTGATGAGTGTACTATAATTCAAAGTGGATACAAGATAAATTATTTAAATAATAAAGTTAATGGATAAATTACTAAGTGGACAAGTGGTTAGAAGTGGGTTAGCCCTAAAATAAGGAAAGTGGGTTAAGATGGTTAAACGGTAACCCCTTGAGGAAGCTACATGAAAGTATAAATAAGAGGCAAGGGTCTCTCATTTTTAAACACACTTGAGCATATTGAATATATATAAGTGAATTAGGTAACCAAAGGATATACAAGCCAAATTTGAGAGGGAAGGTGAAGTAAAGAAGGCCTAAATTCAACGTAGGATAAATTATTTTGATGATGCTTTCTAAGGTATGTTATTTACAAGTCATCTCACCATTTGCGCAATAAAAATATATATATAGAATGATTAAGACCGTGAAATTGGGAGTCCATTGAGGAAACATATCCAAGTAGTTGTGATAACAATTTCATCTTGTGGGTCATTGTATTTTTGGATTTACACTCCGTGGAAAATAGGATTTGTGGCTAGTCTTGAAACTAGTCTAAAACAGGTGTTTCGGGTAAAAACGTCCTAACTTATTCATACCAGATCCAAATTCAGTAAGACAAAATGTATTGGTTAGAGTACAGTCTATAGTATTCTGTGTAAAATTTTCAGATCCATTAAACAAATATTCCTTGTGAGGCATGCTCTACAAGTTATATCTCTAGAATAAGCTAGAATTAAACAAGGTATGTCATTTTTGCTATAACTCCTTTTTTGAGAGGTTCCAAGTAGTGAAACATAGAGGAAATGCATAAAAGACACTGAAGAACATTATGTATTGTTTTCATATCTTCATTCATTATAGGTACATAGTTATGATTATTTCAAGTTAGGGTTGTTGACTAATCCAAAATTAGTCATGTGAGACTAAAGTAAAGTTTGATGAAAATGCTAGTCTCTTGTTGTTAAAGTTAAGAAACGTTTGCAGGTATGTGATCATATACACCAGGTCTAATACAGAGTTACAAATCAGATTTGTATGATGAAATTTATGAGGTATTTTGGTTGAGGTACATGTTGGTTACATGGTTGAGACAAGTAGTGGATGAGTTGGCACATACATGAGGTGTATAGTTGATGATGTTGGTACATCTTGATGGGTCATATTTTATGTGTATTTGATGCATGATTGGTACATATTTGGTGCATGGTTGATGCACTCGTTGATGGTACAAGTTGATTACATGTTGTTCCATGGTTGATGCACTTGTTTATGGTACAGGTTGATTACAGGTTGTTTGGTACAGGTTGGTGCATGGTTGATGCACTTGTTTATGGTACAGTTTGATTGGTACAAGTTTACAACAGTATATCTCACAGTGATAGTGTGGCAGTGGTTCCATCATTCTACTTCCATGTCAAGGCGGTTGGATGGGGAAAGGACAGGTGGTTGTAGCCACCTTTCGGTTGTAGCCGTAGAACATAGGGGGTTGTAGCCTCCTTCTGGTTGTATCTAGAGAATTGGGGAGTTGGATCTTCCCTCAGGTTGTAGCCTGAGAAACTAGGGGGTTGTAGCCTCCTTCCAGTTGCAGCTAGAAAACAAAGGAAGTTGGTGGTTCCAATGAATGTAATTCTTAAAGACATATAAGAAAAAGCATTCATTGGTTTTCTCTCACTTTGGGTTTCCACATAAAAACACTGGTGTACTGTGTATGTGTATAATTGATCATTTGTTCATTTTTTATTTACTCTACAATTATTGGATGATAATTCTACATTGATATAACACTTACATTATATGGTTAAAAAGGATTAAATTTCTCTATTATTGATTCACCCCCCCCCCCCCCCCCNTTCCCCCCCCCCCCCCCTCTCAGTTATCCAACCATTGGTATCATAACAGGTTCCTTCAGGAAACAGTTTAACCACTGGAAGGAGAACATGTATTATTCTGAGAATGGATTACCATTGTTCAAAGGTCAGAATGGTTTAAAGTATGAGATGCGGAGTAGAAGGATGAAAGTATTTTTATAGCCACGGGGGCATTATATTTGGCTATCTATCATTACAGGATATGATAGTTAAAAAGGGAAAAGACTACAGCCAGAAGGAATTGAAGAAAAATAACAAAATAGCAATGGATTTCATCTGGGAAGGATTACCTAATTTGGTAAAAGAAAAGGTTGGTAAATGTTCATCAGCCAAAGAACTTTGGGATAAGTTACATGACATCTATTCTTCACCCATCGCAGATTCAGAAAATGTAGATGCAAATACAGATCAAGAAGAATTATTTTCACCATGTCAAACAAATTCAAAAGATGAAGAGTACATAATCACCAGAGGTATGTTATTTTGCTTGAATTGTGAAAAACAAGGACATATTGAAATAGAATGCCATGAAGGAAATGAGATAGAAAAACTAATTGAAAAGGAAGACAATTATGAAGTAGAATTGATTAGTGCTTTATATGAACTAAGAGAATAAAACATGTCACTCAAGAAAGAATTGATGAAACAAAAGGAAAGTGTTCACATTTTTGAAGAAGCCCAATAGATCATCAAGAACTTAAGAACTTAGCTAGAAGAAGCCAGAAAGATAGAAGAAAATCTTGATTATCAAAAGCAATATTTGGAAGACAACATAGCAGCGCAGGAGGAAGAAGAAAAAATGAGAAATATATTGACAGATCATCTTAAGGAAATAACTAACGATCTAAACCATCTTGAGGTGGAGTTTGGTCAAGAACAGAAAGGACTTGAAGAATAAATAATCACATTAAAAATTCAGCTTGAAGAAGCGAAAAGAATAGAAGAAGCCATGAAGTATCAGATAATGAAGAAATAAGAACAGGTTGAGAAGCTTGAAGAAACAATTGTCACAATGAGAAGTAAAATTTTCAAGCTCAACAAGAACGTTGAAGAGACAGAAAAATCCACATCAGTTATAGAGAATGAAGAGAAGCACTCTAGGTTGCTAGAAAAGAAGGATGAAGAAATAGAAAGAGTTATGCAGAAGTACTCAAAGGAAGGAATCATGGTCAACCATAATCTAAGAAAACTATTGAAGATACATATTCAAGAAGACCATCCATGTTCAAGACACAAATAAGCTTCAATCATGATCATGATCAGTCAAGGAAGAAATTCAGAAGAACTGCACCACAAAGAAGATCATTCACTCCCACTTACGCAAATTTCTTTTCTGGTCATTGTTTTTATTGTACTAATTTTGGACATAAGGTTGCGGATTGTAGGGATTATAAAAGATATGTTCAAGCAAGAAGTGCCTATGTGGCCCCATGTAACATTGAATGTTACAAATGTCATAACTATGGACACATAACTAGTGATTGTAGAAGAATGATCGATACTTCCATGAAAGAGAACATTGATATCAGATATAAGAAAGTATGGATAAGAAAACACAAAGAACAAGTGAACAAAGACCAGGTCCCATAGATCTCAAGAATGGAAATAAAATGAGATGAATAAAATTCTACAGAGAAAAGGAAAGATGTCAGATATAGAAAGGTTTGGAAAACAACTGAAATAAAAGAAGGACAGATAAATAAGGAACAAGTTCAAGAGATTGTACTTTCAGGCATTGTAGTGAAATATGAATCTACAGACAAAAGGAAAGAATTCATAGCTCAGAGAGATGATGAATCTACCAATGAAGATGATGATGAATACACATCAGAGAAGGAATTGTTCTAATCCATCCAGCTTAGAGACTCCCAGATAATATGAATAATAGACAGGGGGAGTCTATGTGGTAGCTGAGACAAAACAGAGAATCATCCTTCGAGTAGTTTAAAAAATTTGAGTAGACAAATTCAGTGCATTCAGTTAGCAGAAGTACAATATGATAGATTAATCATTTGTAGTAGTACTTCATGATAGTACAATGACATATGAGTCAAAATTATGGACAATTGTGTAGCAAAGTCTTGAACAATATGGACAGATATGGACATAAAATCATCTTTTCCTAGAGAATGGTACTCTAGACTGGATAAATATCTACAACAAGCAGGGTTCAGAAAAGCAAGTGCAGACAACAACCTCTACATCAAGCCATAAATTTGCAAAGGATGTGCAGAATGAATTTGAAATGTCATTACTTGGAGAACTATTCTTCTTTCTGGGTATTCAGATACATCAAAGAAAACAAGCAATTTTTATTTCTCAAACTAAGTATATCAGAGAAATGCTAAAGAGGTTCAAAATGGAAGATTGCAAACCAGTTGCAAGTTAAGAAAAGATGATGATTCAATGTCTACAAACCATAAGTAATATAGGTCAATGATTGGTATCTTACTATATGTGATAGCATCCATACCATATGTAATGCAGGTAGTTGCACAAGTGGCATGATTTCAAGTAGCACCAAAGGAATCACATGTCTTAGCAGTGAAAAGGATTTTCAGATATCTCAAAGGAACATAAGATTTTGGATTATGGTATCCAAAAGGAAAGGATCTATCACTTATTGCCTACATAGATGCTTATTGGGCAAGTTGCATTGATGACCGACGAAGCACCAGTGGAGTAGCATTCTACTTGGGTGAGTGTTTAGTATCTTGGCTAAGAAAGAAACAATCATCAATATATTTATCTATAGCCGAAGTAGAATATATTACAGTGACAGCATGTTGTACATAGGTTCTATGGATGAAACAAACTCTAACAGATATACATGTTGAGTATGATCATTCCATTCCAATCTATTGTGATAATACAAGCACCATCAGTATCTCAAAGAACCCGATGATTCACTCCAAGAAGAAGCACATTCCAATAAAGTATCACTTTCTACAGGAACAGGTTGCAGAGAAGAACATCAGAGTTGAATATGTGGGCACAAAAGAACAAGTGGCAGACATCATTACAAAACTGTTTCCAAGGGAAGCCTTTCAGTATATTCTCTAGAGACTCGGAGTAATTTCTACTCCAAAATGAATGTTATTGAATGGTTATCTTATATGTCTTAGATTTACACAAGGAAGCACCATAAAGAGGAAAGTTCAGGTTGGGGGATCAATTTCAGGAAGAGTCCATTCAGGGGGAGTATACCCAAGGATAGTTTAGTTAGGGGGAGCATCCCTAGATGGAAAGATAACTTTGTCATTGATGACAAAGGCGGAGATATTTATCAGATGCAAAGGTAAATACTTGGAGAAAGAGCACAGAGGCACGGTTCCGAGGGGAGCAATGGTCATAGGGGGATCATGAGTGATATGACTTCAATATTTCATCAAAGTGTTGCCATCAATTCCAAAGGGGGGTATTTTTTATTATTTGGGTTGGTTGTCATTGATGTAAATCCTTGAAGAAAGTCTTGTAGAAAAAAGGTTTGGGTAATGGACCCAAGTTTGTTTGATGTAGAATGGTATGAGTTTTAATAAATTTTAAGGTACTAATATTCTAGATGGATAAAACATTTCATCCCATTTTTAGTGGTATGTGGAACTTCACATAACTCTTCATGATTAGAGATTTATGGCCATGTGAAGTTGGAGAACCCTCATGAGTCATCTAGAAGCCCCAAAAGGTCAAAGTCATCAAAGTGGTTGCAAAGAAGAAATTATTTAAATAAGACTAAAATAGATGGATATTACATGTGATGCCATTTCCGGTTGTATGTGGAACATCACATAACTCCTCACAGTTAGAGCGTTATGGCCATGTGAAGTTGGAGAACCATCATGAGTCATCTAGAAGCCCCAAAAGGTCAAAATAATCAAAGTGGTTGCAAAGAAGAAATTATTTAAATATTAAAGTGAAGTGATGAGTGTACTCTAAGTCAAAGTGGATACAAAAGAAATTATTTAAATAATAAAGTTAATGGAGAAATTACTAAGTGGTCAAGTGGTTAGAAGTGGGTTAGCCCTAAAATAAGGAAAGTGGGTTAAGAGGGTTAGAAGGTAATTTAAATAATAAACTGAAGTGATGAGTGTACTATAAGTAAAACTGGATACAAAAGAAATTATTTAAATAATAAAGTTAATGGAGAAATTACTAAATGGACAAGTGGTTATAAGTGGGTTATCCCTAAAATAAGGAAAGTGGGTTAATATGGTTAGAAGGTAACCCCTTGAGGAAGCTACATGAAAGTATAAATAAGAGGCAAGGGTCTCTGATTTTTAAACACACTTGAGAATATTGAATATCTACAAGTGACTAAGGTAACCAAAGGATATCCAAGCCAAATTTCATAGGGAAGGTGAAGTACAGAAGGCCAAAATTCAAGGGAGGATAAATTCTTTTGATGATGCTTTCTAAGGTATGTTATTTACAGGCCATCTCACCATTTTCGCAATAAATTTGTTTATAGAATGATTCATACCATTCAATTGGGAGGTCGTTGAGGAAATATATCCAAGTAGTTGTGATAAAAATTTCAGCTTGTGGGTCATTTTATTTTTGGAGTTGTACTCTATGGAAAATAGGGTTTGTGGCTAGTCCTGAAACTAGTCTAAAACAGATGTTTCGGGTAGAAATGTCATAACTTCTTCATAAAAGATCCAAATTTAGTAAGACCAAATGTATTGGTTAGAGTACAATATTTAGTATTCGTTGTACTAGTTTCAGATCCATACAACAAACATTTTGTGCAAGGCACGCTCTACAAGTTAGCTCTCTATAATAAGCTAGAATTCAACAAGGTATGCCATTTTTTCTATAACTCCTTTTCTGAGAGGTGCCAAGTAGTGAAACCTAGAGGAAATGCATAAACGATACTAAAGAACATTTTGTACTATTTTCATATATGTATTCATTGCAGGTACATAGTTATGATTATTTCAAGTTAGGGTTTTTGACTAATCCAAAATTAGTCATGTGAGACTAAAGTAAAGTTTGATGAAAATGCTAGTCTCTTGTTGTTAAAGTTAAGGAAGGTTTGCAAGTATGTGTCAATATACACCAGGTCTATTACAGATTTACAAATCATATTTGGATGATGAAATTGATGAGGAATTTTGGTTGAGGTACATGTTGGGTACATGGTTGAGACAAGTAGTTGATGATGTTGGTACATGTTGATGAGTCATAGTTTATGTGTATTTGATGCATAATTGGTACATATTTTGTGCATGGTTGATGCACTTGTTGATGGTACAGGATGATTACAGGTTGTTTGGTACAGGTTGGTGCATGGTTGATGCACTTTTTTATGGTACAGGTTGATTATAGGTTGTTTGGTATAGGTTGGTGCATGGTTGATGCACTTATTTATGGTACATGATGATTACAGGTTTATTAGTATAGGTTTACAATAGTATATCTCACAGTGATAGTGTGACAGTGGTTCCATAATTCTACTTATACGTCGGTGTGGTTGGACGAGGCAAGGACAAGTGGTTGTAGCCACCTTCTGGTTGTAGCTGGAGAACATAGGGGGTTGTAGCCTCCTTCTTGTTGTAGCCAAAGAATTGGGGAGTTGGAGCTTACCTCAGGTTGTAGCTTAAGAAACTAGGGGGTTGGAGCCTCCTTCCAATTGCAGCTGGAAAACAAAGGAAGTTGGTGCTTTCAATGAATGTAATTCTTAAAGACATATAAGAAAAAGAATTATGTGGTTTTCTCCCACTTTGGGTTTCCACGTAAAAACACTAGTGTATTGTGTATGTGTATAATTGTTCATTTTTTCATTGATTATTTACTTTGCAATTATTGGATGATAATGATACATTGATATAACACTTGCATTATATGGTTAAAAAGGATTAAATTTCTCTATTACTGATTCAACTCCCCCGCCCCCCTCTCAGTAATCCAACAACTAGCGCTTTGGATTAGGCTATGAGAATAACTCTCCAAAGCATTCAAGACACACTTAGCATCTTGTGATATGGAGAGTAAATAAAAATTTTGTATAAGCATAGCTGAGATCCCCCTCTCACACAAGGGTTACACATGAGGACGCGTTCGGGAGAGAAATAGAGATTATCCCTATGAAGCTTAACCATTCGTAGTAGTAAGATTGTATTTTGGAGGTTCTTATTGAGGTCCAATTGTCTTCATTTGGTCTCGATGCTTCATGAATTCTGAATCCGTTTGGGGTCCTCTGGAGTTCTATCGGTCCACTTTTCCTTAGTTCTCTTGAAGGATTTCAGACTTGTTATCCTTCCCATATGGTCGGACTGGATTGTCGATTGTACCCACCGAGAGGCTGACTATGAGTTGGTGTCCTTAGTATCCATAATCTTTAGAGTCCTCACACAAGGTGACGGTGAAGGGAAGTCTTCGTTGTACCTGGAACATACATTGGTCAAACTCACTCAGGCTACTTAGAGGGTAAATCCATTATTATTGTGTGGAAGCTTGCACCAAGGCATAAGTATGTTAAGCAGGTCACCAACATAACTGATCCACCTGCTCATATCCTAGCCCCTTCTCAATTTGATCACGTGATGCTGGATTTCATCACCAACTAGTACGGTCATTGAGAGAAGGTATTGTGTGCTTGTTGGTTCTTCTAGATTTTTAGCAAGTGTTTTTTATTTACTTAATTTTATTTCAATATTGAGATTGTAGATGATAAAGGTCTTCGTAGATCATGTAGGATGCAAGGGTTTCCTCCGGAAGGCTACGAACCCTTACCTCCTAATTCACTTAAATATTTTTACCATGAAGAGGTAGAAAATCATTAATATGTTGGGAGCGTTGCTATTAGAAAATCTCAAAATCACCTTGGTTACGGTTGAGGATCCCATTTATCCTATTACCCCTATGTCAGAAGTTCTTATCAAGCCACTTTTTCTTCGATTGGACTCATTTGGTAACATCGTAGAAGAAGAGTGTCCCCGTATGCCATTGAGGCCATACACTGAGACACAGATGGAAAACACACAAAAGGATTATAATGATGAGTACATGACTCATGTCCGTTCTATTGGCATTGTAAATCCACAATAGACACTTGTTCCTTCCATATGGATAACTCCATCGGGACATGATATTTATGAAAAATTCAATTTTAGTCGAACGCATCTTGACCCTGTTACCTCTATTGGTGTTGAGGCATGATTATCCGGTCAGACTATTGATTGTCCCATCGAACGCGTATTCAATCCCATTTATACGTCAGTACAAGTACAAAGTAACATCGGAGTTGTAATTCCTAGTCATACGCAAGGTACTTTGACAGTTACTCCCACCACACCATCTTTTCAACCTACAACTCCTTATGTTCCACAGAATCTTGTTGGAACACCTATACATCACAGAATGAAGAACCCTTCCATACACTCACACTCACACTCAACTGTGGGACAAATCCTGACTAGGGGGAAACCATCATCTAGCGGGTCTGTCCCTCCTAGGGGAAAACCACCCTTGCACATACCCACTGGGAGGAAACCCCCTTTTATTGGTCAAACCCTCGTTGACTCTCAAGCTATGGGAGGGGGAAACCCCCTTTCTCTGGAAACCATTCACACTCCCGGGGACCACCCAAAGGAGGTTCATTTCATCAACCTTATCAAGGAGGGCCCTCATACCCTAACCCACAAGGAGGATTACCAAATCCTGTTCCTTCTGGATTATATTCTGGACAACCTTTTCTGGGTGTCTCGAATCCCAATTGGGGTCCTCAAGGACAACAATATTATCCTCCCTAAGGGTCAACTATATACCCTCCACAAGGATAAACTGTCTACCCCCCTCAAGGGAAAATTGTTTATCCACCACAACCCAATCAAATGATCTATCCTCCCACGGGCTACAATGTTTATCCTCCCCAGAACCAACTAGTTTTCCCTCCTTTCGTGAGCATTCCTCAACAACAATCAAATCCTTCCTATACTGGCCAACAACAACCATTTACGGGAGGGCCTACTGGATACAATTATCCACCTCAACCATTTTATGTCCCTATTGGTGTCCCTATGTCACACCATTATCATAATTAGGTTAACCAACAACTACCATTCCTAAACACACTGGATCTACCATATTTATCTTAGTTGACAAATGATCCCATACTACATTTTCCTTTTTGGCCGGTAATTCCTGCTAAATTACCCTCTGAAATCCCCAAATTTGATGGTAAACCTGTCGAAGACCCAAACAACCATTTTATGACATTTCATCTATGTTGTTCATAAAACTCACTGATGGATGATTCTATTCAGTTGTGTATTTTCTAGCACACACTCATGGATGTTATAGCCCTAAAATGCCCTACTCCTGCATACATGGCATTGGCCCTCTTACTTGCATAATTTTCCAAAGCACTGCTTAGAAGCTCTTATTAAAAACTATTTTTTAGAGCATGTACATGCCCTGCACCACTACATCCCATGTAAATACTCTTGATGCATGCTAGACATCCCACGTACATACGCTTGTTGCACACTAAACAACCCATGTATGCTTGCAAAAGTTGCAAAAATTAAAAAGTTGTAAGAAATTCAGTGAAATTCACGGGATATTGGAGGTTTCCCAACCAATTCACCTGATATGGCCCATCACATAACTAAATAATCATCCTTTTTTCATATATAAGGAGGTGTTGGGGTCTCATTTCACATCCAAGCATAAGAACAATGAAACTCTTCCAAATTTCACTTCCCTTCCTTGCCCAATATTTTGCAACCTTTTGTGATATATTGCCTCAACATTCCCTCATCAACCCCTTATTCTTCCATTCAATCCATTCCCTTCCCTTGAGGTGATAAGAATATTGAGAGAAGATGCCTATTCAAGGTGCACTTGGATCATTGTAAAGAGGAGCCTAGACCAGGTTCGGGGAACGGTAGCTGACACGGATTGTAAGTTTCAGTCTTTGCTTGATGAATAAAATAATCTCTTTTCCCATGAATAGAAGTAGCATGCTTGTAGTCCTTGTTTTCCTAGTTTTGGATGTAGGTCATCCTTGGGAGGAGACTTTCAGTCTTTGGAACTACAAATCTTGAGGACATCATCACTAGACGTGGGATAAAAGGTACAGTTACCGATATTATCTCTTATTGATTTCTTTTCATTTGTTTTGCTATGTTGGGGTAGAGTAGAAACTAGATTTACTTTTATATGATCATTTGATCTGTCTATATATTAAACACTGGTATAGTTAAAGGGGGGATTTTCCCGTTAGCAGAACTGGCGACCATACTGGGGATCTCTCTAGGATTTTTTAGGGGGTTTTGGGTTGATTGATCAGTTTTTGTTTTACTTTCGAGTTTGAATCAAGTTTGTTGAGTTTGTCAAGGGGTTATGGTCACCTCCAAGGTGTATACCAGTTGTCCATGCCCTGTAATTGTGTCTTGTCTTTTTATTTTTGAAAAGACTCAGAGGTGTACACACTTTGTTTTGGGTCAGCCCGTGTACATACGCAGGTTGTTGATGCAACAACTTGCGTCCATGTTTCATGAATTTTTTTAAAAATGAGGGATTTTTCCTCTTTCCTAATAGAATTTCAACTTCTCAGGGATTTCTTGAATCATCCAAAGTCTCTGTCTGTGGCCATAGCTTGGGTATAGGTTCCAGTTTACTTGTTTCCTTAGTTTTCTTGTGTTTTCCCTAAAAGGTCTTAAGAAAGTTGTCAAGTCTTAGATATTCCTTTTGGTTTCATGGTTGAATCCCTGCAATCTATAGTGGGTTGAAGGTCTTTACTAGTCTTGTTTTAGTTTTCTTTTTGTCCTTTTTTACTTGCTTTGAAAATACAAAAAATTTACTTCAATTTTTTCTCTTTAAAGCGGTTCAAAAAAAAAAAATCATTTTCTTGCATTTAGTTTGGTAAAGTTGTTATTTGCAAAAGGAAAAAGAGTCTTTATTTTCAAAGTTCTTCTTGATTTCCTGAAACATAAGTAGCTTGTATTTAAGCTAAAGAAATTTTTAGGATTTATTTATTTACAAGATCTTGAAATATCATTTAGAAAAGTTGAGTTTACAAAGAGTTAGTTACAAGCTTTGATTTTAATTTCAAAGTAATTTTCCTTTCAAGTGCTTTTAATATCTCCTCCTTATTCGTCTCTTTATAACACCATTGGTTTGAACACTGTACCTTTTGAGTAAATCAAGACTTAAAAATAACACCTAATCTAAAATACATTAGAATTTTCTGTTTGTAGGGTTCAAAAACTAGTTTAGGGTTGTAGGGCCTTGAATTAGGTGTGAAGAGGAAACTCTTCAAGGCCACATTAAATAAAAAATTGGAGTCTGTGTTAGGGATTGATTTAAGTCCAATGTCGTAAGAGTTATTCGGGACCCTCCTCTAACACAAGGTATAAACACTAGGTCACATAAGGAAAGGCAGTGGAGATAACCCCTCCAAAGCTGGATTGAACGTAATGGGGATTATATATTGAGGGTCTTTCTTGGGAACTATACCGACTACATTTTCATACAAATCTTTGTGGACCTCGGATCTATTCAAGACCCTCTGTTGTCTTCTGGTCCATTTTATTTCTATACCCTTGAATGGTTTCAGACTTGTTATCTTTCTTATTACGATCTGTCTGACTGTCGACTGTACCTGCCTGGTAACTGACTGCAAGCTGGAAACCTAGTTTCCCATATTTTACGGACTTACACATGTGACTGTGGGAGTATACCGTGGTACATAGGGTGGATGTCAGATCACACATCGTAGAGTATACCTGGAGGGTGCTTCCATGTTCAAGTTGCACTTGCACCAGTTAGTTGCTCTAGTGTCGATTGGCGTAATTGTCCTTCCTACTAGATAGTCGACTGCTTGATTTTTATTTAGGAAACATTTAGTGTGTGATTTGTGTTCTATGATATTCAAGCCTTACTATGTGGGTTGTTCATTTCACAAAGTGGAATATCAACATATCCATCGGGCGTGAAGGCTTTAGGGCCTATCGTCGGTTACTTTGGATCCACCTCCGCCATTGTTGCAGTGAAGACTTGACCAAGAAGGGTCATTTGAAGCGATTGGGCCATAGGAAACTATGCTTGATTCTTCTCCGCGATGATACTTTCCAACTCTGAAGGAACCTACCATTTCTGACCTTGATCCAAAGGCTCTCTAGCTGGCTAACACTCCGATTACTGACTTGTCAGCGCTGAACTTGATTCAGATTATCCCTCCCGAGGTGACATCTTCTGAGCACCATATAGTCTTACGAGAGGAAATGGAAGCAAATGTTGCTACTTCCTCCGAGAGTCCTCATACTCTCGTTACAACTACTATTGCAAGGGAAAACCTACCTCCTCTCCCACCTTCTCTAGTCAGGACCACAATGGTCCCGACTCTCAACTTAGGGTTGTGGTCCAATACCGTTATCGGCTTCGACCACTATTTTATTTACTAAGTGTGCGACAAGCCCTCTCTTTTCATATGGGATTCCCAGCTTTGATTCAAACTCGGTTCTTACTTATTCTACCTTACATACCATGGCTCTGGGGGCAGGGATCTCAAACGCTCTCACGCAAGGGTCAACTGGGGGAACTTCTATCCCTTTTAATGTTATCCCTTATGGTGGGGGTCATATACATCCGCCGTCCCCTTCGCTCGGTGGTGCTTTTCAGCAGCTAGTTAGGTCAAATGCTAATTATAGCTTGTTTGGTGAAGGAAGTTTAGTACCTTCATCTTATACAACATCGGTGAGATATATTATGTTCTCTTTGTTTGGTGCATTTGGGAACAATGATTTTTCTTCAACTACTGTCTCGATTGGGGGCAACCCCAGTTTTGGTCAACATAACCCGATATAGGGTACTATTCCTTCACAGGGAGAGACGACTGGAGTTTTCTCCACACATGGTCTTTGGAATGATTGGCAAGGATCAGTTACCTCACAAGGGATGTCGGTCATGGGAAACCCTTTCCAAACTTAATGGAACCCCAAGCAGGTCTCTGCACCCATGCCTGACAGCTCAGCTAGGGGCATCCCCTTCCAAGGTTCTTGGAACATAATGCAAGGAGAAATCCCTGCACATGCTATGTCATCCAATTTCAGGAATCAGCCGATGATACCCCAATAGATGCAGTTACCCTATGATGTTCAAGGCCACGGTTTCTACCAGAACCCTGGCCAACAATCCAACTTTTCCTGGAAACCTGGTGGCAGTCAAACTCCAAGAACCTCTTTTCCTGTAAATAGTTCACAACAGAAACTATTGTTTCTGGAAATGCTACATCTTCCAGACTTGTCGAGATTATTGAATGACCCAGTTTGTCATGATCTACGTTGGCCTCCCATGCCGACTAAGTTGCCTTCGGATATTTCAAAATTTGAGGGCAATCCTGGAGAAGATCCACGTGATCATGTGATGACTTTTCACTTATGGTTCTCGCCAAAATCGTTGAAGGACAACTTTGTCCAGTTGCACCTTTTTCCATGCACTCTTATAGGGGGTGCTGTGAAATGCTATATTGAGCTTGATCGCTCGAGGTACTCTTACTCAATGACTTGGAAATGGTCTTCTTCAACCATTTCCAGTTACCTGTGAAATACGATGTTGGCACCAAATTGTTGGCCAACTTTGAGAAAACCAAGGCCAATCACATCTCTGATCATATCCGAGAATGGTGGCATAGAAAGAGCTTAATTAAGGTCAAGGTCCCTCCTTCTTTTTTTCTTGAGTGGTTCTTGAAGTCTTTGGTGCCCTGCGTATCCAAGAACATTGCGACTTCCAGAGTGTTTTCAGAGGAGGAGGCTATTATGAGAGCCCAATAGCTTGAACTGATCTACTCTCAGTATAGAATGCTCTATGAGATTTTTCCAAATGCATCGTGGTCTACTCTTGATAAGGATAAGAAAAATTTTGGACCCCATGTCGATGGAATTGTGGGCTTAGCACAAAGAAATTCCACGGACCTGTTGTCGAATCAATTGCAATAATTATCGATACAAAAGACTATGGACATCCAGGCTTCGAGTTTGGTTGTTCCCCCTACCCAGACATCAGATGTACATAGTGTGCAGTCGACGAATCCCAAGGCGAACCAGTAGCTTGATGGAAAGAAGAAAAAATTAAATAAGAAGGGTAAATGGGAAAAAAAGGCTACCAATAATGTTTGTGGGGGGGAAATGGAGAAGAAGAAGTTGAAGTATCTGTGTAATATTTGCACGGAAGACCACTCGACTCTAATGTGCCCTTGGCTTGAAGAAGCTCAGAAGATATTAGCACAGCAGCAACCTATTGTGATGACGAACCCTTTTCCACAAGGGAAAAACATGGCTCAGGCTTCCTCGTCCACGAGTGCGGCAAGGGGCAGTCAGGGACCCCCCGCACCTACCAATAACAATTTAGCCGCAAATATTTACATGATGAATGTCAAGGTTCATTTAACGACTAGGGCTCGAGACTATGGAATTCCATAATCGACCGAGAAGGGAAAAGAATACACTAACCCACCAACTCCTCTCCAAATCGAGAAGGTGGTGGACGAAACAATGACTCGCATCCCTAAAGGTGCGTTTAAGAAGGCTTCTCATAATCCAAATGCGAGGACCACCCATAAATACTCTGTTGTAGAGTATTTTCCATAGACCCCTTGCACGATGTCCACTTTGGAAATCCTCCATAGCTTCTCCTCACAGAGAAAATCTCTATTGTCCTCCTTGTGAGCGGAAGAGACTTGCAACCCATAAGCGATTGTTTTTTATCCAATCGACTTAAAACCTTGTCTTACTTACAATGTTTCTTTCAGATAGTAGTGTCTTACACCATGAAATATTTTACGCGGAACATTTTTCATATAGTGGTTGACGAGGGTGCCTCAACTTGTATGATGTTGTTGGCATGTTGGAAGGCCATTGGCTAGTGTTGGATGCAGACTGAATCAGGAAGAAGTGTTATTTTTTGAAGAGAAGCATGCAAAAGGAAAGAGACAGGTGGAAGGAAAAGTAGCATGCACACATGCATGGAATACCTAACGATGCTAAGGTCAGGATTTTTGTAATACATTGTAATGGTTGGTGGGAAAAATATATAAATAAGTGGTACTTAGGAGACACAGAGATTAATAGAGATAGATAGAGAGAGGGGGGGAGAGGCAATATATACATAGAGCTAGGTATCTAGATGGAGAGAGAGACAAATGAGACAAAAAGAGGGACAGAGAGGAAGGGAATTGTAAGGACTGTATAATTCATTAAGCTGGTGAGCTAGAGAAGGCATGAGCGACTCGATCATGAGGGTAAGATCACAGGCTAAGGATCCTGGTGTGATCTAGTCAGCCTCATAGGGATCAAGGCACAAGTGGGAAAGAGGAGGGACTAATACTATAACCACGCGCGGCGTGATACCTTTCTAAACTATAATAAAATCCTGAGAGCTAGATCTTTGTAGACATAGCCCAGGACGGGGTGAACCACGGTAACACTATGTTATGCGAATGAATGAATGTGTCTTTGGTTATGATTAGTTGATAAATGTTGAATGAATGAATTAATTAAGTAGATATGTTATTTTACATGCATGCATAGAATGAATATTATAACTAGAGTTTAAATGTACTGAATAAAGGGCACGAAGCACAAGCACAGATATCGCTCAATCCTAGGTTGCATGCACCTGAGTATTTCATCCATCCATAGAGCTATCTTGGGTGAGACTGCACAATGCACTCTGTGTACTGTGTTTCCTTCTGGGTTACGAGAGGGGCCGATAGTCTTTAAGTAATTTTGTTGGGAAGCTTCTTAGTTATGAACCGAGGTCAATCTATAATGTTCAATGAGAATCAAAATTAGAATCCCTCAATACCAATAAGAGTAGATAGATAAAATGGAAATAAACCAATAAATGGTTTTATTGTTGGCTGATTGGAAGGAAATGGGATTGAACATATGAGATCTATGGAAGACGTGTCAAAATCATACGGGATTGGACGACAAGAAGGAAAAATAATGAAAACCTAAAAGGGGAGGTTGATACCATGGAATCCTACGAAGGAAGAGATGGAAATTTGGTTGAAGAAAAAGGAGCTAGAGATTGTGCAGAAAGATAACAAAAACCCGAATCTAACACTGCGCAAAAATCTAGACAAGTACATATTCACCGACTTGCATGAAGTATTTTTCTATGAGTTCCCACACATATTGTAGGAGTGGATCAAAATATTGAAATACAACCATCGTACGAGTTGGATTAGACAACTAGAGTGGAATCCTGAAGAGACCACACAGCTACAACGAGTTGATAATAAGTTTACGCGCACAGTAGATTTCTGGTTAGACAACATTGTTGTCGGATTTATCATAGAGTTTGCAGTAGATACAGCAAAGTCGTACAGCGCAACTGAAAAAGAATTATTGAAGGGACCTCGAGGGAGGTATACCACATCATTATATACTTCCATTAATATATTTCTATATAACAAAGGTGTAATGACAATGGAGTCAGACAACTAAACATCCATGCATGCATGGGGGGATGGCGAAAGCACTGACAGGAAAAGGAGAAATGGAAGGAGAAGGGGATAAAGGAAAGAAGGATGGGGCCTTGGACCCAATTATGATGGACGATGACCAGATCAAGGGGATCATGGAGACAACTAGAAGGACGCGCAGTGGAGTACCCTACCAATACAAGGTGAACACCGAGAAGAGATTCGTAGCCACGAGGGAAGGATTGGAAAGTGATTAAGAGGAGGTAGAGGATCTCTGGGCTGTGGAGAATATTGAGGAAATACTATACACGAAATATGAGAGGAAGATGAGAGGTCCAAGAGAGGAAGTAGAAGGAAACACTCCTATCCATATATGTGTCAGTGTAGAACCCACAAACCCATGTGCGACTAATACACCAAGAAGAACACCATTGTTTAGACAACCAAATTTTGGGAGAAGAAAGTACATCTACACAAGGAACAACAACTGGGGGAGTTAGTTCCGGAAGCAGTAGTCAATTTTGGACACACCTACCACACTTAGAGGGGGTGGGGGTGTGAATGAGTGTGGGGATAAAAACTCCTTAGTTAACATTCAACATTTTCTCATTACTCATTGCTTTCATTTATAATCAGTTAGATGTGAATACATATCAACAACATATATCAGCAACATATCATCAACAAATCATCTCCACAAGGAACACAAAGAACACAATATGTATGTACAATTTTTCTTTTTATTATGGACTTCAATCCGGGGGTTTTTCAACAACAACTGAATAGAGTACAACTCTACAAGAGAACCAACTCTATATGAAATACTCAGCTTACATTCTCAGCACCAACTGAAATGAGGCAACAATCCTCATTAGATATCAAGTTGTCAACATAAACAAGTGCATCAACCATGCACCAACATGTGCCAAACAACCTGTAATCAACCTGTACCATAAACAAGTGCATCCAACCATGTAACAAGTATGTACCAATCATGTGTCAACTACTCATCAACAATGACTCATCAATATGTACCAACATCATCAACTATACACCTCATGTATGTGCCAACTCATCAACTGCTTGTCTCAACCATGACTAGTTTTGGATTAGTCAACAAC
>ML787370.1:433851-451647 GCA_009831015.1 Picea engelmannii
ATGTGGGGGTCCTTCATCTTCGTAAGGCCATAACTCTCAAACCATGAGGATTTATGTGACATTCCACATACCACCGGAAATGGCATGACAAGCACTATCCATCTAGGATAGTTTCACCAACAATTTCCTTGATCTTCATCTCAGTATTCCACATACAAGCATGGGTCCTCCAACCATTCTTCTAGGATAACTCAACCCGTAAAGTGTCTTCTCGTGAGGGATTTCACCATCAGGGGACCACTTTGTAGTTCATCCATTTGTGCACCTTATCAATCATGGTAAAAAAAAATGAGAGCAGGGGTCCTCAAACCATTCTTCTAGGATAACTCAATCCATAAAGCATCTTCCCGTGAAGGCTTTCACCATAACAGGACCACTTTGGAGTTCATCCATTTGTGCACCTTATCAATCATGATAAGACAATAATGAGTCATCTATAAAATTTTCCAACAATGCATCATATACCAATGAAACCACAACAATCCATCTTCATCATGTATCAATGACAACTCATTGATCCATCTTCATCTATGCATTCTCATCAAGGAAAATACATATTATATTACATCAATAATCAAACAATCAATCCTTTGACACCAATCAATCACTTGACATCAATCAATCAAACCATTGGCATCAATGACAACATGATCCAACAGTCAAGTATCTACACCACGCAAAGGTAGTAGCTCAGCATTTAAGATGGAAGGACATGATCCAACCATCAGGTTACCAGAATTCAAAGGTGAAGCATCGGAGGACCTGGAGAAGCACCTGTTTATATGTGAAAAGATTTGTGAAGAAAAACAGATCAAAGACAAGGACACTAAACTTGCACAGTTAGCCATCACATTCAGAGATCGCGCACTACATGGTATATGATTTTAGTTGCAAACAGTCCGTCAGGGCAACCAAAATGATTGGAGATATCAAGAAGTTGTTGATAAATGAGTTTCAGAAACTGAGTTCAGAGGACCAATACATGAACGAGATGATAGAGATCAGACAGAAACCAAAAGAATCTATATGGGAGATTGACCGGAGATTCAAGCGACTAAAGGGAAAGTTAAAATATGTCATGATAGATATGCAGCATATGCATTTTTTCGTCAATTCGTTGTTACCACACTTGAAATATCCACTGCAACAATAGAAGTTTCAGACACAGGAAGAGGCTCTACAGGAAGCCCTACAACTGAAATAGAACCAATATCAAAAGACAGATCCATCCTTCGAGGAGCTGAAAAAGGATCTAAAGAGATTAACATTCCAGCTAAACCAGACCAAGAACAAGGACAAAAGATAAGTTGTTTGGTGTACCACATGTAGGACAAAATGACACCATAAGAACGAATGTCCAACATTCGCGCAGTACATGGTAGCAAGAATTCCAAATCCATTACCAACATGAGGACTATGGTGCGAGATCTGTAAGAAACAAGGTCATGATCCATATCACTTCCCAATGATGGATAAGTACTAGACAATACCGAAGATCTCATATTGCAAATTTTGCAAGTCAGTAGGTCATGATGACAAAGATTGCAGAAACATGGAGTTAATGAGGGAAAGAACATCAGATGCATATCGGGTACAAGAAGAAATGATGACTAGGCAAGTTGCACCCCAGTTTAATCAAGTACCAACCTCGTACAACATTGCGCAACAACAGTACAACACTGCACAACAACCATACAATATTGCATAGCGATAGTATAATACCACGCAACCAGACTATAATACCGCACAGTATAACCAGGTGCCTCAGTATAACGCATCTCGAGGGGATTGAGCTTGCTACAGAGGAAGAGGAAGAGGAAGAGAAAAAGGAGGATTTGGAAAAGGTAGAGGACCAGTGATATGTCACAATTGTAAACAACCAGGACACTACACAAGAGAATGTCCACTTCCACCATCAGCATGTATGTATTGTCGTGCATCATATCATGACACGAAAGAATGCCCAACACTATTAGGAAAGATCTAGGAGAAGAGGAATCAGAACAATCATAATTTTCAGTGGATTTTATTAGAAGCGAGGGATGAAGGAAGAAACATCAACATATTTACACGAGGAAAAGATAAAATAGGAAACGACGTCATACGACAAGAACCAGCACAACACCAATGGGTGAAGAAGAATGGTGAACCAAGGAAGTAGTTTAACGCGCAGAACGAGAAGGAGATATTCAAGAAATCTAGATAAGAATTTATGAAGCTAGACATTGCGTCGACATCAACCGCACAATATGGTAAGTAAGTACCCTAGTACGAGATGCCTTCATCATTGGATCACACCAAAGAAACACAACCCATGGAACAAGTAAGTACAATTAAAGGCTTTTTGCTATCATGTGTAAAACTACTAAATGATCCACCCTCTATTAAAGTATTACAAAACATGCTAGAAAGATGTAGCATAGATGCAGAAGGAAAGTTAGAGCAGAAAACATTCAATCACCTACATACAAGGAGGAGAACAAGTAGGGAGTTCAGGCTGAACGCAAACATTGAATATTTCAACATGGGAGATATTATATTGGATTTAGGATCTGAAGTCAATGTGTTACCTAAGAAGACATGGCAATGTATGGGAGAGCCCACATTAGGATATTCACTTGTTCAACTGAAACTCGCAAACCAACATAGATTTATACCAATTGGAAGACTAAAAGGAGTGACATTAGACCTGGATGGAGTGTGGACTAAATCCTATTTCGAAGTCATTGAGATAGTGGACAACACAACACCCTATCTAGCATTGCTTGGCTTGGACTTGGAATTTGATAACCAGGACATAATCAACTTAAAGACATGGAAGATGACTTTTGATTTAGGAGAATACAGATTCATTGTGCCATTGGATCCATCAGAAGGGGAAAGGTTTGTAGAGCCTACGTGCTTGGACCTAGAGGAAATTAATCAATTGTATAGAACAACTACGCGAGATGAGGATTACGTAAACCAACCTGCAGATGGGATACTCAGTTGGCGAAGTATCACTTCATGTGTGTCGGAATCAGATATGGTCTTAGAGAATTGTAAACCGAGGCTACACGAGGTCTCCACAAGGAGATGCGTAAGAATATACTGCGCAATAGGTTGGGTAGGTACGGAGATAAGGGAACCTCCCAACTTCCATGGGGTGAACAAAATAGAAACATTCTTAACACGGTACAAAGATGAAGTGTTAGAAAATCAGAGGCTCTTAGCCCTAGATATATCACTCAAGGCGACACCTACGAGATGGTGGGGTGCGCACAAAGAAACAATCAAGGACTGGTACCAATGTAAGCAGTTACTGCGCATTAGGTTTGGTGCAGAACAAGGAAGAAACCAGTGGCCGAAATATGATGGACAGGGGGAAACAACAAAACACTTGGAGAAGTGTAGAGCGATGTGGAAAATGAAACCACCGGAGGAATGGTCTCACCATTTCGTACACACATTAGAGGGCATCCCAGTAAACTGGTATACAGACCAAGAATTGCGCATAGGAACTACAAGCTAGACAGTATTACAACAGAACTTTACAGTCACTTTCTCATTTCAGCATGAGAACCCCAACATAGATGCAACACTTAAACAAATCCGAGGGGTGACATTCATTAAGAAACCAAAAGTTGAACTCATAATAGAAGAACCACAGCAAAATAGACAGAAAGTGAAAGAACTATTGTCATGTTACCATGTGCGGGAAGAAGCACCAAATGAAGATGACCCATGTCATATTCATATTGAGGAAGTTGAAGGTGAGAGGGAAGTGGAAGGTCCACCTCTAGAATCAGAAGTGATTGTTGTGCCGATCAAGGTGAAGAAAGTCAACATCGGGACAATTGAGAATCCAAAAATGGCAAGCATTGGCGACTATTGGGATGAGAAAACAGTGGAAAGTATAACAGAGTTATTACATGAATATAGGGACCTGTTCCCAACAACGTTCACAGAAATTAAAGGCATAGCTAGAGATCTAAGCAAAATGAAAATACCGCTCAGAGCTGAGGCAAGACCGATCACACAGCGACCATATAGACTAAACCCGATATATAAGAAAAAAGTCAAAGATGAGATCGATAGGATGTTGGAGGCCAGAATCATAGAACCTATAGAAGAATCGGAATGGATAAGCCCAATGGTAGTTCAGGAGAAGAAACAAGGGGGGATAATAATATGCGTTGACTTAAGGAAGTTGAACGATGTGTGCCTACATCACTTGTTCCCTACCCCATTCACATATGAAGTCCTGGAGAATGTAGGAGGACAGGAAGCTTAGTCATTCATCGACGAGTTCTCGGGATACCATCAGATCAAGATAAAACCAGAAGATCGATACAAGACCACTTTTACCATGGAATGGGGATCCTACCAGTATACAGTCATGTCGTTTGGATTGAAGAATACACCAACAATATTTTCCATAGTAGTCATAGATGCATTTAAAGAATTTATCCACTAGTTTCTAGAGGTATATCTGGATGATTGGACAGTCTATAATATGTTGAAATACCATGTAGAGGTCTTGCGGTTGATGTTAGAAAGATGCAGGCAGTGTCAGATTTCGTTAAATATCAAGAAGTGCATCTTCAGAACACCTTTGGGGATATTATTGAGCCATATAGTGTGCAAGCAAGGTTTGCTAGTAGACCCCGCCAATATTACAGTAATTGTTAACCTGCCACCACCAAAAACATTCCGTCAATTGAGAGCAACATTGGGACACACAGGATACTACAAGAAATTTATAAAAGGGTACACGCAGATCACTGCGCCAATGGAGAAATATCTAACGAAAGACACAAAGTTCCAATGGAATGAGGATTGTCAACATGGTCTGGATACTCTAAAAGAGAAGATGGTAACGGTGCCAATACTAGTATTCTCGGATTGGGAAAATACATTCCACGTACATGTAGATGCATCGCCCATAGCACTTGGATCTATTCTCGCGTAGCCAGGAGAAAGAGAATTGGACCATTCTATAGAATTTGCTAGCTGAAAACTGTCAGAATCGAAGCAGAACTAAAACACTACAGAGAGGGGAGGCCTAGCTATGGTCTACGTGCTCCAGAAATTCAGACATTATTTATTGGGAAAACATTTCAAGATGTTCACAGACCATTCAACGCTCGAACACCTTGTCAAAAATCCAGTGTTGGGGGGGAGAATTTGTACATGGTTATTGTTGTTTCAATAATTTGACTTTGAAGTGATAGTCAAACTAGGAAAGTTGAACACGGGACCTGATCATCTGTCGCGGATTACCAATGGAGAAGAACCCATGAATCTAGAGGATAATTTTCCCGACAAACAGTTATTTTCAATCCAAATAGTTGATGAATACTTCGCAGACATCATCCAGTACTTGAGTACAGGGAATGCGCCACAGGAATACAACACTGCACAGAAGAAAGATATGGTAGTCAAGACTGCAGATTACCAATTAATTGTAGGACAATTATACAAAATGGGTGCAGATAGCATCTTGAGAAGATGCGTGCTATAACACGAAATACCAAGGATCTTAACATAATCCCACACGGGAATAGTAGGAGGAAATTATGGAGGCAAATCTACCATGCAGAAGGTATTGTGTGCAGGATTATGGTGGCCGAATATTCAAAGAGACTCAAAGGACTACTGCCAGAAATGTGATGTATGCCAGAGGGTTGGCAAACCAAATAGAAGGGACGAGATGCACCTGCAACCACAGATAAATTTGTAGGTATTTGAAAAATGGTCAAGATAATTTGTGGGACCAATTAATCCACCAGCAAAAATGTCAGGAGCGAGGTACATTATCACTAAGATGAAATACCTGACAAGATGGGCGAAAGTAGCACCAGTAAACGATTGTAGCACAGAGATAGCAACACACTTCATGTTTGAGCAAGTGATCACTAGATTTGGTTTCCCAAGGATTTTGATGAGTGACCAAGGCACTCACTTCATTAAGAGTACTATTAAGGCTATGATTGAGGAATTTGAAGTTCATCATCAAAAGAGTACACCATATCATCCTCAAGCAAATGGAACAGTGGAAGCCTTTAACAAAATCCTTGAAAATGCACTAATGAATATCTGCAACGTAAATAGGGATGATTGGGACTTGAAGATACCAACGGTATTGTGGGCATACAGGACCACATGCAATAAATTGACAAGACAAACACCCTTCAGATTGGTGTATGGGAAAGAGGTTGTGGTGCTATTAGAATTTTTGGTTCCTAGTATGTGCATAGCAGCAATTACAAACATGACAGAACGAGGTGCAATATAGGAAAGGATAAATCAGTTGATGATCATGGAAGAATATAAGATTCTAGAAGGGTTCCACCAAGAAGTACAGAAAGAAAGGGACAAATCTTGGCATGATAGACATATCAACTGAAAGAATTTTAAGGAAGGAGACTTAGTCTTGGTGTATGACAGCAAATCCCTTTAGCACCCAGGAAAACTCAGAATGCATTGGTTAGGACCATATGAAGTAAAGATTGTCACAAATGGGGGAGTTGTACAATTGAAGGATTTAGGAGGAACAAAAATTAGAGGGATGATCGATGGGAGCCGACTGAAGCTGTACAGGGACAGTCGAGCTCCTGGCACTTAAAAAAAAAAAACCATGGAGGAGATACCACGCCAAAAAGATGAGAATTTAACAAAGGCATAGGGAACTGAGAAGAGAATGAGTGTGCACACTTGGGAATTATACCATGGTGGAGAAAAATGCCAATGGTCACTACAAAGAGGGAAACAGCAAAAAAGAAGGATACAACAAATAATCGCCAACAGATGATGTCTATCAAAATTAAAGGATAAAAATGATTAACTGAATGTCACATTCATCACGCCAACTGGCGACAATAAGGGAATTTAATAGCAAGTACACGGGAAGCACTGGTTCAATTAAAATGAAAAATGGGTAACGTCTCCGACAAGCTTCACACGATTCCTATATAAGCGATTACATGAGATTGGGGAGGTTAGGTAGGAATTAAGAAAAGAAAAGAGCAATAGAGTGTATAGATCTGAGAGTTAAGTTTGTAGAGTTTACAGAGGCCACTACATTCGGTGGACAACAATCTTAACACCATGGCACCACCCAGACATGGAGAACCGAACAAGACTAGTCAATGACCCCGAAGCAACACCATATCCTCACTGCAAGCACAAGGAATCTAACACCAACCACTTCAACCTCCAGAAATCATCAATGTGGATGAAATCTCATCACCCGATATGACACCAGGAATCCCCACACCTATTGAGGAAGAAACCCAGCAGACAGCACGAGTGGGCATGGACATGGATGTACCAGAAGGGGGATAGGGACAACAGGTTGAGGACGTAGAAATTCATTCGCACTCCAGAAACCCTGAAGAACACCCGAGAGTTAATGGGACAGTCTTGAACCAGGAGGAAACAACTGCACCAGAAAGGTCACAAACAACCATGCCACAACATCCATAGGAGGGCACGATGGAATATTTCACTAGCTGACTAGATGAGTATGCAGAAGAGAGAACAATGGAGGTTGGAACCTCGAGTCATCCACTACAACAGAATGGAAAGAAGGTGGTACCAAGGTCACCACGCAGGCAGGCCACCACAGCCATTATCTTGCCATGCATTCTGGAAGGGGTACGTATAGTAGGAAATATGTTAGGACACATGGAGAAATTGAGGTACTCATACCGTGACGTAATGAACACGGACAAGTTCCCATAGTTTGCCAAGAAATTTTACCTACAAACTGTGGGTATGGGACCCTTTGGAGAACCAATTAATCAACCAGTCCAGTGGGCAGATGGACTAGACAAAAACGAGATTCTAGGCCTATTGGACATCTCGCACTTTAGGATGGGCCAATACGCAAACAACTGCATCAAGAAACTAATGGCAGTCACCCATGGAGGATACATGTGGTTGGAACATATCGTCTCAATAGACAATGATCTTATTGCATACATCACTTGGTTTCCATCACGAGGGGAGGATCCCACGCAATTCCTTGAGGAAAAGACAAAGGAGAAGGCATTGGCTGAGGAAATGAAGAAGAAATATGGTACCAAAAGGGGGTCGCGCGGAATCATAATCAAGCATATTAGTGACGCAGTGACAAGAATGGCCACAAAAATTATGGCATGCAAATTACTCATGAAATTCCGCAAGGAGGAAGTCTCGGTCGGGGTTGGTGTAGCTGCAGCATAGTGTGAGGAGGGCACCACACTCAATTGGGCCCCATATTTGTTGAATCTATTCTTGGACGACTGCAAGGACGTCCAAGATCTAGGGAAGGAATTTCACTATTCATGGCTAGTCATCCTGATAGCCTTGCTCAGATGGAAGGAGCCGAGGTATTCATTCTTTTCCACTATACCCAATCATTTCCACGCAGCGTGATACCTATAACTGAGGTTCGCTTTGAACCCCAAGAATATAAAGGCAAATGCAGCCATATTCGAAGGTCACAACGATCTACAAGAGAGCATCACCAACACTTGGAGAGTGACTCTGGAAGTGGTTGCATAGTATCAAGGTATATCCAACTTCAAAGCCACTAGACATGCAATGTGGATCCAGGCACAGAAATATCTTGACAATTAATGGCTACAACTATGCTACTACATCAAGGAGGAAGACATAGAGATGGCCATTAAGGTATGGGATGATAACTAGAGGATTCCAGTACTCAATCGAGAAATGCCCGGAGAAATGGAGGAGGACGAGGTAGGACAAGGACAGAAACCTACTGAAGAGATAACAGTGCCCAAGAAGCCAAGGAAAGGTCAGAACAAGGCGCAACAGAAAAAAGAGGCGGCATCCAAGAAAGGCACACAGGTGGGGAAGAAGAACAAAAACCAGGCGCCATAGGTACAAGAGAAACATATTGAGACAACACATGGAACCACATCAAGTGATACTCAGCATGACCATTGCCAAACTAAGAGGCCCGTCATCCAAATGGGGGGTGCACACAAGAAGGCGAAGGCACACATAATGCCCCCAGAATACACAATTGCCAAGGATTATGCGGACATGGTGGCCCAAATGGTCCAGGACCGCATAGTCGAGGATTTTGACAATGCTCAGTGCCAAAGGGATAGGATTGAGGAAGAGATGGCATACATGTGACAGCTCCTCCAGCAGCTCAGAGAAGAACAGATGGCCGACAACAGCGTAGGAACAGTCCCATCAACATCAGAGATAGGAGGTGAGGTTGGATCAAGCGAGAAGGACAGGATCCAGATGACAGTACAGATGATCTCGACATTTCATGTCACTACCAACATGTTGAGCATGGATGAAATCATGGGGAGACATCGCTAAAGGACTTGGCCCAAATATAGTTGGTATTGACACGGATACCAACCAAGGCCTTATATAAACTACAAGTCAGCATCGTACAAGAGGTACAGTCACTCGCACACATAGATGCAGTGGAATTGCAGTAGATAAGGGAAAATCGAGAGGAGTTAGAATTGGTATTCAAGGAGGCTAAGCTCGAGACCAAATATGAAAAAGACTACGCGGATAGGTTGGAGTAGGATTTGGCCGTAGCATATGAGAAAATCCCAAAGAACACGTATACGATCGAACTCACGGTGACACAGAAGCTTGATCAGATTGTGTAGACAATCGATCAATACAGACATGAGATCGAGCACCTCCAGGAGAAGTTGATACCTACCACTCCACTAGAGGTGAAGGAGCAGAGGAAGCAGGAGGAAACAACACAGATAAAGGGGATAGAGTGACAAGTTCACGCGGCGACCGACTTGTTCGAGAAGGCAACATAGCTTTGGATGAAGCTAGAAGAGGATCAACAGGTCCAGCAATGGGACCAAGAATAATAAAGGATAAGCGTAGTTATCCATGACCTCAAGAAAAGGAAGAAGACAATGTCGATCACAGAGTGTGTCAAAGGAGTCCAGGATATGAAGAAACTATTAGGGTCCTAACCTGCACATAGGTAGAACAATATATTCATCCTTTCAATAAAATAAAATAAGGCAGATGTAAGAAGACCTAATAAAATCTTTCGCTTCTAGAAGGATCTTCCTCTAGATGCTTCTTTTTAGTATAAATAGGAGTCGAGGGTATGAGAACCCTAGCTTGGAGATTATTGTAATAGAGCTCTGCTCAACTAGAGGTTTCCCCCTCAAAGAGGCCCATGAACATTGCTTTCAGATTCAAAGTGTTATATCCGTTGTTATTCTTATATCATTTCAGTGTTATTGTGGTGAATGTTCTGGTTATATTGTTGTTATTCTACCATTACTAGCATTTTGTTTCTATTCTGCATACATTTTATATCTAGTATATTACAAGTGGTATCAGAGCACTTTCCTCGGTAGAAAGTGTGGGTTAAATTTTTTTTCAGGGTGGAGACGTATTCTGGTGTCTTTAAGCCACAGAGATCTGTCGTTACGTGCATAAACCCGCAATTGAGGGATTCATACACGCAGGAAATACAAGTGGGACTTAAGCGCACATTTGTTGGCCACCCTTGTAACCCCTGTTGGTACCCCTTCGAGTGGTAGTGCATCAGACAGCACCTGTGTATGAATCGGCCTAGATTACCTGAAGCCCTCTTTAGATAAACCAATCATCCATCTGACTGCTATAGTGTCACCGAGAACAGCACTTGGGAAGATACTCTCTAGTACCTAGGTAGTCGAGTAGTACATCTAAGGGTACGATCTATCTTCCTTAGTTAGTGCCCTGAGATATTGGTCCAAGTACTACTATTGGACCCCGCACGTATATCAGAGAGCTATAGCACAGGGCAAATCCTTGTCTGTAGAACCCTTGAATACCTAACCCTTGGGGACAGAAACATAAGCAAATTAAAACAGACAAGATATATTGCCACACAACTGTGTTTGGGTTTCCAAGTAAATACACATTTCTTTCTAGTTAAGCATTTGGGCATTTCTTCTCTGCAGTGTTCTTCAGACCAGAGTATAACTCCGTAAAAAAAAAAAAAATCTGGAAATTTTTTCACCATTATTTCAGACCTATTCCATTGGATTCATCTCTTTGCCCTTATTACATTCATCTATATCATTTTTTCAGCAAAAAATTTTTACCCTGCTCGCCCCTTTTCAGTTCCCCCATCCTCATAGCCCATACTCGTAGCCAAGACTTGGAAGCTCGCTTCAACACCTTGCAATCTGGTCTCATTGAGACCCAACAAGAAGTGAAACAACTTAGTGCCAATGTCGTTGCCATCAATACAACCATGCAGTCCTCAATGGGCGAAATCAAACAAGACCTCACCACCTAGCTTGAATCATTCTTTTCGGCACTCTGCAGCAAACTATATATCCCTACAAATAACCCTTCCTCTTCCTCACCCCCACATACTGAAGGTGACCATTCCTCTCATTCTCATACCTTGCAGAACCATCACTTTCAATGTGACCTATGCCTTCCATGGGTGGATGTGACCAAATTTGATGGCTCGGACCCCATTGGTTGGGTAACCCAAATGGAACATTACTTCTCTTTATACAGCATTACAGATGACTTGGCCAAACTCCGGTATGGTGTTCTCCATCTAGATCAAGAACGTTGGCAATGGTGGTAATGGAGAAAAAAATCTTGTCAAGGGTATATTGCTTGGACACAATTTGTGGTAGAGCTTTATGAACGCTTTGAAACTGACACCAACCATTTGGGTCGTTTGACAAAGCTGAAACAATTAGGAACAGTGGAAGACTTTATAGCTGCCTTTAAGCACCTAGCTTTTATAACAGAGGGCATGTCTGATGCCTTTTTTCGAGAGTGTTTTATCAGCGGCCTCAAGAATGAAATTCGGGCCCATGTCCTCATGGCTCAGCCTGAGAATTGGGTGGAGGCTACAAAAAGAGATAAAGAAGCACAATAGGTTGTATCTTCTCAAAACCGCAAACCCTCCTTCATCCCTTTCCCTAAAACAGTAAATCCCACTACTCCCTCTGCTCCACTAAAGATCCAAAAATTGACCCAAGATGAAATGGATGAATGCCAACTCAAAGGCCTTTGTTATAGCTGTGATGACAAATATTTCCCGGGACACAAGTGTAAAGAACAAAATCTTCTTATGGCCATCTTCGAGGAGAT
Organism: Picea engelmannii; assembly: GCA_009831015.1. NCBI lineage: Eukaryota > Viridiplantae > Streptophyta > Pinopsida > Pinales > Pinaceae > Picea > Picea engelmannii. The sequence continues at coordinate 445,957 of ML787370.1, forward strand.
TTTGGAAGAAGATGAAGAAAATCCCTCTATGTTTGAATCACCTGAATCCACTAACATAACCCCTCCCTTAGACCCTCCCGAAGTAGAACCAGTCATTTCCCTTAATGCTCTCATTGGCTTCTCCGCTCCCCAAACCCTCAAGCTAATCGGTTACATCAAGCATCGGAAGGTCATCATTCTGGCTGATAGTGGCAGCACCCATAATTTTATTCATTATCGCATTGCCCAAGAAACTCATTGCTACATCCATGTCGTTAATAATTTCCAAATCATGATTGCCAATGGTGGTTCCATGAAATGTGGAGGGCATTCTAAAAATGTGCGTCTCCAATTGGTGACTACCACCTGAAATCCCATATGTTTGTTATCGACATGGGAGGTTGTGACATTGTGCTAGGTGCAGACTTGATAAGGACTTTGGGTCCCATTCTCATAGATTTTAAAGACTTAACCATGCAATTCAACCAGGAGGGCCACCAATATAAGTTCCAAGGCATCACCACCAATTCACCTGAGATCATTAGTTCCCATCGCATGGAAAATCTTCTCAAAAAGGGTCATTCTGGTGTTATCCCCCAAATCTATGCCATACAAGCAACATAGACACCCTTTGTACCACAAGACCTCCAAGCCATCCTTTCTAAACATCAATTGGTCTTTTCCACTCCCCAAGGCCTCCCTCCTTCCCGTGGTGTTCATGATCATTCCATTCCCCTTGTACCAGGAAGCCTTCCTCCCAATATTCGTCCGTATCGTCACCCCTTTCCCAAAAAAGTGAAATTGAGAAAATAATCCAAGAACTCCTTAATGCATGTGTTATCCGCCCTAGTACGAGCCCCTATTTGTCTCCTGTGGTCATGCTCCTGAAGAAATAAGGTTCTTGGAAAATGTGTCCTGAATTTTGTGCCCTCAACAAACTTACCATCAAAGACAAATTCCCCATTCCTTTCATTGATGACCTCTTAGATGAATTGAGTGGTGCCCAATTCTTCACTAAACTAGATCTTCGTTAGGGCTACCACCAGATACATATGAAAGAGACAAATATTCCCAAGACTGCCTTTAGAACTCATAAGGGCCACTATGATTTTTTGGTCATGCCCTTTGGCTTGTGTAATGCCCCCTCCACCTTCCAAAGCCTCATGAATCATGTCTTCTGTCCTTTTCTCTGCCATTTTGTCTTAGTTTTCTTTGATGATATCCTCATCTATAGAAAAACCTGGACAGGTCATCTTGCTCATGTGGATCTAGTTCTCCATCTACTCTCTCAGCACCAACTTTTCCTGAAACAGTCTAAATGTGCTTTTGGTGCCTCAGAAGTAGAATACTTGGGTCATATGGTTGGCAAAGATCACGCCAGGGTGGATCCTAAAAAGATTGAAGCTATGCAAGACTGGCCTCACCCAAATACTCTTAATATCTTGCGTGGATTTCTAGGCTTAACAGGGTATTATCGCAAGTTTGTTAAGAATTATGGGAAGATTGCAGCACCTCTCACTACTCTCCTCAAAAATAACTCTTTCACTTGGACTCCAGCCGTTGCTCAAGCTTTTCAAACCTTGAAGATGGCCATGTGCACCACTCCAATCCTTGCCCTTCCTGATTTCAAAAAGACCTTTGTGTTGGAATTTGATGCCTCGGGGAAAGGAATTGGTGATGTCCTTATCCAAGAGGGTTGACCTTTGGCCTTTACCAGCAAGCAACTATCTAAAAGAAATCTAGGCAAATCCATCTATGAAAAGGAAATGTTGTCTATTCTGCATGTCGTGGATCTGTGGCGTCCTTATATATTGGGGCAATGGTTCCAAATTAAGACAAACCATCAAAGCCTCAAGTATTTTCTGGAACAACGCATTTCCTCCCTAGAACAACAAAAATGGGTGACTAAACTCTTTGGATATGATTATGAGATCATTTATAAGAAAGGCACAGACAATGTGGTTGTGGATGAACTTTCCCGAAAATATGAAGATGAAGGATCCATGATGTTGTTTGAAGAGAAAAAGGAGAACCAGGCTCAAATGGAACCGCTCAAGGAGTGGGTAGCAGAGGTCATTGCACAGGCGGAATAATAAAAGAAGAACATGGCACAAGCTCAGGTAGAGTGCACAGGGATGGTCAACGATGATATTGCAGTGTAGGTATTGGACGCACTCAAGGAGAAGACCGTCCAGGCCCAAACACAAGAAATGGAGCTCACGAAAAAGTTCCAAGTGATCACAGGAGAGATCGATGAAGCGCACCAGGTTTAGGTGGCTCGGGACGAGCCACATGTCACTGTTGGGGGTGTGTTGGATGCAGTTCAAATCAGGAAGAAGGGATATTTTTGGAAAAGAAGCATGCAAAAGGAAAGAGATAGCTGGAAGGAAAAGAAGCACATGTGCATGCATGGAAGACCTAACAATGCTAGGGTTAGGGATTTCGTAATACATTGTAATGGATGGTGGGAAAAAGATATAAATAAGTGGTACTTGAGACACAGAGATGAATAGAGAGATATAGAGAGGGGGGGGGAGAGGCGATATATACATAGAGTTAGGTATCTAGATGGAGAGAGAGACAAATGAGACACAGAGAGGGACGGAGAGGAAGGGAATTGTAAGGACTGTATAAATCATTAAGCTGGTGATCTAGATCATTCATGAGTGACTCAATCCCAAGGGTTAGATCACATGCTGAGGAGCCTCGTGCGATCCAGTCAGCCTCGCAGGGATCAAGGAGCCTATGGGAAACAAGAGGGACTAAGACTGTAACCACGTGCGGTGTGATACCTTTATAAACTATAATAAAATCTTGAGAGCCAGATCTTTGTGGACATAGCCCATGAGGGGGTGAACCATGGTAACACTGTGTTATGAGACTAAATGAACGTGTCTTTGGTTCTGATTAGTTGATAAATCTTGAATGAATGAATTAATTCAGTAGATCTGTTATTTTACATGCATGCATAGAATGAATATTACAACTAGATTTTAAATGGATTGAATAAAGGGTAAGGTGCACAAACACATATATTGCTCAATCCTAGCTTGCAAGCACCTGAGTATTGCATCCACCCATAGAGCTATCTCGGGTGAGACTGCGTAGTGCACTCTTTGTACTGTATTTCCTTCTAGATTACCAGAGGGGTTGATAGTCTTTAAGGGATTTTCTTGGGAAGCTTCTTAGCTATGAACCGGGGTAAATCTATAATGGTCAATGAGAATTAGAATCAGAATCCCTCAAGACCAATAAGAGTAGATAGATAAAATGGAAATAAACCAACAGAAACCAATCAAGACGTTGTTCTTTGGTGGTTTCTGCTTTACACAAACTACATCGCTGACGCCATTCATGGATGTGGTCGGCTATATGGATAGCATTGGTTTGTTTGAACTCAAAGAGGATTTCTAAGCCAATATCATGACGTACTGGTAGTTGGAAAAAAGACAAAACGGCCTTGGTCATTGATTCAAAGGTCACATGGGACCTTGATTTTTCGTCCACATAACATTTGGGTGATGGGCCCATGAGAGTTCTTTGAAATAACCTCAAGTGGATGGAATCATCCATGATGTTGTTTGAAGAGAACCATAAGTGGAAGTTCATAACATGGTTGGCGGTATATTCCCCCAGTTTTCCTTCAAACTTTGGAATATCTAAAGGTAGTTTGGTAGGCATATTGGGCCATGTGGGGTCATGTAAAATGGGATTATTCATGAGTTTGGTCAAATCAGGAATGTTGAGGGATGTCAAGTATGGAATAGGGAGACTTGGTGGAGGATTAGTTCCATCCATTGTGTGAGCAGGTAGTGGACCTGTCCTTTGAGATAAATTTGGTGGGATGGTACTTCTCCCTTGAGAAGAAGTTTGGACCCCACCTCCTTGTGAAGGAGAACTAGTGGATGGATGGCTTTGGGAATTGGTCCCAAGCAAAGTGGAACCAAGTAAAGTTGATCCCAAAACAATATCACTCACGGGGGTGTGAGATGGTTGAGCCAGTGAGTTTGCAAGACTAGGGACTCCTCCTAGAATGGGAGGGAGATTCTGCAAGCGTCTAGAACGACGGGGATTATGTGGGTCCCCTATGGTTTCTTACTAGCAAAGTGAATGTGTGCAAATGGTGATAAGAGAGAAATAAATGAACAAGATATTTGTATTTTTGGACCTTCACAAAATAGTATAACTCACAATTGAATATAATCAAATGGGCATCATACATAAATCAACTGTAAATAAACAAGCATGTGGATAGGTGGATTTTGTCTGTGTGGGGGAACAATAAAAAAAAATGCCCATGTCCTAAAATATGTATCATCCTTCCTCTCAAATGGCACTAATCCTTCCAATTTCACTCAACAGTGGGGTCTAAAGCCACCGAAAAATGAACTAGTGAAGGTTGAAGTAATCAATTATGATGAGGGGTAGAGGGTGCGTATCCCGAAAGAGCTGGTGATATTTCCCAATAGCCACACAAAATATGATCAAGGTGCGATTGCAGCCCACAATCACCACCTGGATAGATGTCCTAAGTTTTTGCCACTAGGTACCTCGGTCAAAGTGCGACATTTATATTTTCGGCCTCATAAATGGATCACGGGCTTGATTCCCTCACAAGAGTTGGGTGACTCATGGAGGAATGCGCAGAATAACCGATCCTCGACCTTCGACCCTTCACGGGTATCTCCCTACCTTATGGTGTAGGAACACTTGACTTGGAGGATTTGAAATTTCCCTATTTCTAATGGGGGGTTATTTGGATGCCTACCCCCAAGATCCTACCTAAACTAAAAATTTATTTTGGCACCTCCTGTGGAGAAAAATTTAATGCGTTGGTTAGAATTTTTTTATATGTGGTGGGCTGATAGATTGGGGGTGTGGACCAATCTCGTTTGAATTAAATGGGTGTGGATAATTTCCAAAGAAGTAGTCAGATCTTTGGGAATTCCTTTGTATAAAACCTACTTCGACCTCCACTATTCTAATAGAAATTATGTGTGTGAGGAGTAGCTTTGTGTGCAAGAAACTGACAAGTGTGCAAATATTTTAATAAGTTAAGTGTGAGATTGCAACATGTGGACTTCCTGTGGTCCTTACAAATCTTATTTACCTAGCTTACTATGTGTCTTCGGTACAACCTTGCGGACTGTTTAAAGCCCTAAAGAACTAGCAATGTGGACATATGGGTCCTTTACAAATCCTTTAAACTCCCTAAAATGTTGTCTATACTAAGAAAGTTTTGAAGCTATCCTAGATTGCAAGCATGTGGGCATGTATGGGCCTGTTACTTTGATCTTTAAACTTCCCTAGACTGTGATGTAAACTAAGAAAGAATTTAGAAAATATCTTAAGTTTGCAAGATGTGGGCATGTATGGGCCCTTACAAAACTTTTAAGATGATTTCAAAAACTAAAGAGGAACCCTAGGGTGGCTTTGTCCTCTCCTAAAGTTTTTTGTTAAGGGAGATGGAACTTCCTCTCAACCTCCTTTCTGATTCCCAATATCACACTAGGGTGCGAGGGAAGAGCATACTTGAGGGTCAAAATTGGTTTCTAGTTCCATTTTAAGTGATTATGTATGAAAACAAAACTTCAACTTAAAATTTTACAAGCCAAATAAGCCATCCATGTGGCAACAAAGAAAAAGAAGAGAATGTTGATTTTTTTTAACCCCTAAGTGCCTATGTTAGCTAAACTTTCATATGGGAAATGG
>ML787370.1:460362-488634 GCA_009831015.1 Picea engelmannii
CAGGTTTATCTTCTTCATTGATTGAATTATCAAATATAAGTTTTTGCATAACAGGTTTCCCTTATTGCAGAGATTTATAATCATAAGATTGTTATGATTTTTTATGTCTTGTTTGTCCTGTAAACCACTCAAAGAGCAGCACAACTGATCGTTTACGAAAAGCTTTTGGATTAATCCGATGCGAGTTTACTTCCGTCGAACAGCTTCAGAGTCATCACACACAGGACAAATTAGGAGCGCTTCCAGGTCAGTTAATCTTTTCTTTGTTGTTTTTATTAGTAGTTTAATTTAGATATAATTTTAATTAAATTTATATTAGATTGTTTAATTTCAGTAATTGTATTAGATCGTTTAATTTCAGTAAGTTTTATTTCTTTTTCATAAAATATAAAAATCAAAAAAACATATCTAGTTGTCTTAGGACAGAAAACACATGAGTTTTGCAGGTTTTAATTAAATCTGTAGGTTGTTTATAGTGTACATTTGTGAATAAGTAATATTGCAGCTGGTAATTAGATAGTTGATTTGAGTTATTATAATAGTAAGTAGTATATTGTATATAATAGTTAGAATAGTTATATTTAGTTTTAGTTTATTTAGTTAGTTTTAGTTTCTTTTATTTAGTTTTAGTTAGTTTGTTTTAGTTAGTTTAGTTAGTTTAGATTAGTTTTCTCTTTGGTTTTCTTAAAAGACCTTAGAGCGGCCAACGGAGCCGTTAAACTCGGCAGGGTGGTTCATTCCAAACGGCTTGGGTTATTTAGACAACCCCAGACCGATTCCACTCTCTCAATTAACGGACGGACAATTTCGCCCGTCAACAGGTTGGAACCACATAGTTTTCTGTAGTAGCCATGAAATGACAAGTCGAGCACATGGTTTATGTCAGCAGCCCTGAAGTGAAAGGTCGGGCAGATTAGAATCATGACTTTTTAATAATTTTAACTTTTTATTTCTGACGTGCCATTCATAATTTTTGAGAGAAACAAGTAAAGGATGGGTGGTATTGGGTGCTAAAAACTTAGAATAAAATACCGTGTACAAATCAATAGCTTGATTGTCCATTGCGTATATCGAAGCGATTTTCTCAGTTCCTTTGGGCTTTCAATAATATGCAGTTGTCTTTTATCTCCCTCCATGCACTTGTGGGACAACCTCTTCCTTTTGTTTTAGATGAAGTTACAATAGTTCAATTAGAAACTATTTGCGACCACCCATCGATAATTTGTTCAATGTGTTTTAAGAAAGAAAACTAAACAAAATTACAATATTTAATTTGGTAATATAAACCAGCATTAATAAAAATTTATTTCTGTTTTAATTACTAATTTAGGAAAAGACAAAGTCTAAGAAAAAGAAAAACTTGCATTGTTAATAACAACAATTGTTTGGTCAAAGGCAGATTTTGGGCACATGGCTACAGTAGTAATTTTTGGATAACAAAAACTCGTTAAAGATAATTAAACTAGCATAGCCGCTAACTCACGGCTGAGAACGCCGAAAGGTATCGGCTGAGAACACCGAAAGATATCCACGCTCGAAAATGAAACGCTCGGTGGGTCGGCTAGCCATCGAATATGAAACGAAACGCGCGGACAGCTGAGACGCATAGACAACTGAGGAGGAAGTTGAAGTAGTGCCCATTAATAATCCAAACGTGGCAATTATATGGTGCTACAGTAATTTCTTAATATGATTAGGTAAATGTTAAAAAGTAAACAGGTTAACAGATGCATTCAAAAATACAAGGAAGTTATGAAGAGTAAATCACATTCATTGATTTGGGAGGACGACTAAGAATATGCCAGCATCTTCAATTGTTAGCCATCATATTAGAATTTTAGATCAAAAGGTCATTAATCATGCCCATTGCCAATAGGTATACGCCTTTCGACGTAAAAATGATACCACGCAATCCTTTTGCTAATTTCTTAGAGCCAAAATAGTTGAACATCTCATGAAAAATTGGAGTCTATTCCATTCATTCATCATGCGGCTGCAACTGTTGCCCATCTATGTTTGTGCTTGAAAATTGTCATTGTTTGAATACTCGTGGCGATTAGAAGACAGACACATCCTTTGTTTTCTTCATGCCCATGATCCTTGCAACACTCTTTTGTTTGTGCTCATCATTGTTATCTGTTATAGCTAACATTCAACATTGCGAAAAAGGAAAATCAAATATTTAACCTCAAAATATTTATCAGATCCATGATGAAGTCGATATAATCAATCAATTAAGGGTAGTCCAACAATCCAGGTCAAGAAAACATTGTGCTGGTGGTATTTATATCCAATCTTTATGTGGGAGGGGAGGTCCAATATAAAAATCATATCTTTGATGATTTGGAAATTTATTTTAAAAATTTCAAAACACAAATTTTAATAGAATTTCAATTATATTTAAATTAATATAACTTTCATTATATTTAAAATTTCATTTATAATAAATTAACTTATTTCAAAATATATTTTAAAGTCAAATTTATAAAACATTAAAAAAATCAAAAGTCAAATTTATAAAACATTGAGAAAAATAAAAAATTTAAAAATGTAAATTATTTGTCCTTTAATATAAAAGAATTGACTTAGAACTATATCAAAAAAAATAAAAAATTACATTTCCAAAAATTTGTTTTTTATTATTTTTAATACTAAGTTTGAAAATATATATTATAGAATACTTAAAAGTTAAAACCTTTGATGCAAAATTCAATGAATGAATGCTATTTTCAACTTCATCCTTGTTTAAATGTTTTATTTTTTTCATTTTTGGTGGTAATCAAGTTATTTAAATTTGGACAAAATCACAATTTTTTGTTATTTAAATTGATTTTTTGAATGTATAAATGGATTCAGTTTACTGCAAAAATCTTGGGGCATCAAGATTTTACAGAATTAACTACTCAAATATGCAGATCTAACATTTCCTCACCATATTTCAGACAAACTTAAACTAAACTTAAACTGATAATATCCCCAAAAAAACAAAACTTTAAACGTTTAGACTACGACTTTTCAACTTGAGTTTGTAAATCAAGTCCATAAGGACATTTAATGCTTTAGACATGCCAACAACAGACCGATCCAACTTCAACGGCCATCTTTCGATGCAGCCCTTGCTAGCGAGTCTCTTTAAGCGTTTCTACAAATTCCAACGATTTCGAACTTGCTATCCTTGAAAGTTGTCAAAGCTACATTGAGCCGACGCTTCTTATTAGGATTATTACATATCCCTTCAATACATTGATTTAGTGAATGTATTGGTCAAGCAATGCATTGATTTTCAATGTTTGATTTGAAAATATTTCTCTGTTGGATTTACAAAGATTTTTATAAATTGTATGTAAAAATTTTAATTATCCCATCGATAAAGAAAAACAAGATGCTTAAAACCAAACCAAATCATATTTGAGACCATTTAATGCAACCATATAATTTTCAGTTTCAAACACTCATTCCACATCCTCCATGCTTTCTTACAGGGGACAAAACTAAGACTTACCTGGAGATATTTTTTAAGGGTCATGTCTAAGCTATGCCTTATGTAGATGAGGTGTTAATCTCCATAAAGAGAACAACTATTTTTCCTATCAACAAGGAGGATCTTATTTTTTTCTTTAAGTTTGTGATTGATTTGACATTAATTTATTTTTCATTTTAGATTTGAGTATAAAAGTTGTTGTTTAACTTAAGAAAATAAATATATACTTTTTATACAATATAATTTTTTCTTTTTCTACTTTTTTTATTGATTAATATATTTGAAGTCTTATTGTTTCTTTCATATTTTTCCGTGTTTAAAATTAATTACATAATTAACATACCTTAATAAAAGTACCACCTAAAAGATTTACAATGCATGTACATTTTGACTTAATATAAAACTTTTCATTGGGTGGCGTAGGAATAAGTTAATAGGGTATCAACCTTCATATTCTTTTTTGGGTAATGCCCGATATTAAAGTTTGGATGGTACTAAGCTACCAATATCGTGTATTGTACCCACAAAATAAATGAGCAAGTAACTACCAAATATACAATTGAAGTCATTTAGGAAATTACTTAATGCTCTCTCCCTCGTTCCAATCATTAGTCAAAGTTGTTAAGTGAATATATTAGCTTTATTTTTCTATTGATTGTATTCAATTATATTGTCTAAATTTATCTATTCATAAATAAAATAAATAATATTATATTAATAAAAATAAATATAAATATAATTTTTGTATATATATAATTTATATATAATTTAATTTTTTCATATAAAATAATATAGAGTATTTATTAAGTAATTTAGAAAATATTATTGATACAATTTTTTTATCAATTTAAATATTTACAATTATTTCACAAAGTCATATTCAATTACTCAAAGTTTGAACTTCTAATCTCCCTAGACAAAGAGCTATTTTCAACAACTAAAAGCTGGAGTTCCCAATCTCATTAGCGAAATTGTAAGTATGAACTTATCATATGTGAAATGGGTAGCTTTTAGGGTGGACTATGAGTCATGAATCGACTTGAAGATTCAAATTTTACATGTGAAACTGAAATTCCTCGAATTTGAATAATAGTGAAATAGGTCTTTCCATGTGCACATGGTACAACATAAGAAAAAAAAAAAACACTAAAAAAATATATATTAAAATTTTAAGATGTAAGTGAATTGTACCATTTAGTTATTGAAAGCACATGCATTAATAGTGTGAATGAATGTGGACAAAAGATCTGAATCTTGTCCGAAAATGGTAAAAAAAAATTGAAGGCATTTCGAAAGGTTTATTTTGAGGTGAACGCCATTCACTATGTAGAGTTCTACTCAGAGGTTTGGCATTCCTAAGCATATCGAAACCATGACATTTATAAAGTTAAAAACAAAATACCCTTTCATATCAAAGTATCAAGAAAATAGTTTGACATCATATTTAACATTTTCCATGGGTTTGTGAACAAATATTTGTACCAAAATCTTAAAAAATCTTAATATTTTTTAAATAGATATTAAGAAATTTATTTTCTCAACTCCACTTATACTAACAAAAATAGAGTATTCTACATCATGGTGGGATGTAATAGAATTTTTTTTTTTATTAAATATTTGATTTTTGACAGTAACACAAAGACCAATGAAAGTCATGCAGTACTAGGTTAGCTTTTGATAGTAGAGTATTGGACCACCTATAATTCCAATGTTTGGCACCTCTTTGACACCAACATGATGGGTTTATTCATTGCAGTGGTATAGGAGGAGGATACCATAAATATTCGACCTAAATTGAGTACAAAGGGTGAATTTATCATACATGGAAGCTTAAAAGACAATGGAACCAGTGTGCAATAGATAGGAAGTGCAAGTTGAGTTTGCATGGGATGTGTTAGAAAAAAACTCTTGAATGAAGAATGTTGATAGAAAGACAACCATGGGAGATACCATGCTAGAAATTATTTGTGAAAAATATGGAAAGAATCATGAATAATATGGAAGAATTGATACACACTAGGATTGGGACATTTGAGAAATGATTCCAATATCTGTCAATAGGCATCACCCAGCATAAACTAAATGAAGAGTAGTCCAATAAATTGGTTCTTTTGGATGGAAAACTCTCATACATGTCATGAATAGTCAATGAAATGGGGATGGAAATTAAATCCCAATCTTTGCACATTACAAACCTATTAGGAAAAATCTCAAAGTAGAAGAAAATAATTGAATCATGGACAAATAACATTGCAAATATAGATTTGTTTATTGTGAATCTCCAGTGCACAAAAGATATTTCTCATGGTATGAAAACACTTAAAGAAAACATCTAATCTATCATAGAGAACCAAAAAAGAACTAGCATCCAAAATTGAATTAGTGGATACAACATAGTATCATATTGTTAAAATCATCCACAACTCAAAACAACCACCTATTGTAGACATAATGATTCAAGCCAAAGTTGAGGAAGAGAGACAAAGGAAATTGAAGGCCTTTAATTGAAGGAGAAGAGGCCTAAATAAACAAGACAACCCATTGAATATCTGAAGCATTTTTTGCACAACACCTTAACATAAAATCTATCCAGAAAAGTTGTGGCTTATCTAAGACAACTCTGAGCTCATTTTTTATTTTAAAAACTCTCAAGTTAAGGTCCAGATTATACAACTTGGAAGAACTCTACTAACTTTCCCTAAAATTATTTACATGGATGAAGACCTAACCGGAATCCATTATGAGGATGTAAAGGAGAATAGGGCCAAAATTGTTGTACATGAACAATTTCCCTCACATGCAAAAGTTTCTCTCTCCTAGACTACACTTGAGATTCGTCCCTTAATTCTGGGGATTCATCTTAGGAAAATTTCACTTTTCAAGGGATAGAAGTGCTTCTTTCCTCCATTGGAGGGTTAGATCCTACTTTCTAGGAATAAGTGTGCACTTGAGGAATACACCCTATTTTCTAGGAGATAGCTTACGCTGCTTGTCTATTATGATCTAGTTTATTCCACTTGGCTACTAAAATCCAAGTTAACTCCTTCATGAAAGTGCACTTGGCTAATTAGGGCATGTTCTCTCATTCCTTTCATGTATTTAAGCCTAGCAAAATGGCATGAGCATTAATTCAATTATATTTCATTCATTTTCATTGTATTTTATTCTTTCATCTTTGGATTATCAATTTTTCTTTTAACAAGTTAATGAGAATTTCATTGCTCCAACTATTCTTCTTCTCTTCTCTTCTCTCGAATTTTTAATTGTATTTCTTCTCAATTAGATTCCAGATCCTCTTATGGGTTGATCAAGTGAATATTACACTGTATCAGAGCTTGAGTGAATCTAAGGTAGTAGTATATAGGTTTGCAGGTGGGAGACACAAATTAGAGCGCACTAGATAGGATGGATCATTCTCAATAGATAATCCTCACACCATTCAACTACTTTGAATGGAATACATGGGTGGATATTCTCTTCCATAGTAAAGGCCTATATAGGATCATAATGGGAACTAAGACCAAACCAAATTCCACTGTTGAAAAGGGAAAATGGTTTCATCAAATGGATGAAGAATATGGATTGTTATGTCTCTCTATTTATCCCAACCTCTTATTCCACATTGAATCTACAAAAAAAACTAATGAAGTATGGACCAAGCTATAAGGACTCTTCAAGAAGCAGGATGTGTTGTGAGGACATCAATTGGAGATTCAGCTCATCAGTTTGAGCCTAAGCAACTTTGACACTATCCAATATTTCTTCAACAAGTTTAAATAACTATTAATTCAACTCAAATTATGTGGTTTAGAAAAGAAGGAAGAGCAAATCAAGTTCTCTCAATTATGTCCAAACTATGTCTTGAATACTCAAGTTTTGTTTCTACCTTCCATGTAAAAAAATCCACATTCAGATCTACTTGGAATATGCCTTCATTGGATGATTTTTATACCTACGTCACATATTAGTAAGATAAACTTGTTCAAGTGGGTTCCCACGAGACAGAAAAGGAATATGCACTTATTGCAAATGAGGGAATCAAGACTATCAACAAACTTAAACAATAAATCAAAGGAAAGAAAGACCAAGATCAGAAGGAGCACAATCCAAAATCTACATAGGAATCCTCCAAATACAAAACTAGGAAAACAAAGAAGGATAAGTTGATAGGTGCTTATTGCAAGAAAACCAATCATGAATAACAAGCATGCATGAGGAACAAAATTGATCAGATGACCCATCTTCTTGAGAGGCATAATATCAAGAAGAAAGATGAGAAATATAAAAGGCCACAAGATGATAAAGTAAAAGGCAAGGAAACCATGCATGCAGTTGTTGTTGTCTCATTATCATAATATACATGGGTTCTTGATTCAAGAGCCTCAAACTATAAGGCCTCATCATAGGAAATATTCACTTCTTTGGAGCCATGCACCAGTCCTACCATTTTAATGGGAGATAATACACCAGTTCAAATCACCCATTTATGTACCATCAAGTGAGTGGAGTTCACACTTGATTCAATAGTCATTACAAAAATATTTGATGGAACAAAGGTTTTTTGAAACACACATTGACACTAAGAGGGGGGGGTGAATCAGTGTTTGGAACTTTTGGCTACTTTTCACACTTTCATGGATTAACTAAATTAACTGAATAAGATATGTAGTTCAATTAATTGTTCATAAACATGTATAACAAAAAATATATGAAGTAGATAAAATGTCATTCTTTTATTTATTTAACTTGAATGAATACAAATAAAATCAATCCTTTAATATCTTCAACTTCAACTGAATATGAGAGATCCAACTCTCTGATACAAGACCTAGCTTGTAGTTTTCAAATCCAACTACGAAATGAGGAATCCAACCCTCATAACAAGACCCAGCTTGTTGATCTTAGATCCAACTAAGATGTGGGGAATCCAATCCTCATGACAAGAATCAACTTGTAAACAGGCACCAACCTGATAGAATGAAATTTCATTCAATCCATTATATATATATATATATATATATATATATATATATATATATCCACCAAGACACTCTTAGATTCACCACCACTTCTAGTTTATACAATATTTCAATAGGTATAAGATTGAACCATCGTGTCTTGTTGACATCAACCATTGCACCTCTTCATTTAATTTTAACATAAATAATCTTTTCCTTTTATTCATTAATTATCATGTAAGTTTTTCAATTTAATTAGAAGACTAATCTTGATTCAAATTTTTTCCTCAAGAGTTGATCATAGATATGGATCAACTCATTATATCATTCACATGCTTTTGTTTCGTTCCCAAGTTCGCCAATAGATCATATTAGAGCTTTTACTTTCTCTTTGTATTGTTATGGTGTTAATATTTGTCAAATTACTTTACAGACCTTAAGCTATTTACATAAATGAATTTTGTATGAGGCGCTTTCTTCAACCCAATGTTCAAATGACCATGGGATCAAAACCATGGGCTTATCCATTTAAGTTTTGTTCCTAGCTATTCTTATTTCATTCTTATTCCTCTATAATGAGACCAAAACCCATGATGAAATGAAAGTCCTAACAGGTGCTAATCCAGCGATTTCAACATTATCCTTGAGAATAAAACAAATCGACGATCAAGACTTAATCTATGATTGAGTGGACAGTTTTCATTCACTCTAGGACTTTAGTGATTTATGACTCCGGACTTTGCAGTCTTCCAATTCTGTTGAAGAAAATTCCACCGGAGTGTGTATCAACACTTCTCTGCTTAATAACCTTCACATGTCTAGGAGCTAAGACCATAGGCTTAGGTGAAAGGTAGCTCTCGATTTTTGGGTATTAGTCTATTCGTGACTCTGGGACTCCACGTTACTCGAACTTTGAAGTAGTTCAATCCCTTCAGAGGTTTTACCTACCGAATAACTCATAAAGATGCGGTGACCACTTGTTGTCAGTTAACTTTTCATGCTTACTCTATTCTTCCACTATGCTTGATCAATGGTGAATGCTCCCAAAGTAGATCAACGTTTAGCGTTACTTCACGATTCTGGACTTTAGTGATTAGATGATAAAGGAAGATTAGATATCCCCGAAGTTATTAATCATGGAGTGACGTGGCTTGTTGACATCATTTTTGATGTGGAACTAGCTAAGTGGTTGTCATGTGTCACCTAGATTCATGACTTTCATATACCTAAGTTACAACTAGACCTTGACATGTGTCACCATCTGATTGGGCCACGTGTCCTTGCTAATGTGGATCTCCTGAAATGTCATATGTCTTTCACCTTTGGATCATTACTCTATATCAGACGGTCTAGTTTTCACCTGAATTCTTGATCCAACGAACCTCATTCACTTCGGGACTTCGGGATCTGGCCTTTGGGTAAACTTACATGTTTCAGAATCCTTTTCGTCGAAGTGGTCAACATCTAAGTTGACCACCATTGGACCTGCCTATCCTCATTCAACGGTCACCATGCATTTCCCAGATCCGATGGCCCTCATTCACTTCGGGACTTCAGGGCTCCGGCCTTCGGGTGAACTTACATGCTTCAAACTCTTTTTAGCTGAAGTGGTCATCACCGAAGTTGACCACTATTGGACCCGCCTATCCTCGTCCAATGGTCACCATGCATTTCCTAGATATGATGGCCCTTATTCACTTCGGAACTTCGGGGGTCTTATGGGGTCTGCTTATTCTGTACTTCCACTTGGTTCTTTCTAATGATCAAGATAGATCTCGAATTAATCTAATGATTGAGAGCTCACTTGAATTTCCTCCATGAAATCTGACGGGTCTTATTTAATCTCTCTCGATCTATGATTATGGCTTGATCCAACTGTCCATAATGCTACTACTCCAGATCTGACGGTTGAGATTTAATCCTTCCCAATCTCTAACTTCACCTCGATTTGATGACTGTTAGTATTTCTATGGGATTTTGATCGACGATTGACATATTTTTCGATGTAACAAAGTTTCCTTACGATTCTTGAAGGGTTTCAGTTTTCTTCTCTTTGATCTATTCATCGTTATTTCTCTTGAGATCGGTGCATTATTTTATGCACTGATATTTAGTCCCTAACCCTCCTGAGCTCTTAATTCCTTGTTCTTCGTTACTCCGTTTGTACGTGGATTCTTTGCATGCTAACTCTCCTGAGCTTTAGGAACATAATATTATTTTTTATCATATCATGATCAACAATGATCATGAATTTCTTCTGCCCCAAGGTGATCTTCCTTTTTCTCTATTTATTCTACATGTTTGACTCATGTTGCCATCAATAACAACACACAATCAATAATGCCAACAATCTCCCCCTTTGGCATTGAGGGAAACATATTTGTAAAACAAATACTTTTTCTCCCCCTATCACTGATCTCATTTTCAAGTTGGAGGATTGAACTTTTACTTATACCAAATACTGATACCAAATTTATTTTATTGTTTTTCTCCCTCTTTGACATCAATGACAAAGAGTTCGTTTGTTTTTACTGCTTTTCTCCCCCTGTGAATGTGTCATCTGTTATCTCAATCTCTTGGGATTTTTTGTTCAAATAGGTAGTCGTATTGATACATTTGTTTTTGTAGTGATCAAGTCTTTTAAACATAATCCAATGACTTCCTCATTTGATGACCAAATTAAATACTCCCCCAGAGTTTTTACTGTTTCATAGGGTTTTACTATCTTCTCCTTTGTCCTAAAGGACAAGGGTGTGAATCTTATTGATCTTATTGATATGTTTCTTTATTCTTCTTGATATTCCAATCTTTCACAGGAATACCATTGATCGATACCAATTAATTTAATTTCCATTCTTCAACCAATTTAATATCTTATTCGCAGTCCTTCGACTCTACAGAAACAAACTTCAAATTTTGTACCTTAGAAATAATATTGAATTGGTCCTTTCATTTATTGTTTGTATTGTTGTCTCAAATACTTAAAAAATGCTTTAGTTTGTCATGATACTTGGGCTATAATCCTCTTTTAACCAGGTTGATGCACTCCATATTATTAATCATGTTTTCCCTTCCTTTTATTCATATTTTCCGTTGAGGGGAAATTTAGTAGTTCATGAAAATAACATTGGAAAACTTCTAAGATTTTCATTGCTCAATTCTTCTGGTTGATATGCTATTGAAGATTCATCATTGTCATCATTGTTCTGTGTGATTGAAACTTCTTCATTTTCTTCTTTGGTATTTTTTGTTTGCATTTTTCTTTCATTGGTTAATGAACTCTTGATCTACATGATATCCTTAGGATTTTCTATTGTGTCATATTCTTATTTAGGAACTCTCCTTTCCTGAGTTTGATCCATTTCATATTCAAATCTCTGAATTTCACATTCCTTATTAGGAACTTCACCCATCATTTTCTTGTTATCAATTTCTTCATTTTCAAGACCAGATCATTTTTCTTGCTTTTTGTTTTAGATTTTATTCTCCATACCTTTTCATGAGATATTTTATTTGAAGGATCTTTCTTTTCTAGATTTGTTCTTTGAGATCTGTCATTTCTTCTTTTCTTCCAACCTTCATTAATTTTCTTCCTGACTTGTATGAATTATTTCTCATGGATTGACTTCTTGATTTTCTGCAGTTTTGGGATTTGTGACCAAACCTATCATAGTTGTAACATTTCATTGTATGACAAAACTTTGTTGTGTGGACAACATAATTGCATCTCCAACATCTCATTAAGTTATTGTACCTTCTTGAATTTTTCTTTTCAGGACTCTTGCATTCCAATTCTTTGTGACCAAAGTTTTTACAAGAAAAGCAATAACCATTGAAGGTGTTTCCATACTTGAGTTTGTTGTGACATGAGAAGTTTTTCTTTTGATATGTTTCTTGTTTTTTACTTTTATAGCTTCCTTCCTTGACAAATTTCATGGTTTGTTTTAGGTTTGTGATAGTACCTTTTTCTTTTGAGGAGTATGATTTGTTATAATGTTTTGAATGGTGCTCCATTTACCACCTTCTTCTTTCTTATTGTATCCAAGACCGGTTTTGTCATCAGTTGGTCTTTGACTGTTCCAGATCCTATCTAGGATAGTTGATTTGTTCTAGAATTTGACAGTTTTTTTTGTCTTTTCATTCTTCTTTTTTAGGTTGATAACTTCCATTTCCAACATGTGACATGTTTCTTCATTTTTAGTCAACTGAATCTTCAAGGCTTCTTCTTTTGCCTTATCTTCTTCAAGTAGAGTCTTTAGATTGATGACCATTTCTTCTGTATCATCCAAGACTTCTGTGTAGTTATTAGTTTTTTCATATGTCCTTAACTCTTTTATATATTTTGTTAGATCAACAACTTAATTATTCAATCTTTTGATTTCTTCCTTGTTTTCTAGCTGAATCCTTTTGAGGTTGATAGCTTCCAATTCCAACTCATGGCATGATTCTTCCTTTTTAGTTAATTGGATCTTCTGTGTTTATTCATTTTCTTAGCTTCTTAAATTTGAGTCATTAGATTTTTATTAGTACTTTCATTTATCTTTTTGATGTTAATAATTTCCAATTCCAACATGTGACATGATTCTTCCCTTTTAGTTAATTGGATCTTTTGGGCTTCTTCACTTTTCTTAGCTTCTTCAAGTTGATTTTTTAGACAGATGACCATTTCTTTTGTCTCTTCTATTACTTCTTTTCTTTTATTGTCATGTGTCTTCAATTCTTTCATTTCTTTCATTAGATTAGTAACTTTGATCTTCAATCTTTTGATTTCTTCTTCTTTGTCTTCTAGCTAAATCTTTTGTCCATGCTCTTCATGGTTAGATTGATCTAACTTTTGTAGTAGAAACATATATTTATTTTGAAGTTTCTCCAACTCTTCAAAAGTGAACATAATTGTGTATTCAATATGGTCAAGAACATCCTCAGTAACTTCAATATATAGACCATTTCTTGGTTCCATACTAATCACTTCAAATGTAGTAACTATAACATCAATCTTAAAATCTAATAGTTTTTCTTTAGTGA
Organism: Picea engelmannii; assembly: GCA_009831015.1. NCBI lineage: Eukaryota > Viridiplantae > Streptophyta > Pinopsida > Pinales > Pinaceae > Picea > Picea engelmannii. The sequence goes on from ML787370.1 coordinate 473,827, forward strand.
ATACTGAGGTATTCATCAATTCCTTGATGTAGTAGTCTTCTATGTTGATGACTGGGGTTTGCATCAATTCTTTGATGGAATTGTCATCTTTTGTGTTTTGTTCTTTATTCTGATGAGAATTCTCTTTATCTGTATTTTGTTCTTCAATTTGATTTGATTTCTCCATTTCTGAGTTTTGTTCTTTAATCTGACTAGATTTCTCTGTTTCTTTGTTTTGTTCTATAAAATGATTGGAATTCTCAATTTATTTGTTTTGTTCTTTATTTTGATAAGAAATCTCTAGCTGGAGCCATAGTACTTTAGCATAGGTGTAGTGTTTCATATTTTCTTTGACTTGGTCTGACAGTACATTCTGGATTACCTTTAATGTTATTGACTTATTTTTCTTTTCTTCTTTTTCAGTTTTGGTTTTGTTCTTTGAGGTAGTTGAGTATCAAGGTTTAGATACTATTAAATCACAAACACGAGATCCTCTTGACTTCATATACCGTTTCATTCCTTCCCTCCATGAAGGGTAGTATGTTCCATCAAATAAAGGAGCTTCATTTGTGGAGAGAGCCATTTGTCCACTCATTTCTTCATAATCTACCTTCCAGTGTTAAAATTGTGTTGAAGGCACCCACTCTAATACTAATTGTTGAAACACACACTCACACTAAGAGGGGGGGGGGGGGTTGAATCAGTGTCTGAAACTTTTGGCTACTTTTCACACTTTCATGGATTAACTAAATTAACTGAATAAGATATGTAGTTCAATTAATTATTCATAAACATGTATAACAAAAACTATATGAAGTAGATAAAATATCATTCTTTTATTTATTTAACATGAATGAATACAAATAAAATCAATCCTTTAATATCTTCAAATTCAACTAAATTTGAGAGATCCAACTCTCTGATACAATACCCAGCTTGTAGTTCTGAGATCCAACTAATAAATGAGGAATCTAACCCTCATAACAAGACCTAGCTTGTTGATCTCAGATCCAACTAAGATGTGAGGACTCCAATTCTCATGACAAGACTCAGCTTGTAAACATGCATCAACCTTATAGAATGAACTTTCTTTCAATCCATTATATATATATATATATATATATATATATAGAGAGAGAGAGAGAGAGAGAGAGAGAGAGAGAGAGAGAGAGAGAGATCCACCAAGATACTCCTAGATTCACCACCACTTCTGGTTTATATAGTATTTCAATAGGTATAGGATTGAACCATTGTGCTTTTTTGACATGAACCATTGCACCTCTTCATTTAATTTTAACATAAATAATATTTTATTTGTATTCATTAATTATTGTGTAAGCTTCTCAATTTAATTAGAAGACTAATCTTGATTTGAATTTTGCCCTCATGAGTTAATCATAGATATGGATCGACTCGTTATATCATTCCCATGCTTCTGTTGCATTCCCAAGTTTGTCAACAGATCATATTCAATATTTTACTAGTTGTATGTATTGTTGTGGTGTTAATCTCTGTCAAATTACTCTATAGGCCTTACGTTGTTTACAGAAATGAATTATATATGAGGCACTTCCTTCAACCCAATGTTCAAATGACCATGGGCTCAAAACCATGGGCTTATCCATTTAAGCGTTGTTCTTAGTGCTTCTTCTTTCATCCTTATTCCTCTATCATGAGACCAAAAACCATGACCAAATGCAAGTCCTAATAGGCGCGAATCCGACAATTTCAACGTTATCCTTGAGAATAAAACAAATTGGTGATTAAGACTTAATCTATGGTTGGGTGGATGGTTTTCGTTCACTCCGAGACTTTGGTGATTTGTGACTCCGGACTTTGCAGTCTTCCAATTCTCCCGAAGAAAATTTTGTCGGATTGTGTATCAACACTTCTCTGCTTAATAACCTTCACATTTCCAGGAGCTAGGAACGTAGGCTTAGGAAAAAGGTAGCTCTCGATTTCCGGGTATTAGGCTATTCGTGACTCTGGGACTCCGGGTTACTCAAACTTTGAAGCATTTCAATCCCTCTAGAGTTTTTACCTACCGAATAAGTCATAAAGTTACGGTGACCACTTACTGTCAGTTAACTCTTCATGGTTACTCTATTATTCCACTATGCTTGATCAATGGTTGAGAATGCTCTCGAAGTAGATCAATGTTTAACATTACTTCGTAATTCCAACCTTCGGTGATTAGTCGATAAAGAAAGCTTAGTTATCCCTGAATTTAGTAATCCTTGATTAACGTGGCTTGTTGGCGTCACTGTTCACGTGGCACTGGTTGAGTGGCTGCCACGTGTCACATAGATTTGTGAATTTCGTATACCAAAAGTGCCAACTAGACCTTGACACTTGTCACCATCTGATTCAGCCATGTGTCCTTGCTAGCATGGTATTGCTGACATGGATCTCCTGAAGTGTCATATGTCTTTCTCCACTGGATCATTACTCTATATCAGGCGGTCTAGTTTTCACCTGAATTATTGATCCAACGACCCTCATTCACTTCGAGACTTCAGGGCTCTAGCCTTCGGGTAAACTTACATGTTTCAAGCTCCTTTTCGCCGAAGTGGTCAATGTATAATTTGATCACCATTGTACCCACCTATCCTCATTTAACGGTCACCATGCATTGCCCAGATCTGATGGCCCTCATTCACTTCAAGGCTTCGAGGCTTCGGACTTCGGGTGAACTTACATGTTTCAGACTCTTTTTATCTGAAGTGGTCATCATCGAAGTTGACCACTATTGGACCCACCTATCCTCATCTAATGGTCACCATGCATTTCCCATATTTGATGGCCCTTATTCACTTCGGGACTTCAGGGGTTTTAAGAATTTGTGTCTTATGGGGTCTGCTTATCCGATCCTTTCAATTGGTTCTATATGACGATAAGGATAGATCCCAAACTGATATAACGGTTAAGAGCTCACTTGAATTTCCTCTGTGAAATCCGACGGATATTATTTAATCTCTCTCGATCTATGATTCTAGATTGATCCAATTGTCCATAATGCTACTACTCCACATATGACAGTTGAGATTTAATCCTTCCCAATCTCTGAATTCACCTTGATCTTATGGTTGTTGGGATTTCTATGGGATTTTGATCAATGATTGACATATTTTTTTACTATAACGAAGTTTCCTTACGATTCTTGAAGGGTTTCAGTGCTCTTCTCTCTGATCTGTTCATCACTATTTCTCCTTAGATTTTAAAAATTGTTTATGCATTATTTTATGCATTGATATTTAGTCACTAACCCTCCTAAGATATTAATTCCTTGTGTTTTGTTACTCCTTTTGTACGTGGATTCTCTGCATGCTACCTCTCCTAAGATTTAGGAACATAGGATCATTGTTAATTATATCGTGATCAATAGTGATCACAAATTGCTTCTGCCCCTAGGTGATCTACCTCTGCCCCAAGATAATATTCCTTTTTCTCTATTTATTGTACATGTTTGACTCATGTTGCCATCAATGATAACACACAATCAATAATTCAAACAAGTTTGTGGTTATGAAATCAAATCACTAGTCCAGGTTGTATGCATTTTCTAATTTTATTCCAAAATCTCCCTTTACTATACTTCTAACACATTGTGATGAATTAAGTATTTTGTGGCATGAAATATTTGGTCACCTCAACTACCACTATTTGTAGTATCTCAACTACCACATGTCTTCACAAATATTACGTAACTCCATGTATTTGATGTGAGATGTTCATGCTAGGTTCTTATGGGTATCTCTAGAAAGGGCACCAACTTTTCTTCAGTGTGTGTTACTTTCCTCTAGTCTCTTCACCTTATGCCATCGTAAACATTGGTGGCTCTCCTTTCACAAATTTTCCACTTGAAATATCAAATTATTAGCTATTAGAGATATTCTTCTTGTAGGAGGCTTCAATGCAAGAATTGACTACATGCAATGCACAAGGCATGACCTCTACTCAGACCATTGATGCCCCGGGAAATGAATTTTCAAGCGGATTCTTTACACTAGTACTTGATTGATAGAGAAGTGACACTTTATGGTAAACACCTAGTTCGTTAGGGAGACTCTCATGCAGTGACATTATATCCTTTCAATGTTCCAGGGATTCCACATGCTTTCCTTTTACTAGTGGATGTTCTATTGTTGACTATGTTCTTGTTAACATGGCCATACTGTAAAAAATGCATGGTCGTTAGGTATCTTTAACACCTTATCCCCTCACTAACCATGTTTTCTTATAGTTGTAGGTTCCATTTCACTTCCCCCTCTCTAATGCTACCCTCAACCACGCCTTTCAAACTATCATCATTAATTTTAACCACTAGCTTGATGAACAATACACAGACTTCCTCAAAACAAGGATTCTCTTAGTTTATGATACTCGTGATTCAATTGAGTACCCCCTCTACTTCACCAAGGACATTTGGTCTTCTATGGTTAACACCTTCACCCATTCTGTATCCACTTCCCACCCTACTAGGAATGGCCATTGCCCTCATAATGCTTGGTATGGTTTAAATTGTAAAAAATCCATAGCCTAACAAAACATATTATGATGCATAGACCCTCTAAATCAAAGTAAATGAAAAAAATCTATAGGATCATTCTTAGGAGGGAAAAGTAGATCTATCTCTTGATCAAGCATGAAACTATACTCAACCAATTCCAACTCACCCCCAAACTCTTTTGGAGAGCCTCCCTCCTTAAGAAATCAATGTGTGCAATAACTAATCTACTTGGTTCAATTATGTCTTTAGCCTATATAATGCTCCAAAAAAACCAAGCATTTGATTCAACTAGAAACCTATCCATGGGTTTTTTTTTTCACTAATATGTCATCCTTAAGCTTTAATCCAAGAAATCCTACAAAGCCCAATGCTTGGAAACCTCAAACCTAAATTTTTCAAACAAGGGTTTTGTACTAAGGTTTATAGAGCCTACCCCTTGCACACATGGTTTGAGCCTAGAGAATTACTTTCTTGCAAACTTCAACATTACTTAGACTTGTATTTCCAATGTAGTGATGGGCTCATCCAACCCTTGAGGTACAAAAAACTCTAGTTACCTTGTTGCTTGACAGTCCCTCTTGCCTAGTTGAGAGTTTTCTCCCACCATCTTTGCATTGAGACAGATCACCATATTCATAGAGAGCATTATATGTTTAGATATGTTCCTTAGAGATTTAGACTAAGTACCATTCTGTATTCATATACTCTCCCTATACTACAAGTTCAAAGAACAATTCTTTCGTCTATTTGGAGATTCACTTGGTTCTCTCTAGACACTCATGACTTATGAGGAAATTGGATTATTAATCCTCTTCCTATGGGTGATGTTTGACCTTTGTCAGTGGTTTACCAGAGGCCGGTTCCCCAAACTAACATGCACCAAGTTGATTACCTTTTACTTTCAACCCGCTAACACTAGAAGGAAGTGGGACCATAGCCAACTTCCAAGCTCATATGACGGACCTATGAGGTGTCGTATACCTAATGACTTACATGCCCTCATGCCCTTCACACATTTATTTTGGGGCCTTAAATGTTAGAAGTGCTTCTTGAATGTTAGAAATGTTTCTCTAATGCAACAGGTCTTAACAAAGGAATTTCCTTCTTCAAGAACTTCTTCATTATTCCCTTTCTTCTTACATCTGTGTTTTCCAATTAGATTTTATTTTTCCTTCTTTTAAATTTTGTTTACATCTCTTTTATGTATTCCTTCATATACGTTTACCTTCCTCCCTTCCTCTTTTATCTTTATATATTGTATTCTTCACAATCCCTATGAATGAACTTTAACATTAATATTTTTATCATAATTAAATTAAATTTTATTATATAAAAATTAATTATATAATATTATAAATTATTTCAATAACTCATAGACACATTTCCCTCCCTCTATTGCAATTTCATTCTTTTATTAACGCTTCATGTTTGTTTAACTCGTTTCATCTTGAAACCCATCATTGATCACATGATAGAGGTTGCTTCATGTTTGTTTAACTCCTTTCATCTTAAAACCCCATCATTCATCACATGACAGAGGTTGTAGTCATGGATATTCAAGGTCCATATGGAAAGGCACTTTTCAATGGCATAAGATGCTATTAAGAATGACAAGGTGTTTTGCAAGTGTGAATAGAATTACATCCATGATCATTTATGACATTTATTTCTAACTTCATATTATTTACTTCCTACCACTTTACTTTTATGATCAATGACTAAGGTCCCAAATACTTAAAAAAATATACACATATAATTAAGCAACAAAATGCAATCTTAATGGCTTGTAAGCCCTTACTTTTATGATCAATGACTAAGGTCCCAAATACTTCAACAATATATAAGCAACAAAATGCAATCTCACTGGCTTGTAAGCCCTTACTTTTATGATCAATGACTAAGGTCCCAAATACTTCAAAAGTATATAAGCAACAAAATGCAATCTCACTGGCTTGTAAGCCCTTACTTTTATGATCAATGACTAAGGTCCCAAATACTTCAAAAGCATATAAGCAACAAAATGCAATCTCACTGGCTTGTAAGCCCTTACTTTTATGATCAATGACTAAGGTCCCAAATACTTCAAAAGTATATAAGCAACAAAATACAATCTCACTAGCTTGTAAGCCCTTACTTTTATGATCAATGACTAAGGTCCCAAATACTTCAAAAGTATACACATACAATTAAGCAACAAAATGCATTCTCACTGGCTTGTAAGCCCTTTCGTCTCATAGATGCATGAATCCTTGAGCTAATTTGATCCTCGTAAAGAAAGTGGTCTATGACCCGAGTCCACAAAAATATTAAAAGTCACAATCTACACCGTTTTAATTGGTCATTCAAAAGAGAAATGCAGGGGAATAACTTGGTTGGCCCATGTCATGGAGGTGTAGGTCATTCTATGACCATTATTCCACAGTGTGGGTCCCATGGATGCAAATTGGAGAATAGAGAATAGTTTGACACTTTGGAAAAGTAACTGAAGTTGTTTATAAAACACCATAAACGAATATCATCATTAGGATTTTGTAGGTGGTCACATTTTGAATATATTATAGGTGGTGCTAATTTTTCTATTAAAAATATAAATTTATTATTTTTAATTTATTAGTATAGATTTCCATATCTTTATTTAACTTATGTTACAATTCTAATTTAAATAATATTTTATAAAATTGCAAACTAAAATGGATTATTTAAAAAAAAAATTGCTTAATTATTTTATGAAATGATTTTTTTATTTGAATTGGATAATACAAATTTGTAAGAATTTTTTTTGTTTGAATGCAGAAATGGATTTAGCACCTTCTACTTTTGGGGTTTTTTTAGTAAAAATTGGCTAGAATCGGGGAATGCAAATTTGGACAAAATCTCTATTTTCTCTTGTTTAAATTGCTTTTATGATGCCTTTATGAATGCATAAATGGATTCAGCGTGCTGAAAAACCCCTGGGGCATTTGGATTATACAAACTTAGCCACTCAAATCTGCAGATCCAACCATTCATCACTGGATTTCGGGCAAAATCCAACGAAAAAAATGATTAGAAAACCCCAAAAGGTAAAACATTTAGACTACTACCTGAAAAATCCTTGGACACTCGGATTATACAGAAATAATCATTCAAAACTACAGATCTAACAATTTCCTACCAAATTTCGAACGAAGGTCGAAAACAAATGGCTAAAAATCATTCATTTCTTAAAACGTTTAAACTACACATGTCAAAAAAATACAAGCCTTGCATTTTGTGATTAAGATTCGCAGTGGAACACTAGATCTATCCTCACCCGTGCCCGTCCTCCGTATCTACAAGTGGCCACTCGCCCCCACCAAAAAATGGACGAAAAGATCGCACACCCAGCCCTGATGACGCCATTACCGTGCTGATAGCTGCAGCTGCGAATTACAGGCCGCCATTCACCCGTCCCTCCTGTCGGACGCCACCGCAGAGAAGAATCAATTGTTTTTGAAAGAAACGGATAAAGACGAGCTTGAGCCTCAGCCCGAATTCTCCTTCGTATTGGGCCCGGGAATGCGGTGCTGTCTCAGTCGCGCTGCCATAAAGTCTTAAAATCGAATTTGATATTGCTTTCAGGGGAAGCCAGAGCGTTAAGCTTTTTTTTTCGCAGCTGAAAACGGCTGTACAGGGTTGATACACTTATTTGTATTTGACATCGGCTGGGTTTTCTGTGATATATAGAGAGAATACATGGGCGAAGTGAGGAGAACAGACATGAATCCTTACGAGATGGAGTCAGGGTATCCAGACTCTGTGAACTCTTCGCCCCGGTCCAGAGACGCCGATTCAGATCAGAGATGGGAGGCCGGAGATAAGGCCGGCGGCTCCCTGTTCCGACTGATGTGCAGCTATGGCGGAAAAATCCAACAACGTTCCCACGACAACCAGCTTTCATACGTGGGCGGCGACACCCGTATTCTGGCGGTGGATCGCAACATCAGATTTGCAAGCATGAACGCCAAGCTTTCGAGTCTGTGGGGAACCGGCGTTTCGTTCAAATACCAGCTGCCGAATGAGGATCTGGACGCTCTGGTTTCTGTTACAAATGATGAAGATATGGAGAACATGATGGCAGAGTACGAGAGATTGCAGAAGATGGGTTACAGATTCTCGAGGCTGAGGCTCTTTGTGTTCTCTAATAAGCCCGATGGAGCTTCGTCGCAGAGCAGTTTGGGGTCGCTGATGGAGGAGACGAAGCAAGAGAATTGGTTTGTGGATGCGCTTAATGTCGGTCCGGTTAGCAGATCAGAGACTGCCCCGGATTGGACGAATAATATGCCCAATTATTCATCTGGGCTGGAAGGCATTAAGGGTGACCGGAGCTCGTCTCAGAGAGGTTATGTGGCTGATCAGACGAACTCTAAGGAAGAAGAAGTTTACATGGGAAGAGAGTTACAGCGGCCGGAGGTTCAGCCGGCTACGGCTTCTCCGATCATCGGGTATTCATCTGTCGATTCCATCGTCTCGGCTCCTGCACGAATAATCACATCAGCGGCCCCTCAGGGCTCTGATTATAGAGGAGCAAATCAGGCCGAGATGGGTATAAATCTCGGTCGCGGTTTGGAACAGGATAGTATTCTGCGTGCGAACTCCAAACCGACTGATTCAAGCTGGGTTCCAGAGATCGGGGGTTTAAAGAATGCAGATCGGGTACCAAACACGAATATCCAGAAGCAAGAACAGTACGCATCGGAGTTTTCAGTTGTTTCAAGTTCCCCGATGAACGAACGGGCGCCTCAGCAGCCACAGCTGCAGGTTCCGGTTCAAGAGTTTCAGAAGCTCCAGCTGAGGCAACCGCAGGATCCGATTGCTAGGCCGCTGGACGATAATGCAAATCCAAACATACCAGGTAGGATAATCTATTCTGACCCTGAAAGAGCTTTCAATTTGTCAAATCCAGATATGACCAGGCCCAATCCTACACCGGATCAGCCCTATATGCCTCAGCAACGACAGTATCAGCAGAATCCATCTCCGTCAGAATACTACATGCACGACCAGGGATCCCATTTCGTTCCGCAGAGCTACTGGCAAATGCAAGAACCCCACGGGGATCATCAGTCCGCGTATCATCATCCCGTCTACTTCATGCACGCAGGATCTCCCATGACTACAGTTCCTTCAATGGGGCAACCAACGCCTGGAGGCGGCGGATATTATAACCCCGTGCATAGGGCGACCGCGCCGGTGCAGTTTTACAACCCAGAAGCGGCGCCCTTATCGAATCCAGGGACAACCGTTCGGGCAGCAGCGGGCGTTCAGAGGCAGCCCGGTTCAGACCCCACAGACCAATACAGAGCGCCGATTCAAATCCCTGCGTCTGTTCCCAAGGGCCCGTACACACCAGTGCCATCGGGGCCCGGCGCGAGCGATGCAAGAGTGATGTACAGACCCACAGCACCCGTTCCCATGGCGCATACGAACCCATACTCGTACCAGAACGTCATGTATGAACCGAATTCCCGACAGGTATACTACACGCAGGCACCTCCAGCCATGAATCCTCAATATCAGTCAATGAATCAGGACATGTGAACACCATCAAATTCCAGGCCTCTTCTTCAGAATGCCTTAGGAGCAGCTGGAAAATTGGCAAGTGTTTCTCTGCCCTTTGGAAAGTCGGGTTACAGAGGACAATAGTAACCATGGCAAGCTCCTATGCATATCCATGGAGCAACTGTGTATCTACATGGCAAGCTCCCATGCATATCCATGAGCAACTGTCTGGTTCTTGAACATCAAACCCAATTGATTTCTAATGTTAGTTGGGCTTCCTATTGGATGAAGCCTCTGCACTTATGGATTGCCATGTATAAATTTTGGAATCGATGTCCTCTGCGTATGGTTTTTTTAAATAGAAATGCTTGTGTTTCAGCTGCTTTTTATTAGCCAGTTGTTTGGGGTCAATCTTACCAGATTTCTCTGTGTGGATTCAAATTTATTTGCCTTATGGGAGCCTGAATAATTCTCTCAGGGATTTGGGATTTATTAATTGCATTATCGATACAAGAAGTGTAAGTCTTTAGTTGATGCAATAATATATTTTGGTTTTGTTTATCTATTATTTTAAGAATTTTAAGAAATGTTTTTAGGTAATTTGGTCATATAAATTTATTTTGGAATACAAAAATGGATTCAGTATGTTGAAAAACACCAAGATATTAGAATTATATAAAAATAATCTCTCAAATCTACAAATCTAATACTTTCTCACTAAATTTCAGATAAATGTAATTAGATTTCCTATAACTTTAACCTAACACATTCTTAAAATATATTTTTACAATCTGACATCTTATCTTTTGAGTTATTTTTTACTATTTATTATAGTATATATAATTTTTTTTGTTTACAATTATTTTCCAATGTGATGTTGTAATGAAATATTTTTAAAAAATTCCTTTTAATTATATATTAATTTTTGGTATATAGATATTTTGTTTATGTTAGCCAACCCACCTGGAATATGTTATCTTTGTGTTAGCCAGCCCACCTGGAATTTTTGTATGCCATAGAAACGCCACCGAGAAAGCATGTGAACATCCCAGACTGAGAATATGGGTGATGGAAGGTTTCAAGTGCTTTGCAAAAATGAAAAAAACAAAACATTTTATCTTATGATAAAATAAGTATTACATAATTTATTTCAATGGTATTAGTATTTACAGAATCCAGAATGATATATATTAAAATATTAATATGCAATGTTTTGAATTAAATTTTTATGAATGTAGTTTAAATGTTTTATGATTTGGGTTTTGAGATATTATTTGTTTTAAAATTGTGTATTAAATTTGGACAAGAAGATCACAATGCTTAGGATAAAGGTCCAATGGATGCACTACAACCTGAAGAAGCAACCTAGGAGATGGAGGATACAATGTGGAAGGAACATCCACATTGGTTTTAATGTTTTGATGTAAAATTATTGCATATAATGGTCATGTGCATCAAGGACGGTGCAAAATTTAGGGGGGAGGGAATGTAATACCCCTAGTTTGATCCCTATATTAGCAATGTGCATATGTGTATACAATAAATGGTTGAGTGTTGAATGACCTATAATATGTAAATGTACATTGAATAATAATAATATGCATTATTGACTACAAACAACGAAGGACTAAAACATGGAGGGTTATGATTCCACAAGAGAGGAAAGAAAGGGGGCTTAGGGACTCAAAGGGGGCCAAGGTAATATAATAATATTTTATTCATAAGCTTATGACCCTTACCTTACGAGGTAATACAATAATATTGTTTTCCTAAGCTTATAACCCTTACCTTATGTTATCCTAAGTCATATCAACCTTGGGATGAGTTTCCAAGGGAGATATGTGAACTTAGGCACATGGCATCTCCCCTACACCAACATGCACTACACCATGATATTCTTCTTCTGTGGTCAAAAGTGAGATTGCCTTCTACTTTTTACAAGACCATATGATGGGTCCAAAACTAAGAAAAAAACAGAGCCAAATATAGACTTCATATCATCGCCATCCCTAACCTAATTCGAGTTAGTTTAATTGACCAACTGCTTCACTTTGTCATTGCAACACTCTATATTAAGTTGGTAAGTTCCCTTGATATAACGAACACTAATCTTTGTGACCTTAAGGTGACATTCTCATGAATCTTGCATAAACCGAAAAAACAACACTAATAAAAAAGGAAATACGAAGTCTATTATGAGTTAAATAGATAAGGCCAATCAACAAGCTAGCAATAAAGTGTAGCATATTCAGAAAATCACACTCCTTGTTTAGTTTCACTTGTTATTGATAAGGTATAGCACATGGTTTATATCCTTCAATTCCAAACTTATGTAAAAGATTCAACACATGTTTGGTTGAGAAATAAAGATAACATCATCCATTTGTAAGACTTGGATGTTGAAAATGAAATGAAATATACTAATGATAGTCATTTCAAATGTATGTACTAATTGTTCATTCAAAACCAAAATTAAATCAACATTGTTTCTAGTAATGACCAAGTCAATCCAAATACAATGAAATAATTAAGGTTTCACTATTAACATGTAATACATGGATAATGTGATTTGATACAGAGTTTTTGAAACCAAGATTGAGAAAAAAATGGTCAATATTCTCATACCATTTCCTAGTGGCCTATTTCAAACAATACAAGAAATTATTTAGTCAACAAACAAGAGTACCATTCTTTTGAAATCGAGGGGATTTCTCCATTTAAATATCTTCAATTAGATCACCATGTAGAAAAGCACGTTTGATATCCATTTGATGTACCTCTCGTTCAAAATGAGAACCAAGTGAAAGAATCAATCAAATAGAATTCATCTTTGCAATAGGGAAAAGGTTTCATTGTAGTTAATTCCTTCTTGTTGAGAAAAACCCTTTGCAACCAAATTATCCTTATTTGTTTAAACTGCATTAGTGGGATCACAATGTCAGTGGGTTTTATTCTTTCTACCTTTCTTATTCGAAATCTAATCACCTTCTTCTTAACATTTTGGTTGATGATATCACATTCTTTTCCCTGGTTGCATTATCGAGCTCTTTCTTTATAATTCTATTGACTTTTTCCCTTTAGAAATTAGGCTTGTTGTTTGACCTCAATTTTCCTTTCGTCGTGCAATTTTCCATCTTCCCTAATAACAAAACCATAACAAAAATCAAAGGAATAATCCTTACCAACATACTGGCATGGAAACATCCCACTTCATATGGTATCTTTAGATTCATCAACATCATCTCTATGAACCGGCCATCTTCCTTTGGACAATCCTTTCTACATTCACCCAATTTCAACTAAAGTTCCTTCACACAGGCTAAGTAATATTCAATTCTTCAAAGGAGAAAAGATCAATAGAGATCAACTCTTTCTCAATTTTCATAACCTGATCAAATAAATTCTTCAACTTCTTCCAGATAGCATTCAAATAGTTGGTCATACTTGTATAAAAATAAGTCTCTAGAGATGTAGGTCAATATGACTCCTACAAGCTTGTTCGTCTTCCCATCAATAACAAATTTCTGCTATTCATCCTTTAGATCTAGAATTGCAGCCTTTGTAAACTTCTAGAGTGTTGTACTCTTCAAAAGTATTTCCATAGTGTATGCCCATATTCCATAATTGTGTCCATTCAGAACCACATGTTCCTACTTGGAACACATGATGATGATGTACAAATCTAATATTAGATTTAGTTTGTGAGTTGAAATCTTGAGTCAATCTATCAAAAAAATTTGACTCATCAGTAGTGTGTACAACCAACATCTTCTAAAAGACTCATAGATAGCACAGTATATCTAAAACAAATAGCTTGGATACTATGTTGGAGAACTAGGGAATTAGGTAGATTAGAGAGATAGGTATTCCAAGAAGAGGTGGTGTATAAAGACGTTGTTACAACAATTAAGAATAAGTTAAATCATAACTCAACATACATAAAAGTGTAAGAAACCAAAATATTTATATACACAATACATATCATGCATTCATTCTATTCATAAATAGATACCTAAGGTCATCTTATATAGCACTGAGATGTAACCAACTCCATTGAAGTGAGGAAAACAAGGTCCACATAGATTAGTGAGAGTGCATAACAAACTCCTTGATTTCTAACTTGTTTTGTGCATCATTGAACTACTTTGGTCTAACTCGTCGACTAGTTGAATGCCCAGTCAACCACTAAAGTGAATGCTTATTCGACTCTCCTAATCAACTGTCAACTATCAATTAATTTTCTAAGAAGATCCAAAGGTGTGTGAACTTTCTTAGCATGTTGTTCCAACACATGGGTTGCAAGGTATTAGACAATTTCTCCTCTAAACATGGGTGCCTTAAAGTATAACTTTAATTTTGGTGCATAGTACCATAGAAAAATAATCTATGAAAAATGCACATAAAATACTTGTAAAACAATACCTAGTCATAATGATAGCACTTGTTTCATATCTCTTTGGAGAAAATGTGTAATTCTCAATGAAGTCTACCATTGATAGTATTATTCCCATCTTGAATACTTCTCAAGATTGTCTAAATTAGGAATCTTTCCACTTGGACCTATAATAGTGTTTGATATATTTATAAATCTGATTTTGAAACTTCACCGTGAATTATGAAATAGGGATATCGTCCTCAACCAAGTCAATAATTTTAGATACCACACCCAAAGAAGAGGACAAATTCACAGTGACATACTCATATTTCCTTCATGTGGTTTTGATATCTAACAATCTAGGGTGTGGAATATCCATAGGAAAATTCCTATGGACAATGTCAAATTACCGCATTTAGGACAT
>ML787371.1:56147-73712 GCA_009831015.1 Picea engelmannii
CTTAGGCCTAGCGATTTTGGGGATTACTCTTCCAAGGTGCAGGCACATTAGCTTATTAAAAATGAAATAAAACTTGAAAAGAATGAAACCACTTACAATGGCCAAGGTGGAGGCAAGCCTACCATTGTTGGCCAAAGAGGGTTATTAACAAATTAACAAATTATTAAAATGAAACAAATAAGTAAATGAAAAACTTGAAAATAAAGCAAACTAGCCTAGCCCAACGATATTGGGGACTTCTCCCCAAGGTGTAGGCAACTACTATGTTAGTTTATAATTATACACAAAATAATCAATGAAATAATGAAAGAAAGCTTGGATTTACAAAGAGAAAGGTTAGGAGATAGTTACACAACCAAGATGGGTTCTTGGGGAAGTGTTCTAGATAGATTTGGGCAACGTTTCCCCTTATGACTGGTAAGAACCTGCAAAAAATAGCAAGCAAAAGCTTGCTGGAAATGCTGCAAAACACACACAAATGTAAAAAAAAATTATGTTTTACACAGAAAATTTTTCACATAAAAATCTGCAATAAAAAGTTGATATTCTTGACCTATCTAAGAGTGTTAGAAACTGAAATACAAATGGAAATGATGCAGAAAATAAAATGGAACAAGAAAGCAAGGAGTGTGAGAAGGTTTTAAGGGTAGTCTCTTTCTTGATGTTATCTCAATAAATCCTTTGAAGTAACCTGCAAGACTCAAAGGAATATGTGAAGCATGGAAATAGATAGCAATATTGAAAAGACTAAGAATGTGAAATACTTCAAACCCTAGGCTATCCAATAAGCATAAACTAGCAAGAATACTCTTTGCCAACCTACTCTAGTAAAATACTTTACCATAGATCTATTCCAACCACACATAAAACATGAACAATACAACATCACCTCATGTGTAAGAAGAAAACTAGAATACTCTTAGATGTCTTCAAAATCCTCTAAAGCCTTTTTTATTCCAAATATGAGAGTGTTGGAAAAATACTTGCTCCAAACTCTCAAGAGCAATGAGTGAAATGAGAAGATGGCAAGAGCAAGATAGTGGAAGTGAAGAGAGATTTCAGCATAATAACATTAGCTCAAAGATTGGTGAGTTGGGAGTGAGGAGAGCGATCTATTTATACTTGGAGAGGCAAACCTACCTCTCTTGGATCAATGCCAAGTGTCCACCACTAAGCATAAGAGTAGATCTCAAGGCTAGGGCACACCATCTAGGGTTTGAAAGCTAGATCCAGGGTGTAGGAAAAAGTAGGAGGTGTTGGGATCAAGCAAAGAGGTGTGTAAGACCTTGGGATTGATTCCAAGGAAGGTGAGAGGTCTCAAATAATTTTTAAAAAAATCATTTGTGGAGTTTCTAGAAGAGGGGGGGGCGTAACTCCTCTTGGAGGGGGAAAAAAATGTGTGAAAATGAAGAAATGGAGGGGAATTAATGAGAAAAAAGGAGTGGGATCATCATAGGAGGTGATGTGGGGGTCAAAGGGAGTCATAACTCATGAGAGGGGGCCCCAAATAAGTCACAACAACCTCCACCAAGGAAAAATGTCACTTCCCCTAGGGGGCCATGATTTTTTAGTGTAAAAGGTGGGTAAAGGGTTAAAATAGTTTGGAAAAGGTTGGGAGGGTTAGGTAAAGTCTAATCTTGCTCTTTTACACCTTCAAATTCACCCATTAACTCTTTTTTACAAAAATTACAAAAATGACTTAGCAATTAAAACTGCTATTTTGACTGACTTTGACTTCGGGTGGACCAATGCATAACAAACTTTGTCCGAGTGAGCTGAAACTTGGTCTATGGGTGTAGGGGGTTCCATTTCATTTATTTTGAGCACAAATACCCCTATCAAAAACCCAAAGACCCAGTTTTTACAATATTTGCTTAAAAACATTTAATTAATTAAATAATTAAAATTCCAACCTTAGGAAAATTAATTAAATTTAATTAATTAAAAAAAACCTATTTGGACTTGACGAAATTCCGCGAAACTTTCTACACTGTCTGGCATGGTCATTTACATCATTCCTAAACAATAGCTACCAAAGGATTAGACCATTAGAACGTCGTTCACCACTTTGGAGGAATTATTGCATGTGTGGAGGGAAAAACTCATGGGAAGTCAATCAGGCTCGAAAGCCCAATTGACAACCTGAGGATAAAAAACCCTCGGTGAAAAGAACTCTCCCAATGAAAACATCCCAAAGTACCTGACCTAACTATGATCCATGCAGACTTATTACATCATTAACCCACGCAGGGGTGCCGAAATTTCATTTACAAAATTTGTGCTGGAGCATAAAATGCCCAAGTAGAACCAATATTGTCTTCAACATACTTGCATCTGATGATGCATATCTTCATGGCACATGAGTTGAACACCGTTTCTAAATGGGTGGTCAACAGTCCCCATCACCAAATGGCTAATCCAATGGAGATGGTGAGCCCCACAAAAGACAAATTCGCCTCCCTCTCTAAAGTTAAGTTGTATGAGGGGTGGGAAAGGGGGAATTTGATTTATTTGAACCATGATTACATAGAAATGAATTAGGAAACAACTTTTCACCCTTTTCTCATATTTTAGAACGTTAGGCAAAATTTGACATTTTTAATTTAGCCAATTATTTGTTGATTTTTTACTGACTTGGACTCCTCATGGACATTGACCTAGCAAAACTTGTCCAATTGAGCTGAAACTTGGTCCAAGGGTGCAGGGGGTCATAAGACATTTGTTTTGAGTACTCACACCCTTATACAAAATCCCCAAAGACCAATTTTTTACATTTTACATAAAAAATAATTAAAAATTCTCAATTTATGGAAATTTTAATTATTAAAAAATTCCATCAAAACTTAACGGAATTCTGTAAGACTCTAGGAGATGTCTAGAATGGTCATATACAACACTTTTATCCATTAGATACCTACTGGGCTTGATCATTAGAATGCCTTTCACCACTTTGGATAAAATTTGAGTGAAAAAGTTAAGTAATTAAAATCGCTGGAAAAGCAAAATTAATTACCCAAGGAAAAAAAACACTCGATGAAATGACTTCTCTAATGATAAAGTCCTAGGCCACTAAGTCATTACAACTTGACCCATGCTAATATGCTACATTACAAAATTTTTCCATGCAGGGGAGTGGACATTCCGTAGAAAGAGAGAAATTTTGGGGGTAGAATTGCCTTGCAGAGCCATAGGTTTTCAAACTTGTTGTACCACAATGTAAATATCTTCATGGTACATGACGTTGACACCTAGTCGAAATAGGTGGTCAACAAGGCCTTTTAGGAGGTCGTTCCACCTTTTGATAGGATCATTCCACAGTTTGAGGGGAACAATACACTTTGGAGGTCGTTTCATGCCTTATCTTGTGCTTGTTGAGTGAGTTGTATCCCCCGAGAGCCCACACTTTCCACACGTGGGAATTCTTTCATGCATTTGAGGAGGATGACTGGGTAATTAATCTTGCTTCACTTGATTTTGGGGGACTCTTGAGTGTTTTTTGACTTGTTTACGTATGTATCATGGATATGATTGTATAGGTGGCCTAACCACCTCATAGTTTACTTATTGTTGACCATATCTCTATGGTTTGTGAGGAGATAATGGTTTTTTATGTGTTTCTAGGCTAGATCTAGGAGAAAATTAATTTTATATTGAGAGAGTTGTTAGATCCCTTGTCTATAAAAAGGGAAGCACCTGCCATTGTAATTAATTGCTAGAACTTGTGAAGAAAACTCTTTGTCTACTTCATGGATTTTACTATGGATGGCTAGATAGAGCTCTCTCTTGGAAATTTTGTCTTGTCGACGCTTGCAATTGATGGATGTTTATGGATCAATGGTTTTGGGGAATCGTTTTGATGAGTAAGTGGTCTTTTTAAATATTTGTGGTATTTTATTTTGAATTGATGCAGGTGTGATGTTATTTCTCTAGTGTTGGTGGTGCGTCCTTTTTCTCTCTTTTTGATAGACCCCTTCTCAAAACCATTGGAGGATTACTAATGGAGGATCTTCCTCTTGATCATATTGAAGCTTGTAAGGTAATATGACGATTTAATAGGGTTTGTAGTGGACAACCCTAATTATCACCCTAGTTTTACTTACACTTTTTCAAAAGGAGCTTTAGTTGACCTCGTATGCCCAATAAATCAAGTAGGCATTGTTACCTCCCATACTAGCAGCCCTTGGGGGATTGCTAACAGGGATAACACGATATGGGAAATGCACCTTAGTATGATATTTCCTTCACTTTAGGCCAATTCTTAGAGATCAAAGGGGGGTATCCCAATTGATGTAGGAGCATCGTTAGCGAGTAGGCGGAGTAGGACCACTCAGCGCCTGGGAATCTTTTCGGAATCTCAATGCTGGCAACTACGAAGAATATTTTGAAGCACGCCTAAACTCAGTGACTGGAAATGTTTTGAAGCATGCTTGAACAATCGTGAGTGAAGTGGGAGTTTCCTCTCTTGCTCTGGAATGTGACAGAACTCCATTAGGCTAGGTTTTGGAGTAGACAAGTAGTCGGGGGGAACCCTAAGGACCCTCTGAGATAAATAGAGGTTTTGTATGCTCAAATGAGGCGGCTACAAGTTAGTAGGAGATTTCTGAATTTTAGTTGTTGTTTTGATTATATCTGTAACCATTTCTACTTTTGAATGAAGATAACAGAGGAAAATTGACCCAATGCATGGTTTGGACATTGTTTGCAATTCCCTGTTATTTTGTTTTCATGAATGAATGAATTTCGTTACGAGTAGATGGAACTGTGAATGTTAGTATAAGTTTCAATTGTTTCTCTTCTGTTGAATTGGTGCAAGGTGTGCACACAGAATGCAAGGAGTGCGTTGACGAGATCTATTTCGGTTCCGAAGTTCAGAGGAGATAGCACAAAACTTTCCCTTTGCAAGGAGTGCAAAGTGACTGCTGCAAGGCATGCACAGTCGTCCGCAAGAACCCAAACCTTGCGTAAGAATCTGTTGTAAGGTGTGCATCGAGAAAAAGGAGAATGCCAGGAGGGCGAGGAGAATTTCTTTCCGAGAAATTCTTCGAATCTGAGTTATCGAAAATCCCTGAAACACAAGGAGTGCACGGGAAGTTGAAATCCTTTAAGGATCAAGATCATAAGGGATAGCACTTTTCACAAGTGTTGACGAGATCCAAGAGTTGGACTTGTAGGAGGAGAAAAGGTTTGAAACCTTTGAAGACTGAGAAATCTTCTCAGTCGGAAGAAATCAAAAGCTTAGGAGGAGGAGCGAGAATGGTCGTTGGATCACAGTGCAAGAGATCAACAACCGTCTGATTAGAGAAATGTGCACGAGCCTTAGCACTTCGCACACTTAGGAGAGAGAACTCACCAAGGTTTGAGAACTGATATTTGCGAAGCCCGAAGAGCCGAAAATTCGAAGCAAACCTCAATCATTCGATCAGTCAAAGCAGATTTGAGTCGTCAGATTGGTTGAAGTAAAATTCAAGCATTGGATCACCAAAGTGAATCTGAGTCAGGCTCGAGACTTGAGATTTCCGAAGCCCGAAGAGTCGGAAATCTGAAGTAAATCTCCACTGTTCAATCAACCAAAGTAGATCCGAGCCTTCAGATCGTCCGAAGTAAATTTCAGGCGTCGGATTACCCGAAGTGAATCTGAGCCGTCGGAGGTCAGGAAAGACATGGCATAGATCTGTGAGATCCGGGTAAACACCTGAAGAAATTCTCGACCGTCAAATCAAGAAGGACATCGCGCGGAGTATAGACCTGAATTAATTCATAACTATCAAATCTAGGGGAGACGTGGAGCAAAGCTGTGGACTTCGAGTAAAGACTCGAAGGAATCCTTGATCGTCAGATCAAGTGGACACGCGACAGGATTCCACATGCTTCGAGGAGAGAGAAGAGTTGAGAGTTCCGAAGTTCAGAGACGCGGAGTGATCGCAACCGTTGATTCGAGGAGGACACGCATCAGTGGATTATAGCCTTCGGCCAAAAGTCATTGGAGAAAGGGTGAAGTTTGAGATTTGAAATCTCTGAAGTCCGAAGACCCGAAGGAGATCTTGACCGTTGATCTAGAAGAGGGCCACAGGACCGTTGATCTGAGCTAAAAGGTCAAACACCCGAAGTGGAAGCAGGGTCGTTGATTGAGCAGGACAGGTGTCTGCAGATCGTCAACTCCGAAAGATTGAAGTACGAAAGAAAGCAGGGTTTGAGATTTCAAAATCTCGAAGCCTGGAATTCTGAATCGACCACAGTCGTCGATCTGGGAGGAGGCGATCTGAACCTTTGATCCCAAGAAATAGATCTTGGTATTCCGTTCAAAAGCACCATCAAGATCGTGAGATCGACGATCATCTCACATTGTTGGGATAGAAAGTGCTCGATCTTTTACGAGATTGAGGGCGGGCCGCAATCGAGACCACAGTTTTATAGAAAAGACACATGGAGGCTCGGAGTGAATTGCGGGGCTAAAAGCGGTTTGACCTCAAACCACTCTTGAGTGCGCCCGCAATCGTGTGTAGGTGTGAGGTCATTGCCCAATGTTATATCTGAGGAGGGGTCGAGAGAAACAGCGCTAACACCAACTCTGAGATTTCGTAGAACGCAAAAGGGAAGGTTGCGGGTATCGTGAAGCTTGCGCAGGGAGTCGAGAGGACCTGTGTTTAATAAAGAATGAGACCAACAAGGTTTCAATGAGTCGTTCGACTCCAGAATCGAAGATCCTGACCGGGAGGTCGCGCAGCCCTTAGGAGAGAAGGGGGTCTGCATGAAGTGGTATCAGAGCAATTTTTTGCTTGCAGACAACAGGAAAGGAGAGGAGAGAAAAGAACTCAAAGTTGTGCTCTGTGTGTGATAGACAGTCGACACAATTCCACCGAGGAGACGAGTGGAACCACCTTTAGCCAATCTGGCAGTAGAAAGGGAAATGTGAGAGCTTCGTGCAAGGTTAGAGGCAATGGAGGTAGCGCAGAGACTAGCACTTGATGCTGGAGACATCAACGATGTAGAGAGTGAAGAAGTAGAAGTTGAAGAAGCTACAAGAGAGGATGTTGCCGAAGAACGCTTACTGAGAGCAGTTGTTAGATTGGGAGCCAGAGCGAAGATAGAGGTCCCAATGTATGAAGGCAATTTAGATGCTGAAGAGTTGCTGGATTGGATAAGATCCATGGACAAACGTTTCGACTATGAAGATGTCGATGAAGAGAAAAGGGTGAAACATGTTGTCACCAGGCTAAAAGGACTTGCAACACTGTGGTGGGATGAACTGCAGGCTGAGAGGAGAAGCAAAGGAAAATAGAAGATAAAGAATTGGGACAGAATGGTAGCCAAGCTGAAGGCTAATTTCATGCCCAATGATTATCAGATCAATCTGTTTAGGAAGTTGCAGAACCTGAGACATAAGGATATGACAGTTAAGGAGTACACAGAGGAGTTCTACAGGCTGAACATCAGAACTGGACAAATAGAGAAAGATGAAGAAAAAGTTGCCAGATATATAAATGGACCGAGGTATGAAATCCCAGGATGTGCTCAACATGATGTCAGTAAGGACAGTGGAGGATGCTTATCAGTTTTCACTGAAGGCAGAGGAGAAGTTGGCCAGAAAAAAAAGCCAGCGAGAAAGAGGTAAAAGCCCAGCCCCAAACAAAGGCAAGGGAGTTACCCATGACAAGGCACATAAGTCTAAGGATGAGATTGAGAAACCACATAGTCACTCGGAAAGAGGCGGACATTTCGGAGGAAGACAGGGTGGTGGAAGAAGTTGTTCTAGAGGAAGAGAAAGAAGCAGAGGAGGAGAAGTAAGATGTTATGCCTGTGGAAATACATGGCACATGTCTTGGGAATGTCTCGAGAAAAGTAAAGGAGGAGGTGAAGCTCACATTTCAGAAGTGCAGAGAAGGAATGTTGAAGCAGAAGGAGCAGAGGATGGAACATCCCTGATGTTGAGAAAGGTTCTCTTAAAACTAGAGGCAAAAGTTGAAAAACCAGTGCAGAGGAACAGTCTCTTCAGGACAACTTGCAAGACTAAAGACAAAGTATGCAAGGTAATAATTGACAGTGGGAGCACTGATAACTTAGTATCCACAGAGATGGTGGAGAAATTAGAGCTGGAGACAACTGCACATCCGAAGCCATACAAAGTCTCATGGTTGCAGAAAGGACACCATGTAATGGTTACTAAACAATGCTTGGTTGAATTTAAGATAGGAGGATATAGAGATGAAATTCTATGTGATGTGATCCCCATGGATGTATGCCATATTTTGTTGGGAAGACCATGGCAGTTTGACAAGAATGTCATTCATGATGGGAGGAAGAATACATACACCTTGGAGAAGAATGGTAGAACACATATGTTGTTGCCGATAGAGGAGAAGAAGGTGAAAGAGGAAGTCAGCACAAGCATACTTCTCATGAGCAGGAAGAAACTCCTGAAAGAAGTCAATAAATAACAAGAGATGTAGTTTGTTGTGGTGAGGAAACCCATAGTTATCCTTACAAGTACTTTGATGGATGATTTTCCTGAAGAGGTTCAGGAATTGTTGGATATCTTTGCTGACATAGTGGTGGATGAGTTGCTTAACTCATTTCCACCCATCAGAAGTATCAACCACCATATTCACTTGATACCAAGAGCAAGTCTGCCAAACAAAGCAACATACAGATTGACACCTCGAGAGAATGAGGAAGTGAAGAACCAAGTCCAGGAATTGTTAGACAAGGGCTTGGTCAGAGAGAGCTTGAGGCCATGCGCAGTACCAATTGTGTCGAGTCCAAAGAAGGATGGAAGATGGAGAATGTTTACAGACTCAAGAGCCATTAACAAGATCACCATCAGGTATAGATTTCCTTTACCAAGAATGGATGATTTAATGGACTATTTAAGTGGAGAAAATTTCTTTTCTAAAATCGATTTTAAAGGTGGATATCACCAGATTAGAATGAGAGAAGATGATGAGTGGAAGACAACCTTTAAGACAAATGAAGGTTTGTATGAGTGGCTTGTTATGCCATTTGGCTTAACAAATGCCCCGAGTACTTTTAATGGACTGTTTAAGTGGTGAAAATTTCTTTTCTAAAATCGATTTGAAAAGTGGATATCACGACATTAGAATGAGAGAAGGTGATGAGTGGAAGACAACCTTTAAGACAAATGAAGGTTTGTATGAGTGGCTTGTTATGCCATTTGTCTTAACAAATGCCCCAAGTACTTTTATGAGGTTGATGAATGAAATACTGAAAGATTTCATTGACAAGTTTGTGGTTGTATATCTGGATGATATACTGATCTTTAGCAGGACTAAAGAGGAGCATTTGAGACACCTGACACTAGTGATGAAGAGACTACAACAGGAGAAGTTGTTGATAAATCTGAAGAAGTCCTCTTTTATGAAGACATAGCTCATTTACTTGGGTTTTGTGATCTCTTCAAATGAATTGAAGATGGATCCAAAGAAGGTGAACGCAATCAAAGAGTGACCGTCACCAAAGAGTATGTTTGAGATAAGGAGCTTCCATGGATTAGCAAGTTTCTATAGGAAGTTCATCAGAGACTTAAGTGGAATTTGTGCACCAATGATGGATACAGTGAGGAAGAAGCACAAGTCTTTTAAATGTACAGAGGAGGACGAGAGGAGCTTCAATATACTAAAGGAGAAAATGTCAAAACGACCAATTCCGGTCTTGCCAAATTTTGAAAAGACATTTAAGGTGAGATGTGATGCAAGTGAAGTTCCAAGTGGAGCAGTTTTGAGTCAGGATAATAGACATGTCGCCTATTTCAGTAAGAAGCTGAATGAGACCAAGAGAAAATACTCCACATATGATGAGTTTTATTCCATAATTCAAGCCTTGAAGAAATTGAGACATCACTTTGTACCACATGAATTTTTCTTGTATAGAGATAACCAGGCTTTACAATCCATAACCAAACAAGAAATATTGAATCAAAGGCATGCAAAATGGGTTGAATTTATGCAGAACTTTACTTTTGTCATAAAACATATCGCTGGGAATGCTAACAAAGTTGTTGATGCATTAAGTAGGAGATGTTTGATTCTGCAGGAATTTCAGGTGAAGACCTTGGGGTTTGAACACCTTAAGGATATGTATTGTGATGAGCTAGATTTCAAGGAAGCATACGAAACATGTGCAAATCCTGTACTGGGAGACAAAAGCCAATGGACAAAGTATATGATTCAAGAGGGATTGTTGTTCGAAGGCAATCAATTGTACATACCAAAATGCTCAATGAGGGATAACCTTTTGAAGGAAAAGTATAGTGGAGGATTGGCTGGACATTTCGGCCATGATAAAACATTTGCATAGTTGAGCAATTCATACTATTGGCCAGGTATAAGAACATAAGTGATAAAGTTTGTGAATAGATGTAGAATCTTCCAACATGCAAAAGGAAAAGATGGAACACTGGATTGTATCAACCATTGCCAATACCAGAGAGGCCTTGGGATGCAATAAGCATGGATTTTGTGTTGGAACTGCCAAGAACTCAAAGAGGATTTGATTCCATATTTTTGGTGGTGGATGGATTTTCGAAGATGGCACACTTTATCCCATGCATGAAGACCAGTGATGCAACACATGTTGCAAATCTGTTTTTCAAGGAAGTTGTGAGACTTCACGGACTACCTAGAAGCATTGTCTCGGACAAGGACACTAAATTTGTTGGTCACTTTTGGAGAACATTGTGGAAGAAATTGGGGACAAATTTGTACTTCAACTCAACTTATCACCCTCAGATAGATGGGTAGATTGAGGTGGTAAACAAAAGTTTGGGAAAATTATTGAGGAGTCTGGTCACTGAGCATCATAATCAGTGGGATCAGATTCTGCCACAAGCATAATTTGGATACAATAACTCACCAACCAGGAGCACTGGAAAGAGCCCATCCCAAATATTGTATGGAATGCAACCCAGGGGAGTATCTGAGTTGAGAGACTTCGAACAGAGTGAGATCAGGAGTGTTGGAGAAAAAGATTTTGCTGCAGAAATGCAGAAACCCGATAGCCAGATCAGAGGATAGTTGCATAGTTCTAACCAAGAGTACAAGCGTAGAGCTGATCAACATCGCAGGGAACTTCAATTTGAAGTAGGAGATCAAGTTCTGGCACATCTTAGGAGAGAAAGGTTTCCTAGGGGAAGATATAACAAGTTAAAGATGAAGAAGATAGGACCATGTAAGATCTTGAGGAAGTTTGATGTAAACGCCTATGAGATTGAGCGGCCAGATGATGTGGGCATATCGCCCATATTCAACGTTTCAGGCCTGTACCCTTACAGGAAAGATGACACAGAGGTATCATAAGATAAAGAGAAGATTCAGTGGGAGAAACAAATGCCTATAGAAAAAAAACCATAGATGGAGAAGATTGTTGATCAGAGGATTGGCAAAAAGACCAGGAGGAATACCCAATAGAAGGAAGGGACACCCAATAGAATATGCCAGTTGGGAAAATGAAGTTGATATCCAGAAGCATGGAAAGTCGGTGCAGGAGCTCATACATGAGTCCATGAATTTTTGTCAAGGAGAGTATGATGTAGGAGCATCGTTAGCGAGCACGCGGAGCAGGACCACTCAGTGTCTGGGAATCTCTTTGGAATCTCAACGCTGGCAGTTACAATGAATATTTTGAAGCACGCCTGAGCTCAGCGGCGGGAAATATTTTGAAGCACGCTTGAACGATCGCGAGTGAAGTGGGAGTTTCCACTCCTGCTTAGGAATGTTACTGAACTAAGATAGTCGTTAGGTTAGGTTTTGGAGTAGACAAGTAGTCGGGGGGAACCTTACGGATCCTATGAGTTAAATAGAGGTTTTGTACGCCCAAATGAGGCAGTTGCAAGTTATTAGGAGATTTCTGAATTTTGGTTGTTGGTTTGATTATAGCTATAGCCATTTCTACTTTTGAATGAAGATAACAGAGGAAAATTGACCCAATGCATGGTGTGGACATTGTTTGCAATTCCCTGTTATTGTATTTTCATGAATGAATGAATTTTGTTACGAGTAGATGGAATTGTGAATGTTAGTATAAGTTTCAACTGTTTCTCTTCTGTTGAATTGGTGCAAGGTGTGCACATAGAACACAAGGAATGCGTTGACAGGATCTGTTTCGGTTTCGAAGCTCAAAAGAGATAGCATGAAACTTTCCCTTTGCAAGGAGTGCAAAGTGACTATTGCAAGGCGTGCACGGTCGTTCGTAAGAACCCAAACCATGCATAAGAATCTGTTGCAAGGTGTGAATCGAGCAAAAGGAGATCGGCAGGAGGGCATGGGGAATTTATTTTCAAGAAATTCTTCAGATATGAGTTATCGAAAATCCCTGAAACGCAAGGAGTGCGCAGGAAGTCAAAATCCTTTAAGGATCAAGATTAGAAGGGATAACACTTTTCACCACTGTTGACGAGATCCAAGAGACAGACTCGTAGGAGGAGCAAAGGTTCGAAACCTTTGAAGACTGAGAAATCTTCTCAGTCGGAAGAAATCAGAAGCTCAAGACCAGGAGTGACAGTGGTTGTTGGATCACAGTGCAAGAGATCAACAACCGTCTGATCGGAGCAATTTGTATGAGCCTTAGCACTTCACACACTCAGGAGAGAGAACTCACCAAGGTTTGAGAACTGAGATTTTCAAAGCCTAAAGAGCCAAAAATCCGAAGTAAACCTCAATTGTTCAATCAACCGAAGAAGATCTGAGCCGTCAGATCGCCCGAAGTAAACTTAAAGCATTGTATTTCCAAAGTGAATTTGAGTCGTCAGATACTCTAAGTTCAGAAGGAGGCTGCTCGAGACTTGAGATTTCCGAAGCCCGAAGAGCCAAAAATCCGAAGTAAATCTCAACCGTTCGATCAACCGAAGCAGATCTGAGCCATTAGATCATCTGAAGTAAATTTCAAGTGTCGGATTACTCGAAGTGAATCTGAGCCGTTGGAGGTCAGGAGAGACGTGGCGTAGATCTGTGAGCTTCGGGTAAACACCCAAAGAAATTCTTGACCATCAGATAAAGGGAGACGTGTCGTATATCTGTGAGCTACGGGTATGGACCCGAAGTAATTCATAACCGTCAAATCTAGGGGAGATGTGGAACAAATCTGTGGACTTTGGGTAAAGACCCGAAGAAATTCTTGATCGTCAGATCAAGTGGACACACGGCAGGATTCTGCATACTTCGAAGAGAGAGAAAAGTTGAGAGTTACGAAGTCTGGAGACGCAAAGGGATCACAACCGTTGATACGAGGAGGACACGCGTCAGTGGATTATAGCCTTCGGACAAAAGTCATTAGAGAAAGGGTGAAGTTTGGGATTTGAAATCTCCGAAGTCCGAAGACCCGAAGGAGATCTTGATAGTTGATCGAGAAGAGGGCCACAGGGCCGTTGATCTAAGTTTAAAGGTCAAACACCCAAAGTGGAAGCAGGGTCGTTGATAGAGCAGGACAGGTGTCTGCAGATCGTCAACTCTAAAAGATTGAAGTACGGAAGAAAGAAGGGTTTGAGATTTAAAAACCCCGAAGCCTGAAATTCCAAATCGACCATAGTCGTCGATCTGGGAGAAGGAGATCTAAACCGTTGATCCCAAGAAATAGATCTTGGTCATCCGTTCGAAAGCATCGTGAAGATCGTGAGATCGATGGTCATCTCGCATTGCGGGGATAGAAAGTGCTCGATCTTTACGAGATTGAAGGCGGGCCGCAATCGAGACCACGGTTTTAGAGAAAAGACACGTGGAGGCTCCAGGTGAATTGCGGGGTGAAAAGAGGTTTGACCTCAAGACACTCTTGAGTGAACCCGCAATCGCGCGTAGGTTTGAGGTCATCGCCCAAGGTCATATCTGAGGAGGGGCCGAGAGAAAAGGCGCTAACGACAACTTTGAGATTTCGTAGAACGCAAAAGGGAAGGTCGCGGGTATCGTGAAGCCTACACAGGGAGCTGAGAGGACCTGTGTTTAATACAGAATGAGACCAGCAAGGTTTTAGAGAGTCGTATGACTCCAGAATCGAAGATCCTGACCGGGAGGTCGCACAACCCTTAGGAGAGAAGAGGGTCTGTACCACCAATCCTTCCAACTACACACCTCAATACATGTTAGATAGACTAGTGCCTTAGTAACCAAATGCCTTAGGAATGTTCAAACAAGAGTTAGGGCATAAACCACTAAATGTAGAGAGGGTTAAGAGATACTTATAAGAGTGCTGAGATCTGATATAAATATTCTACGGCAGAAAATACAAACCATCACTATAAAACCACTCTTTAAATGACGAAAAATATACCTTTTATCGCACTAGAGTGAGATCTTGTTGCACAAATAAAGGGTGATTCATATACTTGAGTTGTACCTTGATTGTTTGCGATAAATTCGACTAGCTTTCTTCTTTCCAAAGGTTCCAAAATCTGATTTATGACAGAAAATGCAGAAAATTGTAGATTTTGATCGGAAAAAGTGACTAAAGTGGTGCCTAAAGGCACTTAGGATGAAGATCCTTGGACACTTTCTGCTAGAACAAAGATATATTAGCGTAAAAACAATCTATAAATGATAAAAATCAAGTACAAGTGTATATTATCCAAGCAATTACTTCAAACTTGCAAAAATGGTGCAAATACCCCTAGGGTTTGACCAAAAAATCTCTAAAGTGAAATATAACAACAATGAACCTGCAAGGAGATTATTATCACCATTAGAATACGTTAGATAAGCTTGATAAACAATTCCAAAGTGAAATAAGAGCAAGGGTAGGTTTAGATTTAACCTTTTAGGGTCAAACCCTAGCTTTAGGGTTTTAACAATTCTGATTTTTATTGTTGTAATTAATTTTTGGAATTGAATAAACCCTTAAATCAGCCACAATAACATTAGATAAGACAGTAAAGAGCAATCTAAGAGGGCCAATTTGCCTCCTAGGGTTAGAAATTCAACAACTTAGCACAAACCCTAGGATAGAAATGTCTAGAAAGTAAAAGTAAATTGTTAGATTTAATTTGGACAAACTTTATATCATTATATTTTTTTGTATTTTTTTATTTTTGAAAATAAAAAACAAACTTTTAGGGTTTTTGGTTGGAGAATGTTGGGAGTAAGGGCATAGCCTTATCTCCACCTACAACTTATGGGGTCAAGAAGTATGCCCCTCTAATAATTGATTATCCCGTTTTATGGATTAGAACTAGAGACTAGGGCCACAAGGCTAGTAGTCTCTTGCTAATCAAGACAAACCATGATAATCAATACCCTACAAGAAGGTTTTTCCCAATAGAATAGCCTTCATCAACAAGATCAACAAAGGACTTAGAAAGAATGCTTGAAACCCTTTCCAAGGAGCATAAAAACTAATCAAAACAAGAGACAAACCCTGACCAAATGGTTTTAGAGAGGAAGGAAGAGATACAAACCCTAGACGTCCTCTCTCCAAGTAGTTGTGCAACTCCTCAATGGATCGATCTTGCTATTTTATGTTGAACTTGAAAAAATAAAAATAGTCTTTGAAAATATGTCAAGAATAATAACCAAGAAAAATAGAGCTCCAGGAGTTGATACTAAAAATGCACCAAGTAAAGATCTTCTATTAAATGGCTCATGTTATCGCAGATTTTGTAGTTTGGGCAAAGGCCAATCCAAGCCACAAATGTGTGACACAACTGGGAACAACTATCATTGTCACCTCAATAGATGTCCCCCTCGTTTTAGTGATGGACAAGTCCAACACATGGGAGGCTTCCCAGTGACCCTAAGGGGATTTTGATGGGAGAAGAAAAGAACTTGAAGAATGCCCCTATAGATCAAGGTCAAGAGTGGAAATGAGGCTTGAGAAAGGTCTTATGAGTTGGAAAGGATAGAGACCCACTTCACCACCACTCTTCTCTTGTTCATCATGATGGCATTCACCACATTAGCCTATTTCCGGAAGACAATGAGTCTTTATCCATGAGGTACATGTCAGGTATTTTGGTAAGTGTTACTTGAATACTTGAGGCATTTGAGTATGTTTCATTTCAAGCTTCTTTTGATTATAGAACGCCTGCTTGGAAATTATTCTCTTTACCCTATTTCACCTTGGTGGTTGACATTGTGCCCTAGTAAGTGGTCACCGTTGGAGAAATGTTTGCTACTGGGAGGTCTCCTTGATGAGTCATCATACCATTCCCGATCATACTTATCATTTTTCACACTTCATCCTTTTCGTCTCCTTATCTTTTGGGATTTTCGTGTGTACTGACCCAAGAAGGGATTGTACCTCATGTCATGGGAAGAAGGGGCTGAATGTAATATGCCAGATCTTGCTAGTCTAGGAAATGCTGCTAATCGGATATGTCTGGTGTCTGACCTGATACATTGGGGGTTTCTGGATATTTTGAGTTGCGGGTTTCTACATGCTTGGTGCTTTTCTCATGTGTGTGTAGATAATTAATTGGTTACAACATATAAATAAGAATACAAATAGTAAGAAACAAAAGACTACAAACCATATATTATGATATTTCTGCGGTTGACAATGTTGTATGTGGCTGAATAAAAATAAATCTCTCGGCTAGATCAGAGACAAAATGATCTTAGCCAAAATACAATAAGCAAACTAAAACAATAATACCTGGAATAGAAGAAAGCTGCTGGATCAATGGATGAGCTATAGGATCTGCTCCGCGCTATGACAAATGTTGCAAGTCTAGAAAGTTCGCCCTGGTGGCTAAACTCCTCGGATATGCCTGGAAACTGTCTCAAACAGTGCGCCATGACCTCATGCACAATCTCGATAGCTGACCAACTGAAGCTCGACCCTCTAACGATCTGTACGGATCTCGGATGGATTCCCCTTGGGAAATGTGCCCCAACTATTGCTGGAAACTGCGCCCTAGTGATTCCCCTGTCGAAATCAACTGATAAGGGTCTGAAACTGAGCGCCCTAGGCTCCTCTGAAATGGGTTGGAAGGATTTCCCTGGATCTAATCTGGTGATCTCTTGGGAATCTCAAATGTGTCCTCCCCAACTGCCGCACCATCAATGGATGAGTAATGCGCCCAAGATGATTTCTTTGTCTGAATCTGATGGGAAACCAGACAATAGATGTGTCTCGCCCTCCTCTCAACTTAGTCGGAAGGGAATCCTTGGCTGGGACAAGTTGACTGACTAAACCTCCTTAGAAGTTGCGCCCTCACCCTGAATTAGTGCGCCCATGCTGCTGCAACCTGTGTAACTGCTGCTAAAGATCGATGGAAGATCTGTGTGATCTCCTCGGTTATTAGGGTGTGTCTCTCAACACTGGAATCAACCTCTGGGTGTATTCTGTTGAAATAATGTAACTGCGAAGAGTATTCTTATTATTATTGTTATTTTATTCATAGGATTAATCCCCATTATGGATTAATCATGTCAGTAATTGTATTAGGACCAAATCCCCTTTTGCAGATTGGTCATCTAACAATTGTAATAGGCAGAATAAGAAGTCGGCCCCAGCAGTTATTATTGAGACCCAGAATTAAATTAAAAGTGGGTTTACCCACCCAGAGTGAGAGGGCAACCCTACTAGTGAAGACCTTTCACACGTGCTAGTCTTGTATATATAGGGAGG
>ML787371.1:132221-151958 GCA_009831015.1 Picea engelmannii
AGATCCTTCTAGAAGCGGAAGCTTCTATTAGGTCTTCTTACATCCGCCTAATTCTCTTTTATTGAAAGGTCTTATTAATATTGACCTTTATTACATCCGAATACATTAATCTACCCATGTGCGGGTTAGGACCTTAACACAGTTGCAGTATCAGTTGCAGTTGCAGCTGTAGTACCAGTTGCAGTCACCCTTGAAGTTCTTAAGAGTTGGTGATCATTACTGCTGCTACCAGATGGTGCCTCTACCTGAAAATGCTGTCAGAGGTATGTACTCACACATGTTTAAACGATTAAGCTTTAAAGGGTATTTGCAGGAGAAGGGATCTCTTGCCATAGATATTGAAGGATTTCAAGATCCAACACATTCAGATGAATGATGCAACCAAGGTATGATTATTTTGATATGCATCTATTTGTTATGACATTATTTTGATCAGTGTTGCATGTTGTAGCTATGACCATCACTCTAACCTTTGATCAAAATATGAGTCAAGGTATTAGATGGATTAAAAGTTGAGATCATAGAGATTATCCTCTAACCCAACCTTCTGTCGAGATAGCGTATTGTCTTAGTACATAAGACAGGTTGAAGAAAGCACTCGTCATCTTGAGTGAAGGAGACTTCGAAGAAAAGCAAGAACTCATTCTTGAGGACAAAGCTCCAGGTCCCAGGTTTGATTAATGAAGTTGATAAGATTCAAAACGTGCAAATGTCAAGAAAACACTATAGTTGAGGTAGCAGTCTTTGAAAAGTATTATGCTTAGTAGCATGTAAGGATATTGAGATAAATGCTTAATGTAAATATTTGCCTGATACAACTAACACCTCCTCTAGGAGAAACCTCGTGTGTTAGTTCTAGGTTGCCATGGAGGAATTTTTTATCACAACACTATAAGAGCGTTGACCTCATTTTGTATTGTATTCCTTACCTTTAATCTTTGCTTCAGACAAGTTACAAGTGATAGCTCTAAAGGAGATATTGTGATGATTGTTCGTGCTATTGCTTTATCTACTATTATCAAAAGGATATTAGTCTTGCTTGGTGTTTTGTTGACCTTGTTCCAGGTCACAGGTAATAACCCTGAGAAAGCTATAGTGTTGCAAAAGGCAATGAGTTAAATGAGACATGAAGTAGAGTATGTACATCACCATACACACTCATGTACCAAAGAAGATGAAGAAGAAGCTATCTCTTGAGATTCAGAGTATCTCATATGAAGATTGATTGAAAGGAGCAAAAAGCTCCAAATATGACAGAACATTAGAACGGGAAGCAGACCTCATTTGAAGCCTGACTCTGTCTTTCATACTTAGACTTGGTATTCAACACCAAGTATACCTTGTAAAAGATAATGAAGTTCTTGTAGACTTAGAAGAAATCGAGAGTAAGCCTGATCTCAGAAAGGATCAGATGAAGAGACATCTCCCAGGACTGGGAGACAGATGCCGTGAGAATACTAGATCGTAACTTCAGAGACTCGTAGGAGATATGAAATATCCAGGAAGATTCCCTTGTTTCAGTGACAAAGAAGGAAGCCAATCATAAAGACTAGGAAATGGATTCTTTCGTGAGAAGAGAAGTCAATATTGACTTCCAATATTGATCTATATAGATCAAACGTGTTGCAGATGTACAAAGCCTGATGTATGTCCAGAGGATTCTCCCAAAAAAAGGGAGAAGACTATGACGAGACACTTATTGAAGAAATAGTTCCAGTATTTATGAAGACAACTAGAACAACCATGATTCATATATAGTATGAGATGCAGGGGGAGCAATCCTGAAATTGAGTGGCAGTTGGTGCAGTACATCAGTTGGGTCATGGAGACATGACTATGATAGCATTACCCCCATGAAAGAAGAAGAGCTATCCTCAGTATCAGTTATTGAGCCACTCTCAGTTTCAGATGAAACAGTTGCCGTGATAAAATAAGAGAAGTTACTCTCAGATTTTAGTAGCCACAGTGAGAATGAAGCTATCATTCTCAGTCTCAGAGCAGCTGCAGGTGCAGAATTCCAGATTCCAGAAGGAACAGTTGCGGTCCGAGTAGAGGACATACTCCCAGACAGTGAGATAGATAGTTACTTGCAGAAAGCACATAGAGCTAGCACATGATGGTGCAGATTGAGTTGCAGCTGAGCAAGTGTACCAGATTGGTACAATGTAATAAGAAAAAATGATTTGAAGATTGAAGATCGAAAGACTCATGTTGAAGAAGGATCTGTATGTGTTGAAGCAAGCTCCTAGAGCTTGATATGGCAGAATTGATAGTTTCTTGACAAGCTTGGGCTTTACCAAGAGTAAAAACCTCTACTTCAAGGTTATGAATGATGAGCCGATGATATTGTTGGTGTATGTGGATGAATTATTATTAACTAGAGAAGAAAAGCTGATCACTGAATGTAAGAAGAAGCTCGCTTCAAAATTTGAGATGAAAGACCTTGGCCTAATGCATTATTTCTTAGGTCTTGAGGTATGGTAGAGTCCAGAGACAATCTTCCTTAACCAAGGGAAGTATGTCGTCAAAATCCTGAAGAGATTCGACATGTTGGAGTGCAAGTCCATGAATACACCCATGGAAACGAAGTTGAAGCTACTGGTCGACACTTCGTCATAATTGATTGATGCCACATTGTATAGACAGATCATTGGATCGCTAATGTACCTGACGAACACCAGACCAGATATCTTTTTTGTCGTGAACACCTTGAGTCAATTTCTGGTAGAACCCAGACATGTTCACCTAGTTGCTGCAAAACATGTGATGAGGTACCTTAACGGTACATTAGATTGTGGTCTCAACTATGATGGAGATCATGATTTCACTCTAAGTGGGTACACTGATTCAGATTGGGCTGGAAGTGTCTCTGACAGGAAGAGCACTTCAGGATGTTGTTTCAGTTTGGGATCATCCATGATCTCATGGCAGAGTATGAAGCAATCCAACATTGCTCTCATTACAGCGGAAGAAAAATACATTGTTGCGTGTTCTGCCACCCACCTAATGTTGTTGATGATGCTGAGCTCTCACCCACCTGATGTTGTTGATGATGTTGTCCTCTCTCTCGCCTGATGCTGTTGTAGAATACCCTTCTTGTTAAGGGGGAGTGTTGAAATAATATAACTGCAAAGTGTATTCTAATTATTATTGTTGTATTATTCATTAGATCAATCCCCTATTGCGGATTGATCATGTCGGCTAATGTAAAAGACCAAATCCCCTTTTGCGGATAGTCAAAACATAATTGTAATAGGCAGAATAAGAAGTCAGCCCCAGAATATATTAAAGGTGGTTATAACCACCCCATAAGAATAAATCGACCCTGCCAGTGAAGAGACACCTCCATCCACACGTTCTAGAGTTGTATAAATAAGGAGGCTAGCGTCTCATTTAGACACACACTCACTTGTTCATTGAGAAGCAAGTTTCAAAGTTGCAGTTGAAGAAGAGAGAGAGAGAGAGAGAGAGAGAGAGAGAGAGAGAGAGAGAGAGAGAGATTCTTGGGAGAGAACTTTCTGTATTTGTTTTTGTTATCTCTTAGCATTGTACTGGCTATAATAAGGAAGTTTTGCTGGGTTTTCTCCCCCATGAGGGTTTCCCAGGATAAATGATGTGTCTCTTGTGATTGTGTATTTCTTAGTGATCGTATCTTATGCTATTGTTATCTAGTGAAATGCAAAGAATTCTAATAATATCTTAAGCCTTAACATATATCCCTAATTTTAGCGTGTTTACCATTGAAAATTTGTGTGAAACCTTTGGTGACCTGTGCATTGTAACCATTAAACATGCACATAAAATTAACCAACCAACCCTCTCAAAAGTTTGAAAATAATCTTCTTGAGCTTCAATAAGACGGACACAGGGTTCAACTCTAGAAATCATTCCCATATTGAAAGTTTACCACGCTACAGTTTGGAAAACCCTCATAAACAAAACCTAACAGACTCTTGCTTACAAGTAAATGAAAACAAAGCTTCAATACTTGAAACAAAATCTTATTTCGAGGAAGAAACACTATAGGTAATAATTCACGAATACGATGATGCAGTTCAAAGTTATATGTGGATGTGAATCAATGAACTTCGAGAAAGGAGGACTGTTCGTATACAGTTTGAAAGGACCTTGATTTAATTTTCCATTAAATTGATTTTAATTTATGATGATTGGATTAGGCCTAACGTACCACAACAAGATATTAAACAACTATTTATGGTTCATGGGTATCAAAGTTATGACAGGCTAAGTAGGGTTTCGTAGATTATGATTGATCATTGCCAGAACATTGGTTTTAAAATCAACAATAAAACCAAGATTGTAGCTTGTCAAATATTGTAACTCATTGGAATGTATGTAAATGAGAAGAAATCATAAAGAATATGTGAAATGAAAACATTTGAAAGCCAAAATTTTTAATCAAAACCTTTATAAAATGAGAAACATCCTTAAAGGAAAATGTCATTAATGGTTGAATAAAGAAAATGTCATGAATGATTTAATGAAAACTAAAAAAAAATTGGGAGTATGGCCAAAATAGACAAAACTGAAAACATTGTTTAAGTAAAAATAAATAAAAAAAATTTATTTAAAAAAAAAATCAAACATGATGGATCCCAAATTTATTTATAATACACAATCTGGGAGGTTGCTCTCTTCTACAACAAGTCTTCAACCTATGAAAGATTATTCCACCCAAAATACCAATGTATATCCAACATCGTCATCATAATCACTTATCTCATAACATGAAACATATCTTAACAAGTGTTGCGTGGCAGCGTAGTCCCTGCCAAGCAGATTACAAGGTAAATTGTGGAAAATGGGGTGGAATTGTAAATAACGGAAGTGTTCAGTGCAAAATGTATATCACGCAAATGTTGTGTGCAACATGTATATGACGGAAGATGGGGCACAAAATTTCATTAGCGCTAAGGCGCGACCCCGCAGAGAGATAATCGTTTAAATGTAAAAAGGAACAATAGAACTGTAAATGACGCAAGTTTTGGGTGCAAGATCTATAATAGTGCGTCGAAATGTAAATGACGAAAGTGTTTGGTGCAAAATGTATATCACAAAAGTGTTGTGTGCAACATGTATATCACGGAACATGGGGCATAAAATTTCGTTAGCACTAAGGCACTTAAATATATTTATTAAAATTGTATTTATATGTGGTCCAAATGTCGACCATGTTCTAATATGTGGAGGAATTGCAAACCACGAAAGTTTTTGGTGAAAGATGTATACAGCGAGACTGTGGATGAGACAATTTTTGGGTGCAAGATCTATAATAGCGCCAACTCGGGGGACGAGCGAACCAATGAGTTGATTTGATAGGCGAAGCCTTACGTCTCCTCGGGAGCCCTTGTGACAACCATCTTTCCTCTCTACTATATTTCTCGTTACTTAGTCGTTTTTCTGAAAATGTTCCAATGGGCGCGTTGGCAGACGGATCGGTTCACATTTGCACTTGTGCTTTTATATCATGACTTTGACTGACAGCTAACATCCACTTTGAATGACCGAAGTGTTTGGTGCAAAATGTATATCACGAAAATGTTGTGTGCAACATGTATATCACGAAAATGTTGTGTGCAACATGTATATCACAGAACATGGAGCATAAAATTCCGTTAGCGCTAAGGCATGACCCCGCGGAGAGATAATTGGCTAAGTGTTGAAACGAACTGCGGTCGGTCGGGCTCATGATGTGACAATATAGGACCATTAATTTATATTGTATTTATATTAATGTATTGTAATAGATAATTTGTGGTTCAAATATAGACCATGTTCCAATATGTGGATGAATTGCAGACCACAGAAGTTTTTGGTGCAAGATGTATACATTGGAACTGTAAATGACACAAGTTTTGGGTGCAAGATCTATAATAGCGCCAATGCCGGGGTCGGTCGGGCTCTTGTAAATCGCTGTTGAATAAGTTTTTTTAGGTTTTTAATGGAAATAAGCGAACCACTTAGTTGTCACAAGCAGAAGCAAAATATATATGCAATTTGACAGGCGGGGCACTACGTCTCCTCGGGAACCCTTGTCACCCTATTTTGAAGCTCGTGCAATAGTTTTTCCTCTACTATATTTCTCGTTACTTAGTTGTTTTTGGGAAAATGCCCCAATGGGTGCTTTGGCAGACGGACCGAATCACATTTGCGCTTGTGCTTTTATATTGTGACTCTGACCGACCGCCAACCATTCGATGCCTAGCCACTTTTTAGATCACGGATTTCCGGATAGGCGGATTTTATAACCGAGGTCGAATTGTATATGACGCAAGTGTTTGGTGCAAAATGTATATCACGGAAGTGTGGTGTGCAACATGTATATCATGGAACACGGGGCATAAGAAATCGATAGCATCAAGTCGCGACGAATTTTTGAGTATGGAAGTTTAGGCTCAAGTCTAAGTATATTTATTCAAAATTGTATTTATATTAATGTATGGTAATAGATAATTTGTGGTCCAAGTGTAGACCATGTTCCAATATGTGGAGGAATTGCAGACAACGTAAGTTTTGGGTGCAAGATATATAATAGCGCCAACCCATGGGTCCTTGTTGAATACATTTTTTTGGTTATTAATGGAAATAAGTGAACCACTGAGTTGTTACCAGTAGAGGCAAAATATATATACAATTTGACAGGCGGGGCCTTACGTCTCCTGTGGAGCCCTTGTCACGACCGTTTTCCCTCTCTACTATCCTTCTCGTTACTTAGCCGTTTTTTTAGAAAATGTCCAAATGGGCGTGTTGGCGGATGGACCGGTTCACATTTGCGGTTGTGCCTTTAAATCATGACTCCGACCGACTGCTAACATCCACTTTGAATGCCGGAAGTGTTTGGTGCATAATGTATATCACGGAAATGTTGTGTGCAACATGTATATAACGGAATATGGGGCATTTGTGGTCCAAATGTAGACCATTCGATGCCTAGCCACTTTTCAGATCGCGGATTTTAGGATAGGTGGGCTTTATAAGATGATGGTAGATGACGCACGTTTTGGGTGCAAGATCTATAATAGCGCCAACCAGGGGGTCGCTGTTGAATACAATTTGATAGGCGGGGCCTTAGGTCGGGCTCTCGTAAATCGCTGTTGAATACATTTTTTTGGTTGCTAATGGAAATAAGCGAACCACTGAGTTGTCAAGAGTAGAAGCAGAATATATATACAATTTGACAGGCGGGGCCTTACGTCTCCTCGGGAGGCCTTGTCACGACTGTCAAACCGTTAACATCCACTTTGAATGACGGAAGTGTTTGTTGCAAAAATGTATACCACATAAATGTTATATGCAACATGTATATCACAGAACATGGGGCACAAAATTTCGTTCGCGCTAAGGCGCGACCCCGCGAAGAGATAATTGGCTAAGTATTGAAAGGAACTGTGGTCGGTGGGGCTCATGATGTGACAATATAAGACCATTAATTTAAATTGTATTTATATTAATGTATTGTAATAGATAATTTGTGTCCCAAATGTAGAGCATGTTCCAATATGTGAAGGAATTGTAGACCACGAAAGTTTTTGGTGCAAGATGTATACAGTGGAACTGTAAATGACGCAAGTTTTGGGTGCAAGATGTATAATAGCGCGTAGAACTGTAAATGACGGAACTGTTGGGTGCAAAATGTATACGATGGAAGTGTTGGGTGCAAGATGTATATAACAGAACACATGGGATAAGAATGTGATAGTGCTAAGTTGGGACGACACTGTGAGATATTTGGCCAAGTGTTGAAAGGGACGGTCGTCGGTCGGGTTCTTGATGTGAAGATATAAATGGAAATGAGGATTTGATGGTCCGCTAACCGATCAACCCCCAGACAATCTAGGAGTCTGAGAAAATCAGGTTCAAGTTTAAAGGGATTTTGTTTATGTTTATTTAAAATTAGGAGCCTGAGAAAGTCGGGTTCAAGTTTAAAGGGATTTTGTTTATGCTTATTTAAAATGTATCCATATCACTGTATCTTACTAGATTATTTGTGGTTCAAATGCAAACCATTTTCGAATTTAAATGGTGTTTTGGGCTGGATTTGTTTTGCTCAAATCTACAAGGAACAAAGAAAAATAATTCATGGCTTAACATTTTGTATATCAAAGAATATATAATTTCTCCAGAAAAATGCAGAAAAGATCTTGCGAGCAAATGGGATATCTAATATCTATCACATATATCAATATATTAACCCTTATTTTCCGTCTTCTATACTATCTTTTATCACATAATTGTTGTGTGCAAAATGTATATGGCGTAAGTGTTGGGTTCAAGATGTATATAAGGAAACACACAGAATAAGAATGCGATAGTGCTAAGTTGGGACGTCGCAGTGAGATATTTGGCCAAGTGTTGAAAGGGACGGTCGTTGGTCGGGCTCTTGATGTGAAGATATAGATGGAAACGAGGAATTGACAGTCCACTAACCGATCAACCCGTGGACAATCCAGGAGCTCGAGAGAGTCAGGTTCAAGTTTAAAGGGATTTTGTTTATGTTTATTTAAAATGAATCCATATTAATGTATCTTACTAGATTATTTGTGGTCGAAATGTAAATCATGTTCGAATTTGAATGGTGTTTTGGGGTTGGATTTTTTTTGCTCAAACCTACAAGGAACAAAGAAAAAAATACATGACTTTACATTTTGTATATCGAAGAATATTTGGAAATATAGGAAGCTGCAATAGATGCACAATATAGAACAGGAACATGTACAACGAAATGAGTTAATTTTAGTAAGAAATACAAATTCCAAATAACAACACCAAACATTGAATATCAACATAGAACAACCTCAAATATTTATATTTAGATAAACTGGGTCACAAAAAACATTTGAGAATATTTCCCCCAAAACAATTGTCTTCGAATTTAAAAAAAAAACCTATAGTTCAGTACATATTCTGTGAAATAAAAATGCCTTTGCCAGAATGACTCGGATTGTGACTGCCACCGATTACGAAGCAAAGATGTACAAGAATGAAGTTCACAGAAAGAAGAAAGTTGACGATGGAAAACAACAAAACCTGGCAAGAAGAAAGAGAAAATTGTCAG
This sequence comes from Picea engelmannii, assembly GCA_009831015.1. Classification (NCBI taxonomy): domain Eukaryota; kingdom Viridiplantae; phylum Streptophyta; class Pinopsida; order Pinales; family Pinaceae; genus Picea; species Picea engelmannii. The sequence continues at coordinate 141,298 of ML787371.1, forward strand.
ATTTGGATTAAATCTTTGTTAGAATAAGTGGATGAAGACATAAGAATGTAATCAATATCAACTTACTATGATGGTGTGCCATGGCTTGTCATTTTTTCGTTGATGTGCTTTTATGGCTTTCCTCGGCTTTGATCTTCATTGGTAATCTGGTCGATAACTTTTTTCAACCATTCTTTGATGTAGCTCCTCATGGGTGCCATGTTCATTTCATGCCGGATTTTTATATTGAAGAGTTCACTTTCCAAGTCCCTTAGATCAATAGACAGTTTGTGCAATGCTTCTTGAATATTTTTGTTTCTAATTGCATAACCTGCTAGCCAAGTTTTCACATCATCTTCACCATATTCAAGAATGCCATAGAAATTTTCAAATGACAGTATTTTATAGATATGAACTTGATCACCAAATGCTTGTTTGGTTAAAAACAATGAGTTTAATATTAATTTTGTGTCTTGGAATTCATTGGTGCTGCCAACTAGCTCTATCTCAGTTAGCTTGAATAGTTTGTCTCTTTTAGATATGGTCTGGCTACATTCTTGAACAATACCAATCGGGTTCTTTACCTTTTCTTTCCAGCATGCGTTTAGTTGGTCTATTCGATCCAGGAAACAGAGATCCTCTTGTCTTCTCCTGAATTCCGTCATACCGATAACTTCAAAACCAAATGGTAAAATTGCATCGAGATAAAAACCTTGCTCGTTCTTGAGATCTGCTTGCAGATACTAATGAAAAGCATGCACTCTTGTTCCAAAAGAAACCATAGTCTTTGACATCTCCCAAGCTTCTGTTATTAATTCCATTCTTTTGTTTATATTCTTTTCCACATAGTCCCGGGCCAATGTGAGAAGGCTTATTGATCCTTTTAACTTTGGCGCAAGTGTGGTGGACCCGACCATTGCCAAAGGAGTAGCAAATAGTTGAAGAGGCATTAGAGTTGCCTCCAATTCTTTGATTCACGTCTTTAACATGAGGTTCTCCGTTTCAAGGCCGCTAATAGAGTTGTCTAAAACATCTCCAGTTGCTCAGTGCATCTTGGATATCCGGGAAGGGCGCATGTTGCGTAGGTTGAACTCTGAATGAGATGTGCCTTTCTTATTCTTTACATCTCTGTTTTCATAAAACAATTTTTTTGATTCCCCGTCAAACACAGTGCTCTGAAATGCAAAAGACTCTTATTCATCCAAAGTATGTATGCCAGGTATGTCCATCTCGAGATTGTGAGGAGCAGTGTTGTCTAAGTGATTGTCACTGTGGAAAAAAATTTCAATGTCAATTTCTAGTTCCATATCTTCGAGGGAGAGATCGTAGATATCAATTTCTCTCCTTGGTCCCTCCTATTCTTGGACTATTGTTTTCTGTTTTTTGCCCGCGGGAAGCTTGTGACAACTTTCAATTTTGTCGGAGGGAGGGTTTTTATCTCCTCCTCTGCCTGAAGAACTGTGTGTGATTTTGTTACTTGGGTAAGTCATTGGAGTACTTCCACGAGATGTTGTGGTCTTGGCTGTGGTAGTCGGGGATTGGTCACTTTTTTCACCTGGGTCTTTTCGGTTCTGCTTGTGCGAATCATTGGTGTTGGTTCGGAGTCCATTCAGGATAGTGTAAGTGAAAGAATTGTTGAAGTGGTTCCTAACCATGAAATCCCGGGTTTTCTAAGGCATAGACATGAATTATTCTTTCCTTTTTGCAAGAAAAAACAATAGCAAGTAGATGTACTCCCATGCTATTCCAACAAAAAAAATTGTAGCAGATATGTGACATGGAAGGAAGCAAGGATTTTGTGTAGACCCGAAAATCCTTATAACATTATAGTTCTCCATTTCTTCTACCGTGTCCCTCCTATCCAGGAAGATTGTTGGCTAGCTAGATAACCGAGAGAAATACCTTCCAAATATTAACACTTTAAAAAATGAAAAAAAATAATTGAAGACCTTGTAAAGTAGTTGGCAAGCGTCGTGTCTCCATAATTTCTGGCGCGAGAATGTTAATGGGTCAAATTCAGAGTTCAACTTCTTACACATAGATAGTCCAAAAAATGGATAGCAATTCGACACGATGAAAATTAAATAAGGTGGCATAAAGAATTTCTTTTGCCTCTTGTATTGCAATAACTGGGAAGAATTTTGAATGGAAATCAGCTTGGGGCAATGGAAGATGATTTCTTCCTTGACCGTAAAATATAAAATATACATAAGCATTCGAGAGATGCCAGTTGCACTTGCGTGTCTTCTTGTCTTCGTGAAAAGGAATGCAATCTGCTGAAAAATGTTTTTACATGCACTGACTTGTAATATGGCCATGTCCCGAGGAGTGGGCGTTGGGTCCTGTAACAACTTTGACAAGAGGTCTAGTTCATTGCCATGTTTCTTTAAGAATTGCTTGCAATTATTGGCCTTCAAAGTAGGCGTTGGGTCGGGAAGTGTTAACATCTTTCAAAATACTTTAGGCGATTGGGAGATTTGGAAATGGTCGCCCATCTGGACAATCTGTTGGTTCGGAATCTAGTTCTCACCGCAACACGTGACCAAGTCTGTAAAGATAAAATAAAATGGGGATACAATGTTCCATTGCAATTTCAGATGTCGAGATAACTTTCATCTGGGCAGAGGGAGTAGTAGTCATAAGCTATGGACCACTGAAAACATAGGTCCCCGTGCGCAAAAATATTCAGGGTATCTCCACATACATTGTGTCGAATTGCAACCATAAGGTGATGAAAACCTTCCTTTGCTCCTTATTGTATTTAAAATGGATGCTACAACAATATAATACAATCTATGGTAAATCTTGGTTTGATGTGTTTTAATGGCAGATGCTTGTGACCTTTTCTCCTTTTATGCCAATCTTTTCAAAGCTAATAAAAGCATCATCAATTTGCATTGGGAAAGCGTGCAAAGATGGTAGGGAAATCGAGAAACTATTGAAAAGTGGGGAAAACATTGACAACTGTGTAATATACCTGCATTTTGACAAAAACAGGTTCAAGTTAGAAGATAATTTGTTGATATTTACTTGAACAAATTTCATATTATTTTATTTTATTGTTGTTCTCTGTGGCCCAAATACAAACTATGTTCAAATTGGAAAGGTGGAGCAACATTTCCATATGCAATAAGAGCATCAAATATGCAAACCTGTAAGGTTCTAAAATTATGTGCACAATATTAAAGAGCGACATCATGTGAACACCTATGTAGATGACAGTGGGCCAGCACAATATCGAATTATTGCTACGATTACATCTTAAAAAAACCAAAACAACCAAAACAACCATCATTTTTTGTGAATTCGAGATTGACAGAAGCAACTAATCAGATTCCATAATAATTTCCCATAAATGCAATTTAATGGGAGATTACCTCGAGCTTTTCGCTTATTAATGCCAATATTTTCGAACATCTGTGAACTGTCACCAGTAAAATCATAATTAATGTATATTGGGAAGGGGCGAATGTGGCAGGCATGGATGATAATTAAAGATGCTTTGGTACCTTTTTTAACCTGGGAGTCCGTGCTGGAATTGTAGATCACCCAAGTTTCGGATGGAAGATGTATACTCAGAGCACGGAGAATGTGAGTTCGATATCGCGTACCTGGGAACCCGCGGCCATAAAGTTGGCTAAGGAAACGAAATCGCTTGGGCAGACTCCTGATGTCAAGATATAGATGGATATACAATTTGTGAGTTCGATAAAGAGTGACGCTTGCGAGTTGGAGGAGTCTGGGCTCGAATTGTAGATATCCAGAGTTTTGGATGCAAGATGTTATCTGAACACGGGGCATGGAAGTGTGATAATGCATTGGGGGGGAACTCACGGTCATAAAATTGGCTAATTGTTGAGACGAAGAGAGAAATATATCAACAGATGCTTTGAAATATCAACAGATGTTCGGAAAAATGAGTCGCACGCTTCGAGTCTGGGTCGAATTGTAGATCACAGAAGTTTCAGGCGCAAAATGTATACTGCGCACACGGGGTATGAGAATTGGATGACGCCCACACAGGAACCAGCGGCCATAAAATTCGCGAACTATGAAAACGAACGCTGGTCGGTCAGACTCGTGATGTAGAGATATAGATGGTCATGAAATCTGCTACTCCGTTGTCTGGGAACCCATGTGCATAGACATTGATCACCCAAGTTTTGGATGGAAGATGTATACTTGCAACACGAGGAATGAGATTTCGATAACGCGTAGCCTGGAACGCGCGGCCATAAAATTGGCTAAGGAAACTTAAGCGCTCGGTAGAACTCGTGATGTCAAGATATAGATGAATATACAAATTGTCAGTTCGATAAAGAGTGAGACTTGGGAGTTCGAGGAGTTTGGGGTCGAATTGTACATGGTTAGATAGTGTGAGATAGTTGATAGGGATCACCATCCGTAAACAATCGCAATCTTGTGCCCGACAACCCTGGAGTCTATCTGTCAATTTCTATATCACAAAACTCCGAGTGTTGTTTGGAGGACACTAAACAATAGAATTGCAATGTTGAGCCAACCAACCCGCAAGTCCGTCTGTCAATTTGTATATCGCGGAACTCTTGGGTGCTATTTGTAGGACACAGAACAATAGAAGCCCAATTTTGAGTCCGCTATCCGGAGAACCTTCGATCCAAAAAGCGGCTAAGTTTGGAATGCGGGATTCGTACATGCTCTATAAAATTAGCTAACTGTTGAGACGAACAGGGAAATATATCAACATATGCTTTGAAATATGAACAAATGTTTGGAAAAATGAGTCACAAGCTTCGAGTTCGGGTCAAATTGTAGATAACCGAATTTTCGGGCGCAAGATATATACTGCGCACACATGGCATGAGAATTGGATGGCGTGCACACAGGAACCCACAGCCATAAAATTCGTGAACTATCAAAAGGAATGGCAGTCGGTCGGACTCGTGATGTAGAGAATCATCATCTTACCCATGATTGTTAGTTTCAGGAAATGTATACTTATCCCCATGCTTCCGGTTTTTAGACATGGATCACCCAAGTTTTTGATGGAAGATGTATACTCGCAACACGGGGAATGTTGAGCCAACTAGCCCGCAAGTCCGCTTGTCAATTTGTATATCGCGAAACTCTAGGTGTTGTTTTTAGGACAGAGAACAATAGAGGCCCAATTTTGAGCTTGCCAGCCCAAGAGCCCGCGATCCAAAAAGTGGCTAAGTATGGAATGAGGGATCCGTGCATACTCTATAAAATCTCATGTCCATACTTTATAAAAGTACATATTTAGTATGTATTACTCTTTCCTCGGAAAATTTATAGGTGCGGAATTTGGCAAATGCACGTGTTCAAATTTCCACCTACTTTTATATCACGAGTCCGACTGACCGCAACCCCCCAGTAGGATACTATCAAAAAATCCTAAAGGATTCTCCCCAAAATAAATCGGGCTAAAAAAGAAACGAAAGTGATCATCTCTAGAACCACATGGAAACTCAATGATAGCCAAAAAAAGATTAGAAACTAGGCCATGACATTGGCTAACTGTTGAGACGAATTGGAAAAAATATTAACAAATACTTTGAAATATCAACAGATGCTGGGAAAAATGAGTTGCAAGGTTAGAGTCTGGGTAGAATTGTAGATCACCGAAGTTTCGGGCGCAAGATGTATACCACTCACACGGCGCATGAAAGTTCGATGGCGCCTACGTGAACTATGAAAACGAAGGACCGTCAGTGGGACTTGTGATGTAGAGATATAGATGGACATGAAATCAACGACTCCATCGTCCTGGGAACCCGCGAGCATAGACATGGGACTAAGTATAGAATCAGAAATGGACATGAGATGGGAAGAAAAAAAGGCGAGAACGACTAAGTATAGAATAGGGAAAAGAAATTGAGGTAAGAACCGACATGAAAGCAAATTGTTATGTAGCAACAGATAAAAGAAAAGATGGAGCACAATTTTATTTATTTCAAGATAGCAACACAAAAAATATAATTGACACGAGACAAGTCAATGTACAGGAAGATATGGAGTATCCAAAGAGGGAAAAAAAACAGAGCTGCAAACTAGTTCAACAAATACAGATAGAGTAAATGAAAAACCATTGGTTATGGAACATGGGTAGAAAAAACGCACCTTTGCATGGATTCTTCTACATTCCTGGTTATGAATTCTTTGCGGTGTCTAGTTTTCTTGTTTGTTTCTATGAACAAAAGCACAAAACAAAACTGACATGAACATAAGTTGACATGTAAAGAAAAAAGCAAGCACTATGTACGTAGACTAAATAAAATAGAATAAGAGGAATAGAGTAACAGATTGTGTTAGAAGAATGTACCTTTGTTTTTTTAGTTCATTCAAGTTTCTCTGTGTGTATATATATTGCAAAAAAAATATTTGTGACCAAAAGAAATTACAAACTAAAGGAAAATAAGAAGTTGGATATCTCGATTTTCAGCAACAAGATAGACATATATGGTTTGAAGAATACAAATATGATTATGCAATATGCTTGATGTATATTTCATAATTCAAGAGCAACACCAACTGTGTGGTGACCAGACGAGTATGTGTAAAATCCAGACAAAACTAAGAAGCTGAATAATTTGTTTTTGTTTTTTTTGCAACAAGCTATATAGATATGCTTTGAAACATAGAAATATGACTTTGCAATATGTTTGTGTATATTTCATAATTCAAGTGCAATACCAATTGTATCGTGATCAGACCAATATGTGTCTAAGATAAAGATGATGTATTGAGGAATGGGCACATTTGACCAAACATGGTCAATAAGTGCGTTTTGCACATGGCTTGTGTTGTTCAAAAGAATTCGGAGGCTGTATTTGCACATGTAGTTTTCCAATTCTTTTGTTCTGGCATTATTTTGTAGCGTGTAAATGTTGAAGTCTCCTACAAGCACAATGGGCCTGTTCAGATGGAAATGACCTAACACATTGGAAATAACATTTAGTATGTTGGAGAATGTTGCATGGGGAGAGGCATAGAGATTTAGTATTGCAATTTCTATTCCATGGTAAAATATCTTTGCAAGCACCATCTCAACATTCTTTTCTTCGAAATGTACATGGTGCAAAATTGGTAAATGTTTTTTCACCAATATCATCACCCCATCTGTAATGTAACTCGATATGCAATTGTGATTTGGAAATTGTTTGTTTTGCATGCATAATGCCATGTATGTTTCCCACAAGCACAGAATATCAGATTGCATTGTATCATAGTCATTGAGTATATCATCCAGGTGTGCATGTAAATTGTGTGTGTTAAGCGAGAGAATTGATACAGATGACTTTGTTTGTATGGATTGGTAATCATATTGTAGTTGCCAATTTGCAGTAGTCCTGAGGCGATCCATTTCAATATCAACTTTCTGCTTGACTTTGAAGTTATCTTTTGTAAGAGGACTTAGTAAATACAATGAGTCTATGCTTCTAACACGGGACAATGTTGTGTATACAAGTCCATGTATCCAAATTTCAGCAGGCTGAAATGCAACATTATCAAGTGTTAGTCCTTGCGGTTAGTCGATTGTACGTGCACATGCAAGTTTAATTGGAAATTGTTTTCAAATCTTCAGTCAACTTGTCTTTGTTGATGTTGATACTGACTTTGATATTCGCAAAATAGGTGTCCAATCGCTTGCAGTGTTTGAATTATACAGATAAGACAACTTACTTGCTTGTCACTTGCCTATATGTGGTTCATGGAACTTAATCCAAAGGACATCAAAATTTTCTGTTTTCGTATAGCCTTTGAGTATTTCATCTGCACCATTGACCAAGCCATCCTGTGAATCATAGTTGTAGGCATATATTTCAACCAACATTTCTAATTTTTGGACAAGCTGCAAAGGTAAAGTGGCGGTATGTTCATGACGTGGCACACTTCCATGGTTGTCTTCTTCCAGGTCAATTGAATTGATGATGATATCACCAAGCAAGAGTGATAGCATGTTCCTATTATGCATTGCAACATCCTTATTTGTGTAGAATAGGGAAGGGAACGTTGGGTCTGTTGGTGCAGGTTGTGTTGACCGCCTATTCATCTAGGGGTCAACTCACGTGCCGTGAAGATGCATCACCAGATGCAAATTTGATGAAGACAGTTTTGGTTCTACTTGGGTATCTGATACCCCAGCAAAAAAATTTGTAAACGAAATTTCCACACCCCTGCGTGGGTTAATAATGTAATAAGTTTGCATGGATCACAGTTAGGTCAGGTACCTTGGATGTTTCCATTGGGGGAGTTCCTTTCACTGAGGGTTTTTTATCCTCAGGTTGTCGACCAGACAAGCTTTTGGCCGACTTCCCTTGAGTTTTTCCCTCCTCACATGCAATAATTTCCTCCAAAGTGGGGAAATGTGCTCTGATGGTCTCATTTTTTGGTAGCCTTTGTTTAGGAATGTTGTAAACAACCATGCCAGACAGTGTAGAAAGTTTCGCGGAATTTCGTTGAGTCTAGATAGGTTTTTTTTAATTAATTAAATTTTTAATAATTTAATTAATTAATTAATTTTTGAGCTTATATTGTAAAAAATGGATCTTTGGGCTTTTGATAGGGGTATTTGTGCTCAAAAGAAATGGAATAGCACCCCCTACACCCATAGACCAAGTTTCATCTCAGTCGGACTAAGTTTACTATGTCTTAGTCCACTTAGAGTCAGTCTAGGGCAAAACAACAATTTTAATTGCTAAGATGACATTAGTAAAATGTCAAAAAATCATTGTAATTTTGAGTTAGTGAGTGGATGTAAAGGTGGCAATGAGCAAGTTAGACCCTCCTAACCTACCCAAACCCATCCCAACCTTTTCCCAACTTAATTCAACCTCTTTACTCACTTCCTTAACCTTCTAAACCTTGCCCTAAGGGGAAAAACGACCCACCAACTACCAAATCCCTTGAAATCTTGCATAGAAACTTGAAAGGGCACTTCACACATGTGGTGTGCCCCCCTAGACATACCAAAACCCTAACCCTCACTAAAGCTCATGCCCTCCTAAAATTAGCGCCCCCTTTGTTGGAGAGTCACTCCAACTCACCCAAAACCTTGACCATTTGTTATTTTAATCATATGGGTCCCCCTCTTTTGACTAGTGCACCCCTTTGGGATAGATAGATAACCTATCTATTGCCTACACCTCACCCTCTCATCAATGCTTGATCAAAACCCTAGCTTGGGCACCCCTCTCTTAGAGATTTGTGCTCTTTCTCTTGAACCAACACTTGGCATTCATCCAAGTGACTTCTCTTGACCTCTAGGGGTATAAAGAGAAGCCTTTCTCACTCTTTTCCTTACCAATCTTTGTGCTAAGATTATTATGCTGAAATTTCTCTCACTTCCATCTTCTTGCTCTTGCCATTTTGCCATCCATTCATTGCTCTTGGGAGTCTAGTAGCAAACTAGTGGCTACAACACTCTCACATTTTGGTAATGAGAAAAAGCTTTGGAGGATCATTGGTGCATTCATGAGTATTTTTTATGCTCCATACATATGAGGTGATATTGTTTACTTGTTGTTTATGTGTTTATGGTAGTAGATCTTTGGTAGAGTATTCTACTAGGGTAAGCTAATTGAAGAGTATTCTTGTTAGTTTATGTTCATTTTGACTAGCTTAGGATTGCAAGTATTTCTTTCCAAGCTTGTTTAAGATAACTATCTATTCCATATTTCATATTTGCTCTAAGTTTTGCAAGTCATCCCAAAGGTTTCATTGGGATAGCTATCGAAGAGGATTCTACCCTTGAGGCTTTCTTACACTCCTTATCTCTTTCTTATGCCATTTAAATTTATGCATCCATTTCCATATATTTTTCAGCTTGGTTATTAGTCTTAGAGAGGTCAAAAATCACTTTTATTTTTCATATTTGTTTGCTGAAAATTTCTGTGTAAAAACATAAATTTCTGTAACATATTTTGGTGTTTTTGCAGCATTTCCAGCAAGCTTTTGCTTGCTGTTTTTTGCAGGTTAGTGACAGATCTTAAGGTGCATGCTTCCCAACAACACCTAGGAGGCTTCCCAGACACTTCTTCTTGGTTTGGGTAACATTTCACCTTCTCTTTCCTTCACATTTCTAATTTTCTGCAATATTTCTCATTCTTTTTGGGCCCTAAATCATAAATCTAACTTAGATTAGTTTATTCTTTTGTGCATAATATTGTTAGTTTAGTTTTGCTTCAATATCATTAAGTTATTATTCTAAGCTCTACCCTCCTTGGCCAATATTGGAAGGCTTGCCACCACCTTGGCCATTGTAGTGGTGTTTCTTTTTCAAGTCTTATTCATTATTGCTTTAAAATAAAATCATAATCATAAGTTTTAATCTCACTTGCCGGCACCTTGGGGGAGTCATCTCCAAAATCGCCTTGGCTTAAGGGAAACTATTTTTGGGTGATTTATGCTTAATAACGAAGTTATCTAGTTAGTAATCACACCTAGTTTCCTTTTTCAAATTTATCTAATATGCTCATAATCTCATGTTAAATAGTTGAATGGTTTAATATGTTATTCAGATGCTAAATCTTTGGTTCAATTGATCATTTAGCTTGCTTACTTCTAGCATATGTGGTTTAGTCTTTGGATTTAAAGATCTTAAGCTTAACTTGTTAAATCTATACTTCCTCATGCTTACACTTTCATATGGTTTAACAATCTAATATTGCATGGTTGATAAT